>LUGF01024967.1:278738-335767 GCA_001625245.1 Calycopis cecrops
GAGAGGTTCCTCCCCGGTCGTGCCGGCCCAATTCGACTGCATGCAAGCATGCAGTGTGGCACTGTATAGGTTCTGTGCGAACGTGGGCGTAGGTAGCCAAGAAAATGTCTCCGTTTTCCCGTTTGCCCCCTTACAATAAAAGACCATATTCCACTAATATGTAAAAACCGTGTCTGCAGTAACGGCGCCACGTATGTAACAATTCCCCGACGAGAGACGACGATCGAACAAAGACAATGCGCTTGTGGCTGTGTGCCGTAACACCGTAGTAGATACTAATTACTGGGTCAAACGAATTAGCCACGATCGATGGCAGGAACGTCATTGACATTAGACGCGACTGCCAACTGCAGTTGCACTCTAGTGGGGCGCCAGCGAAACTGGTTGTTTATGTTACAACAGGGCAAACGAGTAGTCACTTTTGTTGAATATCGACGCCCAAAGACGACCGTATAGAGGTTATACAGGTGCTTTTCCCTCCTCCCATTTTCACCGACCATCAGAATTGGGGTATGAAGCGGATTAAGCTCTGGCGGGGCTTGGGCCTTGGAGGGCGCTTAAGCCTTACGGCGCCTGCGCTGTAGACCCCTAAACCTCCTCCTCGATCCAGCGCTGGGATGAGGGACTGAACCTATCATCCGATAATTGGACTTCTCATCAACTAATGAGTTATATACCTTTTAAGAAAACTCGGTATAATCAATAATGTTAACACTCTAGAGCGAATACTGTTGTAGATATCAGGATGTTATACATCTACACAGATCATCATCATAATCTTCAGCCGACGGACGTCCACTGATGGACATGGGCCTCGGCCACGAGCCACTTGCTTCCAGCGGCTCCCCGCCACCTTCACCAAGTCGTCGGTCCACCGGGCTGGAGGCTAACACTTCGTCTTTCCGGGCCGCTACTCGAGAACCTTTCTTACTACCTATCTCTTTTTTTCGGGCTGCTTCGGCACATATCACGCCTCAAATCTTCACCACCGAACTCGTGCATCCAATTTGTTATCCACGTGTTAATACTTGATGCGGATTTTCGCAATTTAACAAAAAACCACTTGAAACATACTCGTTTAATAATCAACTTCCCGAACAATATAAATTCCTAAGTACAGTCAACAGCGGTGTAAAATATATATTGTACTGCAGTTAATATATGTTTTCGCTGTGGTTAGTTAAGGATGGCAGTGGCTAGTGAGAGGTAGTGCACGCTATATGCATATAGCCGAATTGGGCCGGCACAACCGGGGAGGTACCTCTCGCGTAGGTACACGAGACAGGCGTAAAGTGTAAGTGACAGCTGTGTCGCGTAAAGTGCTGTGTGTAAGTAGCCGATGATCCATGGAGGTAGGAGGAGAAAGGAGGGCGACGCATCTTATGACCCATAAGCGGATGTCAACGGTAGTCGTGAAAATAGCTCCGACTGCTCGTTTGTTCCGTCAAACAATAAAAAAAAAAGTTTCTAGTCGGCACTTAGTATGTCGTTTATTATGTCAGCAATAAAATGGAAAATGGAATAAAAATAACTTGCGCTTGTCTGTGCAATTTTTCAGCAAACGTTCAAAATCTTGCTCGAAACAACAAAATTGCGCTAACGTTGAAATATATGCTTATTGCATTATATTTTGCACTATATTGTTATACTATTTTTCGCTGCGTATTTAATAATTATCCAAAACATTTTACGCTGCATTATGTATTTACCAATATGCTGCTTTAGAGATATGACCCTACGTATATATAATTATGATTTTTGTTTTAAGGCGCGTGGAATTTGATGATTTTTTTTTACCTTTAAACTACAGGCTGATTACAAAATTGCTAAAACAATTATAATAGTTTATTGAAAAAAGCTGGGACTTTATAGTGTAACCAATAGAACACAAATTTATTCCAAAACGAATGAATTAGGATTAAATCCAAAACTAAAAAAACAAAAAAAATTGTAAGTAGGTATAATATAATGAGAATATTTTATAGGTAGAGTCCATCAATGGGGTCAATGAGTTCTGGTTAATCTGAATGTGCAAATGTTTATGGGCGTCCGTAATCATGTAAAGGTCCCATGACGTTTTCAGTTTTGATTAATGATCAGTTGATCAGATGGCAAAGATACCATGCCAGTTCTACCGATGGCTGCATTATTGAACCTCGTGTCAGAACATCTGTTATTGCGGTAATCTCATTAAAATTCGAAACAATCTTAATTAATCATTAATTACTAAACGATGTGTCTGCGTGAACGTTATTCGCCTCCACACTACACGCCATGCCTCGCAAAAATATACACTAATAGATGGACAGCGCGAAATCTGTCCGTATGTTTATTTGCTTTGATCTCTTATTACCTCTTGTTCAACGACTAGAATGACTATTTAATTTAAATAAATAATGAAAAAGTAAGTTTATTTGCGAAAAACGCGCTGAAACTAACACATAAGCTAAAGGTATATAAAAGCTAACTAAATATGAGTTTAACATGATAATTTTGGCATCAGTGTGCTTTGCAAAACCTCAGTTTACCACTATACCACCTCTCGCGAAGAATTGACTAAATAAGTGACTTAAAATATAAGCTAAATTAAGTTTTTAGCATGATTTTGTTTATTTCTATACATGTAAAGATTAACGTATATTCAAAAACTTCCGAAAGCAAAATGTGAATTAAGACAAACATATTTTTGGACTTACGTTTGTTCCAACAGTATGTCTTTACAGCAATAGGTTTACAGTCAGAATAAATGAGTAGCGTGTTCGCTCCTAGATTACCGTAAAAAGGTGTCAGAATACTTCCCAGAAAATGGGAGAATATGTGCGTGCTACGAAGGTCAGAACCAGTAATCATTATTTTTAGTAAGACGAAAAGCCTCTCCGTACTCCGACGAGTGAGGCGGCAATACATGTAGAGTTTGTACTCTATTATCATATATAATACACTATTTTCTCTGTATAATTGCTGTACTAAAAAAAATTTTGATATTCTTTCTGTTTAACGCGGAAGGTGATCCTAGGTTAAAATTTATAACAATATGTTATAGTAAGGTCAGTTAGGTGCTTTGCAACTACATGGCTATATCCAATTTTAATTACAAATGATATCTGAGAAATACGTACCCCTAAAATCGAGTAAATACTTATACCAAAATTTCTTTTGCGTATTATATAAATTATTATTTATTAGCAGGATTATAATAAATAATGTAAAGTATACGACATAGATAAAGCAAGAAGACCTTGCGGGCACGTAACGTAAGTGAACGCATTCTGTTATCAACTGACACGCAAGGGGTGCGTCCACGCATGAGCAGCCATCAGTGCCTTCTTGATCGATACATTTGTAATGTATACCTTATGTTACACGTAACTTTCACATCTATTATTTACAAACACGTTGTAGCGTTTAACACTTATTGTGTTGTTTATTTGCGCGTATATCAGTAATGTAATTGTAGCATTGGCGTAAGTACGGGGTGGCAAAACCGCAAAATACCAGCCCCCGGGTTCGAGGGGTCAGAGTATTGTCACTCGGCCGACATTTGGAGAGAGGGATCCTATTCTAGACTATTCACGGCCCCCTTTGGAAATCAGGAGCCTACCCCCTAGTAGGGCTTGTAAACGAACACGGGCCAACGATGTAATTACACCGCTAAAATATAATTAAATAATATGCACAGTAATTACCCACATGCTCGTGTTTCTGACCCCATTTATAAAACAAAATAAATATGGTGCGATCTATTTTCATGGCTTTTTAATTTGTAATCATCTAGGTCACTTAGATGGCATGTGTCAGAAATATACATATTAAGGAAGTAACAAAATACTCATATTGCAATACTATCTAGGGAAAAATATGTTACAATTTATTTAACAGTTCTGCTTTTACCGTGACAAGAAAATACGCCTTGAATATTAACTAAAACACATTGTCAAGCTTACGATCAAGTTACGAAGTCAAATGTACAATAATAAATACAACTCACGATATCAGCTGTTGAAGGTTTTATATACTCCTGCCGCCGGAAAAAATTGAAAAATAAATTAATATAATAAATATTAAATCAAACGTCAAAGTAAATTGTTATTGACAACGAATCTAAATAACTATTTCACATTAAAGATGTATGTATTTAAAATTAGTTTTATAAGTCTCCATATTACAGACTAAAAGTTTCAGCGCTGACGACCAACAATGATACGCATTTTATATTATAGAGGGTCATACGAACAACTGTAGCCATTTTTATGACTACCGATACACATAGACATCCGCATCCTTCCTCCTCCTCTTCGCAGTGTATCCTCGGAATCCTTGGAACGTTACAGGTACATAATATATATGTTATTAATATGTATCTTCAAAATATTTTAAGTCATTTTGTTAACTTTAATTAGGTACCTCAGATCATAATAGGTTTTTTCCGTGTTTTTTTATTTGTAGATAACTTCAAAATTTACTTAAATTACAAATAGATATTTATATGTATGTATACTGACCATCTACCATGACCAACGATAAGAAATAAAATTATTTTAGTTCAGTTCGCAAAAAAAATAAAGGGCTTTTTGTTTTGTTTCTTGTTGCTTGAAATAAAAAAAAATGCAATCATCTACTTCTATGTTAGGAAACTAATAAAAATATTCAATAAAATTTATATAAAAAGTAATTAAGCAGTTTGTATGACCTGAAGCTATAAATGTTTATTGGTACATCCCTAATCATTTTGACTAAACTAACAAATACGACTCAAAAAGTGATCTTCATGAATGTTAATTTCGGATGATACAGTTGGTAGCGTAATAACTAAACGTTTGGGTCCATTGGAGTGTATAAAGGAAGTCACAAGTTAGTTATTATACGTGTGTTCACTCATGCGCCAGAGCTAATTTAAATATTTGTATATGTTACAGCAACTAAGAGACATTTTTAGCTATTGCCTGCAAATGCTACTCTGATTTTTTTATCACAAAATTCTATTCATAATATAGTTTACTTGCCATAAATGATGACAAGTTAATTATATGTAAAGGAATTTCGCAATCCACCTATTATGTATTTCAGAACGGTCACTTTTTCGGATCTTTGATTTGACATTTAAATAGGCTTCATAGACCCATGGCATTGCATTTCTTTCACAACACTACAATATACAATATTGGAATATGCGAAGACGTGTATGTAATCAAAGATGTGAAGTTTCGGACACAAAAATATCTACTGCCCTATTTACCCTACCTATGATAATATTATTGATTCATCGGGGATTACCATCATTTTTTACATAATATACATATTTATCAAGAACAAAAACAACGATGTAATTAAATATACTAAAACTGTAACGGCTTCTTTGTGGGGATCTTATCTCTCCCTTTTCATTAATTATTTTTTCATTAATACCTTTGTATTAGAATCTCAATTAATATATTGCTTTTAATTTTCCTCCAGAATTAAGTTAAGAATATCAAAAAAGCTTAATACAATTTCACTAGTGCTTCCAGTGATATTCCCTTTATCATAAAGCTTACGTATTTCAAAAGTAGTAATAAAAAGAATTAAACAAGGCATATATTATATTTGAAGTTTCTGATTATGCCGTATCTTCGACAGATACTCGAAAAAAGCTTCTGATTCTCCTAAACTATAACATATCGTTTTATTGTTATTGAAATTTGATAATTGTGCATGTTTAATTTGTGATTTATAGTCTTATAAATTTTTTTTTTCATTTTCATTCGAAACTCTCGAAAAAGTATCGCAAAATTTGATAACAAAATATTTATAGCTTATAAACAAATGAATTTACGATAACACCGTAAATTAAAGTAGCAAGATAAAAAACATACAAGGATTAGAATATATTATTCGTATAAAGAATACTAATTCTTGTAATATCTATTTTATTATCTAATATTCCTAGCGTCATTGTATGCTCATTGCTTATCGTTATTTACAATCATGGGTTGATTTCGAAAATATTTCCTAACCTATCATGTTTTCCGGTCGGCACTGCGTGTAAAACAATATTAAACGCACCATTAGACCTGCACTCTCTGTGACAACGGCTATTGTTCTCTTTTTAACTTTTATTTTAGATCTATCATTTTCTTGTGTAAGTACTTTGTCATGTCTATCATGTGTTCTGTTTGTATTACGATGTTAGCAAGTTTTGATTAAGAGCATTAGAAGTATTGTTTAATTGATACTAACTCCAACATTTGTTTGTTTTGGGGAATTTAAAGTTAAGCGGTTGCTCAATATTTTAGCTTACAGTTTGCTAGAACCAATTTTACATAAAATTGTAAGGCTATGCTAGTAAACTAATGTTTATTAAGGATTTGTCTCAAATAATATCTACGCTTGTAAGCCGGGAGCATTATAATTATTCGAGATTTTTACTATTAATTGGACTTTCGGATTGGATTTTTGAATATAGGTACCCGAAAAAAATTTCAATTAGCTTACTTTAATTGTTTATATGAAGCCAAAAATTTGACGAGCTTTTTAAAGATCTGAACACGATGAACGATGATGGCGAGAAGCAGAGAAGATCGAAAAGAAAATGTTGAACGACCAATTTGCCACAGATGTCGGCGGTCTCGTCAAAATTTCAGCGGACATGAAAACGAATGCAATAAATTAAATTATTATTCATGATTCTATTGCTACCATTAAAATCTCGTCCTTAATATCAATTAACATTACACACTCCAACGGTTTTACTCAGTTGCGGAAGCACAAACGTAAATGAGATTCATATAATGGAGGGGCTCAGGGGGTGGGGGGGAGATAGCGACAGGATTCACGGTCCAGCTGACGAATACAATGATCGCGCTCAATACGTGATCGATTATACCTTTATTGCCATACATACGTACGTTTCATTATTTGTTACTTCAGTTATGTGTTCGTACGGAGACATTGATATAGATCGGTTCATTTGAGCTCCACTAATTCATGATTACAAGGCAGCATTTCAGATGTTTGTTGTGATCTGCTCGATTGTAAATTAATAAAAGGGAAAATTAAATCTACGAAGTCTAGTTGTATTAGTGTTAGTATTGGATGTGATAGGCGCAGGTATTGCTGAAGGGAATATCTCGTATTTTTCTTGACGTATACTTATGCTACCAGTATTTATTGAAGCCATTACAGTTTGATAATATTGTTAAGTATACGAAAGAACTTAACCTATATAAAGTTAAAATAAAAAGTAAACTATTACATCAAAGAATTTACAAAATCAGTTACAATTTGGCAAAATATAACTGACGCTCTTCTTATACCTGTAATGCAGAAATTTTAATAGTTACCTGACAATGGAGAACTAAGATGAATCAATATTTCTATGATTATCAGATCATATATTTATCATATTTTATATTCTATATTTTCATAACTTCACCGAAGTTGTTTTTAAAACTTGCATGAACTTCCACATTCAGACGTTAGAATGAATGGATCACTCTAAAACTATTTGAAAATGTTCCATATTTTTCCTGATGTTATCTTATGAGGTAGTATGAGTATTTTCCTACATTATGTTGGAACTTTGGCGTCTAGGCGCATTTCCAGCACATTAATAACAACAATTGTTAAGTGTTGCTATTTCAGCGCACGGCCATTGATAAAATTGCGACCATATTATATCAGTTGGTGTTCAAACAACAATTTACGTGTGTACATAAGCATGTCGCTGGAAACTTATCGCGCTATCATTATGTAAACTGAAGAAACCTCGTTACTTAGAATATCCAACGTTCCAGCTCTATAAGCTTATGGCGTGTTTGCTGTACCTTACTCACCGGTGAACTTACTTCGATCTGTTACAGTCTATTCTGTTTTTAGTTACAGGTACATCTGAACAACAATATGGATGTCAGTTGAGGTTTCCATTTTATTAGTTACCTACTAGCCGCGCTCCGCGGTTTCACCTGCATAAATTTCGATCCTATGGACGATAGAAAATCATCATCCTATAGGAACTATTTCGGGCTAAGCTATCCTATGTGTTAACCCAGGTTACCCTCTATGTGAGTGTTTAAATAACACTTGAAACTCGGATCCACTTTCTTAACCTCCAAACTTCCTTGGTTTATAAATACTGATATTTATTTATATTCTTCCATTATAATAGTATTTATCTATGTTATACTGTTTTTTGCTCGCCAAATTTGGAAAGCAGTGGATTTTTATTCGTACGATTTTACTTTAAAGAATTATAAATTACAAATGACTTCCAACCAGCCAAGTAAAACTAGATATTATATTTCAAAATGTGATTATTATTTATCAAATACATCACATTTACTTTACTCTTTGACCGACAGCTTGCCCTAAGCAGTTGGCCAAAGAAACTCAATATTTCCACGACGAAAGGGTGATATAATCTGTATTTGTGTAGGTATGTAATGAATCAAACGTAGAAAACATTAATATTTTATACTGTGACATAAAATATAGACGAGTTGTATACGAATAAGTTATGTTCAGCTTAGATGTCAACACAGTGTAACAAATCATATTTAAATGCAAAAAATATTCTCAATTGAATGAGTACTTATATTAGATAGGTACATAATCTTATTTTCACTTTATTATTCGAATCATATAACTGGCTATTAAGTGTTCTTTAAAATTAAGAAAATATGGAATAAAAATTTAACGAATTTAAAATTCAGCTATAACTTTTTGGACCGAATATACTACCCAGGTACAGAACTTTACAATGATGGTATTTTCAGGCCATACCTTAACTAGGTAAGAAACGCTTCGATTCAGTGAAAATGTACTGCATAAAAAGTTAAAAAAAAACTTTATTGGGCAAAACCAATAAAAACAGTCGAGCCGTTTGACTCCTTCGACCTAAACGTGACTTATAATTACTTACATAGAGTACTTAAGTACTAACATAATTAGTTAGTACTCATTTAATGTTTACGAAGTACTTAGAGAGACAAGTACGAATATTTTAAGCGTCAAATTTTCGCAAGTAATTTTGAGCGTACTTTTTTTTAAACGCTAAAGTCGGTCAGTACAAAATCTGCCAAGCTCAGGCAATCTAGGTTAGGGCGACGCGACCCCAAATGTTGGTCGTACTCCGGCGTGCGAGCGGGACGGCGCTAGCTGACCTAGAGTAGCAGGTTGGGAATCCGGAAGGTATGAGCAAACCGGCTTCATGGTGCATTTTTCCATTCAATGGAAAGCTCTGCCTTTGCCTCGCGAACCGTTCATCGGGATGTTTTATTGTATAATTTACGATTTTCGTACAGCCGCATTTTGTGTCACTTGTATACTTTTTTGGGAAAACTTATGTCTTGATACACACAATAGATCTTTTAAATATTAATTTATCTGTGTATTTTCTTTCGTGATTTATGCATTCGAATTGTAAATCTCAAAATGGTTGTAACACTAAATAATGCAACAATACAGGCTGATAGTGATTTAGGAAAGTAGCCAACTGCCGTGTTCATAAACAGTGTTTAGCTTTAGGCGACCTTCAACAGTTAGCACGTCGCGGGATACTTGTAACAGTGGTCCCGTTCGTGGTCCATTTAAAGGATTTGCCTTAACACTAGCCAACCCGAGTCCACTTAACTGTGCGTAAAGAATCCAAACTAGACTAAAAAACTATCATAATAATATCCTATATTTCTACCTAATAACATATCTTTCTACTATTGAAAGAATGGTTAAAGTCGACTTAGATGTTTGGATATTTTTCGTAACAAACAAACAAAAAATTTTCCCCTTTTTATATATTGGTCAGTTTTTTTTTTTTATAGTATAGGGGGGCAAACGAGCAGTTGTAGCCATTTTCATAACTACCGATGCCCATAGACATTGCATAGAGACTATACAGATGCGCTACCCCCCTTTCTCCTCCCACCTCCATGGGCCACCGGCTACTTACACACCGCACGAAACGCGACAGCTCAGCTGTCACACGCCGGTCTCGTGTAAGCTCAGTTGGTTTACACGGGTCAGTCATAACTCTATGTGTAGAGTATAGTCTAGCTGACCCACGTCCTTCGTTGGGCGTCAAAAACAAGATATGCCTATGTAACTTCTGAATAATTTAGTTAGTGAAATAATTTTCATGATTGGATCGTAAACCACCTAAAAACAAACTTTACCCGTTTTTATTACCTAGTCTAAATTGCTTTATTTGCGAATAGTTTAAATGAACAGATCAACAAGATGTTTGTTATCTTATTATCGAAAAATGGAAACAGCCAGTTTTAAACATTTTAGTTTAATTCATTGTAGTCAGGTATACTTACTACCGCTCTATGATATCTCTTTTCGTTTGCAGAACCTTTTTATTAAGATTATTACAAGTAATCCTACTTCGTGCTTAATTTTATAAATGTGAATGTGAGTTTGTTTGTCACGCTTCCACACCAAAACTACTCAACTGATTGTCATGAAACTTTGTACACATACTTTTAGAGATATTATTGAAATGACATAGGATACTTTTTATAAAGAATTTTTTTTTGAATGGTCAAAAAATATGGTAGCAAATATTGGAATTCTATTGCAGTTTTATTTGAATGTCATTATTATGATTCAAAGCGAGCGAAGCCGCGGGGTAAAAGTTAAGTTATCTATAAAGTAAAAGGAGTTAAATCGCTATGGTAAATAGTATAAATTATTTTTTAAACTAAATAGTATCTAAATTAAACTTATTAATTTTATTTTTTCACTTCAAAACTATCCAGATTTCTTTTTTATAGCAAATCAATCTCGAAAGAAAACATCATTTCATCGTTTGATTAAGCTAAGAGCTCAAAGTAGAGATAATTCTATATCTCGTTATAATATTTGAAACATAACCAGAAACAGCAAGTTCCATAGTGGATAATTTACATTGCCGCTGCGTTCCATAAATGCAAAACCATTTTACGAAGCGCTGCCATATTATCTCATCTAGTTAGAAACGTGGTGTTAGATATAATGGCCGAGACGTCGAATAACTACGTAGATAGTGTGTTACAAGTAAAGATTGGAACACACCGTGCGATTAGGTTATTGATCGAAGAATTGAATACCTAATTTTTTATCTTACATATAAAAATGTGGTGTGTGTCTCTGTTTATACTCTTAGAAAAGGCTTGTCCGATATCAGAATTTCTGTGTGTACCGAACTTACGTATGGAAATAGGGCGTATTGTGTACCTATTTCCAATTTTCTCGGTATCCCAATATTTTCATGGAATAAAAACTTACGAGAGTGAAATAGCGGTGTGCTAAATCTAAAAAGAAGGGCTGCCAAAATAGGTGCTAGGTGCACTGAGTTTCAAAAATATATTTAGAAATTTTGTGAAAGAAAAAAGTGAAACTTTTCAAGCAAGGTTATTGAAAAACAAAACAAAGCACGTATGACCGAATGTACCTATCTACTCGCAGTCAATTTTTATAACCCATATATGGAATATCTCCACACCAACGAGCAATGCGTATATATGGATCGGTAAACATTCTTCTTCGGGCTCTATCGGACATATCAAGAACTTTACTTTGAAAATCTTAATACTTTTAATAATAATGTAAACGAATTTCTTTTTCATTATTCTTCAGTCAGTCAGTTGAGAATACTGACAATTTATGCTACGTAGAGCGTTAGACGTTTTAAAAAGGTAATTCAAAATACTCATAATATACATTTTACAAAAAGAAGTTGAATGTTAATTTGGGATCTATATTCTGAAACTCATCGTCTTTGTATCATAGTATCTCATATCTCATCATCTTCCTTATCTCATGGATAAAAGGAAATACAGTTTAGGTAAATATAACATTCCCTTTAGGTACTAGAAACTACACTGTTTTGCCATTTTTTAAGGAGGTAGTAAGTTATTAATTTAATCGTATATAATATAAAAATGTTTGTTTCCATACTTCTTCAAAAGTGCTTGAACGTGTATTTTAAAATTTCCTTTATGTATTTGCGTAGATCTTAATGTGTTTTTAAAATAAAACTTGGTATTAGGATTCCTAAATTACTCCAATACTTACTTTTACTCAGCGCCGGATTAAGCTCTGGCGGGGCCCGGGACTGGAAGTAAAAAAGGGGCCCCTTTATGGGCACAAAAATGATCGTCATAATATATTATAAAAAGAATTGTATAATTGCTTGTATTTTGATAACCAAAAAAAATAGCATATTCTTAATGCCCATAACTATACTGTATGTATTTTTAAGAGCTGTCACGTATTGCTGAAGTATTTCAGTATTACCTTCCGGTAATTTACAATTATGTGATTGAAATTAAGTGATCTCGAAAAATAATTTTAGAACTTAGTAGCTTTTAACAAACTGCCGCAAGTAGATATATACCTACTTATTCAACAAGTTGCCTTTGTTTGTCAAAGTAATGTAAAATGTTTATAAAAATAAGCACCTATCTCAGCAATGCTTCCCAGTCTGCGCAGTGGTAGGTAATTTTGTGATGCCCTTTTTTTAAAGAAGTTCAGAAAGTTACAAACTCGTCAACGGCTTTTGATACTAATGTATTTTGAGCAGCTGAGAACTTTTCCCTGCTAAGAAGTAGTCCAAATTTTGGAAATTTTGGAGAACGGCTATGATGCAAAACTTCTAATAACGATCCCGATTAATATTTACTCCAGGAGAAAAAGATCACGTCAACGCACTGAACATTTTAGTTACCGCGAGCAAGCTACCCTCGATTTCAGAATCGCAAGGAGAGGGAGCTGTCTGTCCGTCTGTTTGACCATTGTAATAATAGTTAAATTAGTTACTTTAATCTCTCTCACATCGGGGTGCATGCCTTTCAACCGAGAGAGAGATCGATACCCCTTTCGACCCCAAGCTGCCCGACGAAAAATCAAAGCAATCAGATGAAGCGGTATTGGATTTCTCTTCGTTTCCGCAGCATTAATGTAGGTCCAAAAGGAACTCTGCTGCTGCCACCTTGTCGTGGTTGGTAGGCTTGCGAGCCTCTATGATCCCCAAGGGTATTCAGGGCAGGGCCAGCTAAGCTGGGAGAGCCAAGACTAAGAACAGCTTGACTCGGGGCACTGTCCCGTCTCTCTGAATCAGCAGAGGGCGGCGCGGATTGGAATGAGCCGCAGGGGTTTAGTCGATATTGCATTAGCAAATGTCGAGTCCGACATAGGCCTAGGGGCCACCTGGGCTCCTAGGTATTATACCTAAATATATTCCCTGCGTCAGCAAAAAAAAACAAGGTCCGAAAAGAAAGAGAAGCTCAAAGCTACCATAGTAACTTAGAGAACGTCTGTTGTGCTATGCAAGGTTAAGCGTTGACGTAAAGCAGCAGCTTGTAAGATAGAGGTACCTAAGGATGCCAGAGATTAAAGAATGATATGATGCCATCATTTTGTCCAGTTCCTCGCAGTGTTGTTTAGTAATAACTTGTGATGAACAGTACAAACGACAACACTCTACCACCAATCACTTTGGACATTGTTTTTCATCAGAACATGAGTCGAGCCAATACGATAATCGCTTGCTTTACTCAAAAATTATTTTACT
Source organism: Calycopis cecrops (assembly GCA_001625245.1). Taxonomy (NCBI): domain Eukaryota; kingdom Metazoa; phylum Arthropoda; class Insecta; order Lepidoptera; family Lycaenidae; genus Calycopis; species Calycopis cecrops. The sequence goes on from LUGF01024967.1 coordinate 292,267, forward strand.
TTTCATCCAAGTGACAACGTGGTTTAAAATGCCTTCGCTTCTGGGCCCTGCAAATAGCAGTTTTTTTTTATACTGGATAGGCTTGCGTTTGACCACTGTCTCACCTGCTGGAAAGTGTATATTTGGCCGACTATAAAGCACGCATGCCTAGAAGGTTCATTCATTCACTCTCGAATTAAAGATTTCCGAGACGCGAATTTAAGGGAGCTAGGAAGATTTTTTACTTTACCAGATTCATCCAAATGGAAGATATATTTGTGTGAAATTGGCAAAGTGAAAAAGCTTCTTGTACTACGATAATAATTGCTGTGGTATATAGTGTAGTTACATTCTAGAATCGCCTGTTTTTTGTATTGTGAACTGCGATTGTGACAACTTCAAAGTTCTTTTTTCAGATCAAAATTCCCTAGCCTGAAGTCTTCAAACTGCATTCCTTCTATGCTGCAACTGAATGCACTTAACAACCACTTATTAACTATTAAACAAGTGATAAATTAAAAAAATAGACTTCAGAAAGTACCTATACAAAAAATTTAATTTAAAAATTTTGAATGGCAATGGTTAAGGTTGCGATATATTATTTTTATGCATGTAATGGTTGAGATGTAATGCCTTTTTGTCTCAAAATATATCGTACATTTAATATTGAAAAATAATAAATAATAATTGCAATAATTTGTCCTTGTTGAATTTGAAATCTGATTCAACTGACTTCATGAATCAGGAGACTGTCCGGCTGCCATACTTAGGTATATTTTTTATTACTTTTAATACCTGACAATAAGTTTTCTTGACAAATGGGGGCCCCTTGACTCGCGGGGCCCGGGGCTGTAGCCCCCCCTAGCCCCCCCCTAGATCCGGCGCTGCTTTTACTACAACTCTCAAACTTAAACTTACGTGCCTGCTGAATTGTATATGACCTATATGAAGTAATAAGTATGCGTAATAAAATATCTTGTAAACGTAAACACATCAAAAAAGTCTAATCAACACATACAGATTGCAATTTTACAATGTGTTTTCGCATTAAACTCTTACTGTTTCTTAGTAGGTAATATCTGTGTAAACTTTTTGATCTAGAGGACATACTGGCTGGATATAAAAAAAAATCGAGTATCATTTGTTTACAAATTCAAAAGCGAATGCATTTGTTAGAATTTTATAGCGTTTTCTATGCTTATTAATATTTAATATTCTGTATCAGATAAATGATTTAAAAAATAATTTGAAAACAGTTTGGAGCGACGTCATTTGACGGCTGATGATATGCAAAGCTGTACGGATGTTGCAAGCGGGAAGAAGTCGAACTCAGGTATCACGGTATTTTGGTGTAAACAGAAGCATTATTTGCCGTCTTCATCAGCCTTATACTAACAGGGAAGGACCTGCTGAGCAGCACCCAGGTCGAGGAAGGTGTACAACCACCCGGCAAGATCGATACATACAACTGACTGCAAGACTCCAGCACGACGGCCAATTAGGTGCCCACCGATACGTCACGGGAATCGCGCTCGTCGTAATGAATCTAGGGAACACATTACATGGACCAGGGAACGATGGGATAAAATTTTATTTTGCGATGCGTCTCGATTTGGATCCAAGCCTGATACCAGAAGGGTAAGAGTGTATCGTCGTCCTGGAAATACTGAAAGACAGAGGTGTGCTCGGGATGTTCGTCCATACAGCGACTCAACAGTTATAGTATGGGCGGGTATTATGAAGAACCGACGAACTGAGCTCGTTTTTGTAAATTGTAATATGAACGCTGTAAATTATGTTGAGGACGTTCTAAGGTCTTATGTCCATCCATTCGCACAAACGCTTGGCTCCGATTTCACGTTCGTGGCAATGCGCGTTCACATACAGCTTTGCACACACGGGAGTACTTGGCAAGGGAAAACATCCGGAGCATGCATGGGACATGCTCCAGACTCGTGCTTTAAATTACTTGGATGGAGGGACAACAACCCAACAACTGATGGACTTACTAAAATTTCATTGGGAGCAATTGCCGCAGGAGCAGTGTCATCGAATCTATGAATAATCGCTGCCAGCAAGTTCTCAATTACAGAGGAGGCCACACTTCATATTAATTTATGCAATTTTTGTACGTTTAATTTGGTTAAGCATTTTTTTTTTAACTACAGTTGATAAGGCACCTTACTACGTACATACAGAACTTACTCGTATTTTATTTAATTAAGATATTAAAAAAAAAACAATTGTTGATTAATATCTAAAAAGCATTTAAATAATATATAAATAAAAAATAGTAAGGATCTAATGCCAAAATACATTTTAAAATTGAAATGTGTTGCTTACACTTTTGATGTGTTTATTATTAATAAGTAGTAAAAAGGTTCAATTTGTAAAATTTACGACGTTTCGGAGTATAAAGTTACAAATTAACGGCCATGTAACCGCTTAGGTAGCTTATTGTGTCGAGTGATTTGCGCGTAAACTTAAAAAACAATAAATGAACTTGTACAAGTATTATATTGTACAAGCCACGCGCCGCGGCTTCGCTCGGGCGCAACTTACGCTCGCGCCGAGGGACTTTTTAAACTTTAACAAAGCTATTGGTATTTGTGGATCAGCACATTTGTTACCTGACACGACCACAACGTGTGGAGCCGTAGAGCCTGGTACATCTTGGTCGTGGCGCTCAGTCAAGAATGCACACTCATGAGAGAGAGAACATTTTATTATGTAGTACATATTATGTGATACACGAGTACATACACACATAGATAGAGTCTGTTCGAGGTTCCTTGTATCTAAGATAAAGGCTACGTAGGCATATTCGTCTATGCGCAAGTATTTGCTCTTTCATTTGTATTAGTATGTATATGTATTACGTAACATGATAGGTGTTTGTTTTAAATGACACAGCTATACCTACGACAAGAAATGAAATACGTAGTGCAATAATCTTAGTTTTTGTTAGTAATTTCGTTCAGATCAAAATGCTTATTTTCTATCATTTACCCATGTCATAAACGTCTATATTTTATACACTGGTGGGTTTTCGACAGTATAAAAATCTAAAGAGGTAGTTGTCCGACCACCGCAGACATAACCTTAATGAATTTACATGTGATAAATTGTCAACCGACAAATATAGAGAACAACAACAGGACACATCTTCACAACACATAATATATATCACACAACAAACTATTAATCACCTTTTAATTACTGCTGACCCCAGTTAATTACTTAATATTTTGAGCTGTACAATTTCTATTATAAACGAGAAGCTTCCACATTTTTTCCAACAGTGAAGGCCAGTTGGACAACAATACTAGTTCGTAACTTCCTGGGCCACACGTGACTCCAGCGTCCAATAATGGTTATGCTTTACGTTCCGTACAGCTTGTGATAGTCCAAATGGTCCTTCGGGATAATTGCCAAAAAGAGAGCCATATTGTCGCTCTCTTTCTCGCAATTTCCCCACATAACCCGGTAGCGCAGGTACGCGGATGAGCGTCGATTGTCCATTAGGTGATCTGATTACTGTTTTGTGTGTTGTGCTACAAAAGCCGCTAGTTTGGTGTAGGTTAGCGTCGAGGTACGTAGGCGAGCCCGGCTTTATGTGCAGTACACCTGTGCCGAAGAAAACGTGAATGCTCTTATTACAACACCAAACAAGTTCTGATCTCTTTCGCACATAGTACATAAACACATAGCTCTTTATTCAATACTGGCCGGCCAGTCGGCGAAAATAAAAATTGTTCAATCGTTTATCTAGTCTATGTTATAACCTGATAATATAGCTTTCTATTTGTGAAATAATAAGTAGTTAAAATCGCAAGCGTATTCGATGCTAACAATCAAAAATCTTTTAAATATTATTATATATTTGATCTGAAATAAAGCAAGACTCAATAGGACTCGTAATTTTCTCTTTCTCTTGCTTTGACACTCTACTACTGACCAGACTTTACTGTGTAGCTACTTGACTTTTTTTAACGTTGGTTGATGAGTGGATGCATACCGTAGAGCACGGGGTACTTACTCAAGAGTTATGTAGGACTTGCAGTACCCGAAATAGACTACCTACTAAACCACTCTCTTCTTCCTGCTTGTTCCCTCTCGTCTGCTAGACTAAGCCAGTGAATTTTAATCATAATTAGGCGAAATATTTTAAAAATTTTGTATGGTCAGATCTATATTGTTCAATTATGTATATTATGCAGAAATTTTCAATTAATATAATATTATGTGCTGTTAGTTATTGCTACATTATGAATTCTTTGTTCCGCCTAAACAACATTTATACAAATTTGTGGTTCAAAGGTGATTGTGGATTTAAATACATAAAATAACCGTGAATGGACTATACTAAATAATAAAATTATATATTAAAAGGTTTCTTAAATAAATGTACTTTAATAATCCTTGATAGGATAGAGTCGTGAACTAATGCGGAATCAGCGATGGAATAGCTGCAGAAATCTTTATAGAGGCCTTTGCGTAGCTGTAGAGTTTGAATAGCTGTAGAAATTTTTATAGAACCCTTTTTACTATCAAGCAGAGCTTGATGAAAGTGTGCAGTGAAAAAAAATTTACTTCGTTAATAGTGCAGAATTTGAAGTAACTTACGCTTAATTATAAAAACGGAACCGTGACGACATTCGACCTAGTGTTACTATCAACATACCATAGCTGGATTAGGTTGCAAGTAAAAGGAATCCAGCATTTCTGGCGTTCTTCTAAAGAGTACTGGCAGTGGACTGGCAAATACTGATGATGACGAACAAAAGAAATAGGTCTCAATTGAATTTTGTGAAGTTCAATATATTTTACTTGTATTTAATCTCGATGGCAACACGTTTGAAGGGCTGGCCCATTTGCGCAGCGCGTCTCTGCGGTCGGCGATCGGTTGCTTTCTACCCTGCGGCTATAAGTCTCCACTTCACACATTCCGTCGCTCACGATCTTGGCGCAAGCCACAAGCTATAGCGGTTATAAATTTATGATTATTTTCATGCGAAGTTTTTTTTAGGTTAAGTATTTCTGAGGTCAGCTTTTTTAGTTAAGTTGATTATAAGTATAATGCTTAGCTTTTTAAAAGGTGCTACGGACGACATTTGGTTAGATACATTATAGAAGTCAAGAAGAAGCGTCTGATCGGTCGATTTGGAAATCTATGGGGGAGGCCTATATTCAGCAGTGGACGTCCTGTGGCTGAGATGATGTACGCTTCTCAAGTTGGGGAATGGCACGTTCATAACAGGATACTGCTTCCAGTAGCATATCTCACTTAGGCGGGCCGTGGAGACGAGAGATTATAGAAGTATTTGAAATAATATGCTAGATTATACTATGATATAAATACTAAGCTATTTAATGTCATACTTAAGTTATAGTAAGTAATGAATAACATTAAAATAAAATAACTTAAATCTTTCACTGAATAATATTTATTTGCGATAAGACGATTGAACGGGCTGATTTAGCTTTAATGACACCTGATATGGGTTTTAAGAAATGATCACATGATAAGTAAGTGCAGTCAAGAGCATAAATATTAATATATTCTTTACTAGATTAAAATTTAATTAATAATATGTATAAAAATCATAAAATAATATTGCTGACTTGAATGTGAACTTCGGTGAAATGTGATCTAAACTTCTCATAATACTACATAAAGACACGATGCGAACAATCTAGCCTGATATTATTACAAATCAAAAATGGCAGTCGCAATTATTAACAGAAATTATTTAATTCTATTTAGCATAGAAAACTATTTTAAAGTTTGTTATACACCAGAATATCAAGTGATTTCCACATCTTTGTCTTTATAAAACGTAAACAATTTGTCATAAATGGTGTTGGATATAAAAAAACGAAATGTAATACGGTAGCTAACATAGATGCGGTACCGCAAACTTGAATACTGTGTTAAACAATATTCTCCGAAACAGCCGAATGGTTTTTAAATAGTATTTTCATGACCAGCCTGTTACTGTGAAACGATACGGCATTATGTTCTATTCCTACATTTGGTATATTTGAGTGCTCGTACTATTCGACAAAAACCCCTACTGTGTCACACAGATGCCTATTTTAATCAATACTTTTAATGACGTAGAAATATGACCAAAGGCGCTAAAGCTTGTGGATTGTAATCGAGACTCGAATGACATTATGACGACTCCATATGTGAAATGGAATAAAATATACTTACTACTGCTGTAGACTTTTCATTGGCGTGTGCGGAATGGTCAAAATGCATTTTTGATGCACCCAATTAAGCATATTTAACAGCTTCCACTGTATCTGATGAGCAATGTCCTGATTGGTATATTTTGCATCTGATAAGAATTATAAAATAGTAGTTTATGCAACTGTCATATAATGAAGGGTATTAAAACACGAGTGGAATTTTTGAAACGAGCGATAGCGAGTTTCAAAATAGTTAACAAGTGTTTTAATACCTGTGTTATATGCAGTTGCATACACTACTTTATCTTCACTAATAATAATAATAATAATAAGTTATTTATTTCTTTGAGCAAAACTTAAGTGCCTAATACAATGTTTGGAGAAAACCCTTTACGTAAATAAATACCTGTAGTGGGATTCTCCGCTCTTCCACAGGACACAAACACTTGATTAAGTTATGGTACAAACATTAAGATTATCTTAATAACACATGTCCACACCGGTATTAACACTAAAATTTGCTAAAACATATTCAAGTTGTTATACATAATATTAAACACAAAACTTTGTTGTTTACTCTAATACAATATATCAATATATTGTAATATTTAACTTTACAGTATCTGGTCTGTTCAACTTTTTTAAAATAATATGTATTTATTTTATAATATTAATTCTAAAACTATTTGATTTTCGCTAATACTGACTAATAGAATTAATCATTAATACCTTGGGCGTCGATTGCCGACTGTCGGCATATGCTAATGACAGTTGACATTGCAACGCGCGCTGGGCCAATCAGGAGCAAGCGCGCGCTGTTCAGGATTTTGACATACGTCTGTCTCACCATTTTTCTCTCCCTCTCGCTCTCACACAGTGTTATAATGAGATTTTACGATATCGATTTGGATATTATAACATCATGTCAAATTGCTTAAATTGAGTTTTTTGTTGTCTGAGCTATAACAGTAGTCATTATAAGTCAAGTATTGGAAACATAAGTAGAATGTTACAACATTAGTGTAGATAAAATATATTACATTCTTTAGAAATTATGCAAGAATTGTGATTTTACTCTTAAGCTTGTTTGGAGCCACGTTGGTTATTAGCGTGCGAAATGCACTGCACTTACCCAGATTTTTTTAACAGGTGCGTATCCAGATGGGTCACACGGTGGCAAGTGATTAATGATGCTGACGGAAATATGTATCATCAGCTCAGAAAGCTTATACTTATATGCATGGAGAACTTATCGATAATGCCAACAGATGTTTCCGAGGAAATACTAGGATCAAGTATCTTTTTTATACCTGCTTTTATTTGTTCGTGTAGCAAAACTAACATCAGCTCCTAAAGTTATTGAATGATAGAAGCTGATGTTAGTAAAAAAAGAACGTGCATTTACCAAGCAAAATTAAGTACATCTCATACTTCGTTTCTCTATAAGCTAAAGCCTCCTGTTATGCGGATGTCTATGGGCGGCGGTAGTATACTATCGCCTGCTCGTTTGCCCCTTATCATATTAAAAAAAAGCTATCTCTGGTGAACTTAAGCCTTTTAGATTCTAGATACTATATCAAAATAGCGACTTTTATTGACCATCTCCTTTCACGTCTAATCAAACAGTTGTAAGTTACTGTCTGTTTGTTAAAGGGATTGGCAGTAGTTACAGTTTTCCAGTTACTACGGATCCAAGCCACCTGTCTCGCCTTATACATTTTGCATACCTTTACTTTACACGCTCGCCTCTTTGTTAAAGATGTTACTAGCTTACATAAGAATGTAAACCCCATTATTCTGCTTAGGAATTATTCTCCTGTGAGACGCTCTTGGACATCGGCTCGATAAACTTCTCTATAAGTTTGAGCGCCAGAACTTGAACGCAAAGCCTAAGACTACAAAATTAGCATTTAGAAATTGATGTCACAAATATATTTTGCTTTCATATAATACCAGCGATGATATATTTATAGCGCGGTGATGACAGTAATTTCGAATATACCTTCAACGTAAGCAGGTTTGAACAATTCGTGCCACTTTGATATTATTTGCTCGGAGCCATACATAGGCGGTATGAATACAAAATCACTCTAGGAGGCACTAATACGATTATCTCGAACCATTTTAACAGCAACCAAGTATTTCTTTACCTCATGTCCCACTTGTAAGTGTCATCGACATTCCGCCTTTGCCCTATTATTTGTGTTTCTTATCTTTTATTGACACATTCAAACAACTTATCGGTCGAGAAGATTCCAAAATACTATTTCAAAGCCATGCCGTGACTAAATATGTTTTCGTCGACGCTTTTGTTAGAGTCTTACGTGTGTATTTGCGGACATATATTATATTTCATAAATATTAAAAAAAAACAACGCGTGGGCGGAAAGCACTTTTAATTTTATAAATTATGTTAAATGATTCCACGAGGCAAGTTTAACTTCTTTGATATTAATATTCTATTGAGTAATCGCTATATTCGGAAAGAAATGTCAATTTATTGTAATATATTTCGTAACAATGCCATTAAACCATTTCAAATGTAATACTGAAATAAGAATGAAACAGATGAAGAATAAAATTTGAATTTTCTTGTCTGGAGGATATTTATAACCTACACCCGGAATCACAAGTCCCGGGGCTACTCGGGGTTACTTCCTCTGCCACACGATGGACCCGGCACCCGCACGGTGAATCCATGGAATGCTAAGAAGTTCGTCTCTCTATGGATATTTTGGAAATGGCCTGTTTAGGATTTGCTTGGACAAAAGGCACCGTTACGCGGCCGCGACGCGACGCGCGACGTCAGCGGGACGCGAGTGAGTCCGGCGTGGGGGAGGGGCGCACCTGCGCGCGCGCCGTCGAAAGTGATCGGTGCCGTAGACCGCGAGATGGACAGAAGTGGCATTCGATTCTATTTGTCTTCAATACACATAATAACATACTTTATCTTCAATTACATATCCAACAGAACTTCATTAACTGAAACCCAACAAAAATCGGAAAATATATTAAGGTTTGGAGTTATTAAGTAATCAAGCGTTCTTTTCGGAAATAAGTTAATAGTAGTTGTTTACTGTGGTTTATTCAAGTTATTGTAATACTATGTGCCTGTCTACTGCGGCTTCATAATTCATTCCGTAGTCTGATATTATTATGTAACGTGCGACATACACGTAACAATATTTGTAATGACTCACTCACCCAGACATTTTTTTTAGAATACTGATAATCTACGTCGGTATATTTTTTTAACGCTCGCAATGTTTATAGTTACTCCTTCGATAATATCTTATACATGATATATACATATATGCTTATTCTAGTATAACAAAAACTATTAAGTAAAATGAAAATATTTTTTTTTAACATGAATAATGGAAAACTATGATTATAAATTAAGTCCGCTTCATTATTATCACACCACGGCGACAGAAGACTTTGTCATCAATATCATGGTACAGAAAAACCAGTAGCCTGCCGGTAGGTTGCTTTTAAATATAACCACGAATAACAATGCCATAGTTTGAGTGATAAAAATAACGGAGTGCCACATCTGCGCATCGACGAGGTCTCAGCACCGACTACGCCAATCGAATGTTGGTCAGGCGGACCGCGGACCGCACACGACAGGTTAACGTGCCCGATAAACACTCGATCGTAATGCCATTCAAGTATTTTAACCCTTTTTAGACGTTGCCGTGCAACCAATAATTTAAGCACCTGATAACCACTTTTTCGACTTCTCAAAGCATTGTGCAATTGTTTGACCTGTCGCACTTAGAGTGGGCGTTAGCTATGCGATAGTGTCCGCTATTTACGATGGTGACAATTTACTTTCTTTATAAGCGAGATCCTTACGTTTCACTTATTGCCGATTGGTATTTTACGGAGTGAGTTTTAGATAAAATGTGAGTGTGAACTGCACGGAATGTTACAGCACTGAAATTTCCTCAGTACTCTACAGGCAAAACTACCAAACTAAATATAAAAATATATATAGTAATATTTAAAACAAGTAAAAATGAAAACTAATTTTAATATACCTGTCTTTAGAATCCTTTGACAGGGTAATACAAATAAATTACTGTAAATCTTAATTTCAATAATCGTGTAAATTGCCGAACAAATCGTATTGTTTTAAGCATTCAAATTGAAACTAAGGTAAATATATACTCCATCAACCATAAATCAGTTAAACCTACTCCCGACCAGTTTGATTTGACCTAGATCCATTTATCCTTACTCTATTTATATTTTTACGATAGGTAGTAAAAGAACTAGTCTACAAACCTGCATTTGGAATGACAGCTACTATCCTGCCAATTTTCACGGATATCCGCTTTGATATTTGTATATAAACATATATAAAATACTAGCTGTATCCTGCATGCGTTGCTACGCGTGGTGCCATCTGTGGAAAATTGGTCGTACCAACTCAGAAACCTTCGTGGGCTCATGCATAACAACTATGCTAAAGATCATCACATGGTCAAATGTATAGTTTACGATTCTATATAGACGATACAGATAAACATTCATTTTTATATATTATGATACGTAATGAGTTATGAATCAGGAGGAATTAAGTCAGTGTGTAAGCGTGATATGTGGCACTCTCTAACCTCTGCCTCCCCAGTTAGAGAGCTGGATTAAAATGTGTTGTTGTTATATAAACAGACTTAGTACTTACTACTTCTACTCATCTTTATCGAGGTACTATGAAATAAAAATTAGAATATAGATCTAAATTTGCATTTGTCGCTCAACTTAAGCTCCCGAGCTGTGGTTATAAGAAAAGAATACGTGTTCCTTTCTTTATTATGTTTAATAAATCTGAAAGTTAGAAAACCATGTTTGTTATATAAATAGGAAATCAAAAAGCGTCGATCTCCTTTATCGCCTATTTTGAACATGGAAGTAAAAACGTTCTCGCAACCGCGTCTGAAATGTTAGCAACGTTTCGTAATATCTTGATAAAGAGACATACGAGTGGCTCTGGTTTCGCGACTGAGTGCTTTAAGTAGTAGAGGGGCAGTGGTTCGTGACAATGGTTGGAATTCACGCAGAGATGTCGATGGCGCAGGCAGTAGTCGGCCCTAACGCCCGGGTCAAACATTCTAATGTATGACGCAATTCTCAGCGAACTGGATTTGCACTCGTCTTACTGACACCGTATGTTAATACCCTTTCAAACTATTTTATATTGTTTGTTAGCTCTAAACTTATTCTTCGATGTATTACGTAAGCAATTGCGTAAATTAGGAATGCTTGATCACGTTTTTCAAAATTAAATTTTTCTATAATGTATCCTTAAGTTTACGCGAATGTTATTAAAACTAATTCTATTGCGGTTTGTGAATAATGTATTTTTATGGAGTATTTGTCCAAACCCGCCGTTTGAGGAGCTTTAGGTAAAGCAAACATGGACGAAGCTTCCAACTATTTAACACAGTTGTTTTTTACTTTCAAGTAACACTGAAGCAATCAGACAGGTACACACGTTTTATATGTCATTTAATATTTAATTAGATATTTTCACTGATCGATCAATCTTTTAAATCTTTTAATCAGACATGAATTATTGTGGGGCCGCGAGCTTTGATCGCTCATTTCAAAATGGCTCTCAAAATAAACTTATTCAACAATCTTCTATTCTTGTTTTCGAAATTAACTTTTCTTTTGTTCCACTTTTGAGTTTGCCATTACGAATACCAATATAAAAATGTATTATGGGATATGTATTGAGATATCTATGTATTATTATGTAAAGCACAATATTTTAGTTAATCTTTTACCATGAGAACAATTATTAATTTTACAAAATGTCTCAGTTTCTAACACAAAACTTCTATTACGTAGAAAATATACTATATACCTATAGGTAGTCTCGTAGTCTATAGTCTGCTATATGGTAAAAATCTTGGTACCGTTATTTTCTACGTTTGCGAAGCTATAAAAAGCGAGTCACCCACGCACTCATAAAATTTAAGCTTATCGAGTATCTACATTCTGATACGGGTAATAATCCAAATTAGGAAACTAATGGATGTTAATTAAAGTAACATGAAAAAACGCAACATATTTTATTTAATCTATTTAATTAATATTAACAATATTGTTTACATAATTACCTATGTTCGAATCGCCGTTTATACATGAATTTAACTTTGCATAAAACTAAAAAGTTATTGTTATGCGATAATAATAACAAAATATTATATTATATCCATTGTAGAACAAGTATGTAGCTTTATAAAAATAGTTGATACGAAATATCAACGGATGCGCTGCGCTGCAAAACAGATCTCGCCGTATTTTTATATAAAGAGATCGAGTCGAGAGCAGACAGACAGCTTGGCGCGCCACTTTTTTAAATAAAGCCATATTTTTACAAATGTATGATGACAGTGGGCGGCTGGCCAGGCGGAAACTAGTGACTTTCTTTTTTATTGCTCGTGAATGTAATAAACGGGCACGTACGCCATACGCACAAAAAAAATTAGAACCTGTCCCGCGCGAAATTTACAAATATCGAATTAGTTCGACGCGACAGGTTTTCAATGCAAATATTAATGAGCTTTATGTAAAAGATCTGTTTATGAATTAGGCGGGTATAAAATTAATTCATAACATCGCCGTGGTTATGAATTAATCGGTCCATCCAAATTGTATGATGAAAAATCTATGAATGAACATAAAAGTGTAAAGCTGCCTATCTGCCACGACGTGTTGTAAAATGTAAATGGAATAACGTTCACAACAAATAATATTAAAATTATTTTATAATATAAAACTTTCGTGTCACAATGTTAGTTACCATACTTTTTCGATACGGCTCGGCCCATTCTCTTCAAATTTTGTGTGCTTCGACATGCACACAAAATTTCATAGGTCTGAGAATCGGCCGACGTCTATTTTTCACGTCGATATTTCAACGGGATCGAATCTTATATGAGTGAAACCGCGTGACCGATGAAAAGCTACTAACATATAAAACCGGCTAAGTGCGAGTCCGACTCGCACACCGAGGGTTTCGTAATCCAAACGTAATGCATGGTTTTCAATTATTGTAACTTTACGCCTGCCGTTTAAGTTGACAAACGTATATAAGCGGTTGCTCACACACATTTAGTAGGTAACGAATTACAGTTATAAGTTGATAATGTTTTTTCCAATGATCTACATATAATTTACTAGTTATGAGATTTATTCTTATATATGTGCTATAAGTTCTTACTTTTTGCCAAATTTCACAACTCCAGGTCAACGGGAAGTACCCGATAATTTTTTTGGTTTTCGACAAAGTACGTTTTCATACAAAATTTGTGCACAATTGGCTATAACTTTTTATTGTGTTAACTTAGAAGTGTGATTTTTTCAAGGCATCAAGACGTAACTGACCTCCGTATTTGACAAAAAGTTTAGCTTAATCCCTTCACGCGTTTTAGAGAAAAAGGTCTTGACAGAAGTACAGACAGACGGACAACAAAGCGATCCTATAAGGGTTCCGTTTTTTCTCTTTGAGATACGGAACCCTAATAAAACAAGAAAATTCAAGTGTCTGTACATTGAATATATTTACAAAAAGCTAATTTAGGGCGATGTTAAAATAGGATGTTCTAAACACTTTTCAATGTTTTTTTAATTTGAGTATATATAATTGTATGTATGTTACAATATAATTATTATGTAGGTGTATATTATATTTGTATTTAAGTATGCGTATATATTCAATAATTATTATACATATGCTATTAAGCGTTCTGATCTTTTCAAAGATGATTTTCTGTTTTTATTATTATTATTTTTTAACTCTGTGTTACCTACCTAGCTACCTAAATAATATTTCCTATGTCCAAAGGTTGTCTGGTAGAAATTGCTAATTAGCAATAAGACCGCCTTTGTGTACATATATTTGTTAAGTTGTATTGTTACTATTATTAATGTTGGTATTTGTGTACACAATAAAGTATATTTCTTCTTCTTTCTTCTAATTTGTTTGCTTGTCCGTTTTTCCGTTTGTCTGTTTGTCCGGGCTAATCTCCGAAACTACTGGACCGATTCCAATGAAACTTTTTGTGGTTTCTGGTCAAAATTAAAATCTCTTTTTACTGCTGTAAAATCTCTCATTCCTACGGGAAATCGGAATTTCGGCACGCTGCAAGCAAACAATTACAAATAACTTTGATTATAAGATTACTACGCAACGCGAGCGAAGTAGGTACCAGCTAATATTTTATAAAAATAGTTTTTTTTTTAACGATATAGGAGGGCAAACGAGCAGCCGGAGCCATTTTCATGACTACCGACGCCCACAAACATCCGCATGTCTCGTGTAAGCGAGAGGTTCCTCCCCGGTCGTGCCGGCCCAATTCGACTGCATGCAAGCATGCAGTGTGGCACTGCCTCTTACCAAAAGTAGCAGTTATAACGTCAAATGAAACTTGATATCGGCAGACTACAAGATAAGCAGTAAGTTATTGAGAGGTAGTAAAATAGGGCACGACCGGGGAGGTACCGCTCGCTCCAAACCGCTGTAGAGCACCTATGCTGTAAGGGAGAAGAAAGGCACCCACAACACTCCCTAGCAAGTGTGAGGAGATATTTGGGCATCAGTAGTCTACAAAAGACACCGATAAAAATCAGCGGAAATATACCAGTATCAAAAATATTGAAATTATTCAGCTTTATTATAGTATCATTTCTATTTCGTTAAGGTATATAGATTTGGATATCACCAAATATGGGACTGTATTTTAATTGTAAAAAAGCGATCACATAGAGCTAGCCATCATAAAGGATCATTATATTTTGCCCCTAATAATTGAGACACGTGATCATCATTATCACCAACGAAAGGATCCATTGAAAAACAAAACCTAATTGTAAATAGCATATGAACACTAGCAATAATTTATCTCCTAGGACCTCTTGGACAGAGTAAGCTTATGATTCTTATGACAGTAAAAAATAACAGGTTCGATTTGGTATTATTATAACAGTGTTTTTATGGATGACTCATGTGTTACGTAATATTCAATACTCGTATCATAAATTATACAATATTATAATAGCCAGGTATATACTAGATATAAATCTCGCTGGTGTTCCGAATTCATTTATTATCATTTTATATAGCATCTATCGTAGGTATATAGTATTCAATTCTTATTTAGCTTTCGAAGATTAAGAAACATATTTAGTTTTTACTCTTGTTGGAGATTAGTGATAAGGTTAATAATTTAAAAGAGCAAGTACTTTTACGTACGTTTTACGTACAAGGTCGACATTAAAAACTACTAACTAAACGATAGTATATACGATGGTAGTATTATTTGGGGCACCTATGGCATTCTATGACAGGCCCTATTTTTAACAGTCGTCGTTTCTGGCTGCTTATGGTAATGATAAGTCGTTTGTATCTCAACGATTAAGTAAAACTACGCCAAACTTTTGACAGTTGATTGTGAGAATCGCAATGATATCTACAAGACCCATTGAGTTATTAAGTACGTATAACTCAATGACAAGACCTGACTAAGCGCTCTTACCGTAGACAGAGAATACAATGTCTACGGCTCTTACACACGAGCGGCAAGTGTCAACGGCAGAGATGACTTCAGCCGTCGATTTGCCGACGGCAGTCTTCGACCCGTCGACGGCAGCCGTCGCCGCGTCGGCTGCAGTGACTACAAGTGTCGACGGTTGAAGTTACCTCTGCCGTTGACACTTGCCGCTCGTGTGTAAGAGCTATATGAAGCCCTAAGGATATTTATTTGCTCTTCACTAGCCCTGTTAGGTACTTACGCAGGAGGTCTTTTTACCGAACAATGAGATTTAAAAATAATAACATAGTTTTTCCAAGTTATATAAATTAACATCCAAATGTGTTCAAATTAAAAACCAAACGCGTGGGTTTAGATCACCCAATTCCATAATTATTTCATTTTATGATCGTTATGGAAAGTCAAGGTTTGTATTTAGGAACATGTCTGAATAATGATACATAGCTCATTAAAAATGGGTTGCAAAAGTTTCTCACTTAAAACAATAACGTGTTTGAAATGTCCACTAGATGTCTTTGCACGTAACCATTATAAGGAATTCTGTAAATATGACAAAAATAAAAAATATTCTCAATATTACAATATAGGGAAGTTTTTTTTTATTTTTTAAATAAATGCAAATTAAATGTTTTAAGGTACTATATAATTTAGTAGGTAATTATATTGTAAACAAGTGATTTGAATTGTGAAAAAACAATTTGCTAAAATAATTAACAAACTACAATACGTTTATTAAACCCTAATGTTGGATGCTTTTTGGCGAGCCAAAATTCCTGCCTGAAGATGATACTGTCGATACATATACTCTTTTGTCATGGCTTGCGCTGAAAACATACCCCTGCTTCTTTGCAGTACTTCATTTTTTGGACCCCATTGTGGATCAAGAACAAAAACTCTCCACATATTTCTTTGAAATATAGCTATAATTACGTGTACCAAGATGCCAAATAAAATTATTAATATTACTGCGATACTCATATATATCGTATTGCCCGCCTCGTGATCATTATCTACGTGCAGTTGGAATTGAATAAACATTTCTTTGAACACTACGAAACTTAGAAGTCCAAAGGCCAAAATCCACGCGAATTTCATCCACATATTGGGCTGTATTCCCAACATGTAATGGATGTCTTCTGAAAATTTGTTTATTCCGTACCAAAAAACAAACACGATAGATTCTAATAGTGCTATAAAGGTAGGTATTAAAATGAAGTTATTTCTAAACCTAAACGCAAATTTTCTCAAGCCATAGGCGCTAAGTAAAGGCATTGTTACAAAATACAAAATTGTACATCCAACGAAACATGTCAAACCAGGATACAATTGAAGTTTTCTACTTCTATTTAGTAACATTTCGAATAAACTAAAATAAATTAAGACATTTGTACTTATGCCCAAAAAACTAACAATGCCAAATACCAGTATTAGATAGAACTGATTATGGGTAAACACACTTAAGAACCTCGGAATACTTTCAAAGTAAAAATATAATGGTGGTTCGTTACTTTCGCTAAAGGTCTGGTCGTTCATATAAGCGTAAGAACTACCCATCAATGTTACACAAATAATGGCTATAGTCGTAAATATAGAGCACAATGATACACCGATGACACAGTTACTGAAGCACGTTGTACGGAAGGAGGAGCTGGATGTAAGATTGAACGTTAATCCCGTGCCAATTCTGAGGTTCTGTACCACTAGCTGCACCATGTTTGTCAAACTAAATTGTTCTAAAAATATCTCAAAATCCAAGTCGACCGCACTTTGAAAGTTATTTAAAACACCTACTTGCCGCATCGAGCCAAATAAAATTACCACTAATCCCACAGCAGGTAAAACGCATAAGAATGGTACTGAGTATTTCAGTGAAGTTTCTCGCTTGAAACAAATAAAATGTAACAACAAGCAAATGATTGCCGATTCAAGGCACGCTCTCCAGATCATGTGATAATTGTCATCGTTCATATGCGTCATATGGTGTCTCCAATATTGATATTCTGGATATGTTCGATACAATTTTGAACAGTACTCGGGTATATCGTAATGTCTTGAGCAATCTTGATTAATTGTGAAATTATTGACCATAATATTACAGTATTTAGTACTACTTTTTCCGCAAACTGAATATGGGATTGGATCCTCAAACGACATAAACAAGTAATGTAATAGAAACGACGTTACAACGTGGTTACATACGAGCACAATAATCTGCCAACAAATGAGGAGATAGCCCACGTGAGATAGACAGGGGCGTATTTTCCAAACGTCGATACAGTCCCGCTCTGAAAATTGTCCAACGATAGATTCCATGTATGCAATCGGTGTACCAAGCAGTAAGAAGACAACATTCATGACAATTGTGAATCCAGTGATTCCTTTGTGGATCGCAGCTGAAGGTATGAAAATCATGTTCATTACACTAAAATATTGCATAAACAATAATATGCGCAACGTATGTTTAGATTCCCATTTATGGTCGTCGCTTTTTGCGTACATTTTATTAAATTATAGGACTTAACACCAAATCACATGTTCCGTCTTGACCATCGAGATAAACAATAAAAGATTTTTGATTTGTTATTCTTTTTAACATAACTTTTTATTAGTCGTTGAGATACGTGTATACTCCTTAGTATCTTGAGGTCAATTGCATATGAACAGAAAGATTTTCTAAACAGATAATAGGTTAATATATTCTACCGAATGATTGGGGATTGGCGGAAAATGTGAAGGTTTAAATGGGCAATAAGTACGTACGTCAAAGGTAATTTTAAATAACAAGCGTCTTATGGAGGCCACACGGGGTATATATACGCCGTTATACTGGAATGTGCGAGCTGAACCTTTGTCTTTTTTAACAGTATAAGGGGGCAACAAAAACATTGTCAATTCTGCTACCAACATCTAAAATCAGACTAACCATGACCGCGACTACTCCGCCAGAAGTATGTGGACATTATAAGAGCGCAAGAAGTCGGAGCCTTTTTATGACTACCGACAACATTGCCCTCCTTCTGCCCTTCTCCAGTGGTCCTCTGCCAAACCTGCAAAATATTATAGTCGGAATATAAAATAGACATCGGCGAAGCGTTCACTGGGGAAGTTAAAGACACATTACCCAATGCTGACACAAGCTGAAGTAGCAAAGCCATAGGCAACCGGGGCAGGTGTCAGCCAGATAATGAAATTGCAATTGACAAACGGCTCGCAGTTTCACTTTAAGCGTGCTGATACTACAAGGAACCCGTTTTTGTTGTTCACAAGCCTATTGTGTTGACGTACTATCTCTATAACTTTATACGCCACTTGTGTTTCTAAGGGGATCTATGTGACGGAGAGCATGCGTGCAGCTTTTGTAACACATCCACAATTTTGTATGAAAATCATTGACCTTATAATATAAAATATCAAATAGATTAATAAACTTTAGTAGTTAATAAAAAAGTTTGATTTTGTTAGTGATTGTAGTTATCACACAAATTGCCCTGATGCAACTACTCGTGGTTAGGATGTGGGTGTCTCATATAAATATAGTACGAGTAGTCAGCGGTATCGGACCGGGGAGGTACCTCTCGCTCAAATAATACCGGTCACATAAAGTGACAGTTTCGATGCAACGTTTTGTGCCTGTTGCGAATAGCCGGCGGAACATTGAGGGGATAAACGTAATTATTGATGAAGTTTCTGTCTTTTGCAAGTGTTCAAAATTCTACATAAATTGTTTACATTAGTTACAATGTCATAACATGTCATATGATATTTGGTTTTTATTACAAAAAAGTTTCACTTAGATATATCGATCTTCACTGGTCCACTAGTAACGTAGAAAAACTTTTTATCACGAAAAAAAATGGTACTTTGGGATATGTTTAATACCTATCACATATTATGAGAGAACCAGGTTTTACTCGACGTATGAGGTTTAGCAACTTTTAATAAATATTTCATCGCCCGAAAGGAAATTACAAAAAGGATAACCGCATATTAATTATAAATAATCAAATTAATGTATTTATCCGTCAATTAATAGATCGACGTTCTATTCGAGCGGAGTGGATCGGATCATTGATCTTTCAACTACCCCATCCATTATCCAATCAACAATTATTATTAGTTATTATATATTGCTATTGATTCGTTAGTTTATCATCTTTATAATTTTATTTTTGAGCGGGTACACATAATAGCTGTCAGTTCGCTTAGCTCGCAGCTCAGATATCAGCTGAAAAGTCGTGCAAGCCCAACGTGATTGCAGTGCATCCTTAAATGTGGCGCTGGGCATTCTCAGAGAAGACGCAACTCTCGCTCTCATAAGCCCTGAAATAAAAACATTGCAGATAACACAGTTGAACGTGATTTTCCATGAGATTTGCTTTGAAAGTTTGAAGTGGAGAAAAAAAAATGTGAGCGACAGTTATTTATACACCAAGTATCGTATATTACACAAAAATAGTAAAAAAATAATATATAATTGAAAAAACTTGCGAGAAGTAGAAATTAAAATAAGAATTTAAAACTGTAGGTACTGTGAAGCTGTGAATCGTGTGTACCTGAAAATTTAGTCGATTAACAAAGGTGTTATACAGTATTGATGGTCACGAGCGAGGGCAGCCCACTAGGATTACCAGATTCACTACTACGGTATTGGGGCGTCTGAGGAATCCTTAAGGGTCAATTCACACCAAAAGCGCGGCGAAGGGCAGCGAAGCGGAGCGCAGTTTATGTGTCATGTGAATTTCAACTTTATTTTCATTACTTACAGTATTTATTATCGAATTCTCGCGGCTTCTGGAGCATTCCAGCGACTTCTCGCGCATTCCAGCGACTTCGCGGGAATCCGCGCGTCTCGTTCGAATTTTTCATGCGATAATAAGTATTATAGTAATTATTATAAAGTTGAAATTTATATGACACATAAACTGCGCTCCGCTTCGCTGCCCTTCGCCGCGCTTTTGGTGTGAATTGACCCTAAGGGATTTAACCTAAACGAAAAAAACATAATTTTCGGACCTGTAGATACTTATACTTGGAAAATAATATACAGCCTCATCCAGTTGCTGAGGGTGTTTGTCGATCGGCGAGTCTTTTTTATGGTATAAGGGGGCAAACGAGCAATTGAATCCACATTCATGACTGCCGACGCCCATAGACTTAGGTTACAGGTACAGATGCGTTGCCCTCCATTCAATGGGGGCTCCTCCTTAAGCCGGTGGGACTTACACATCGCACAAAAAGCGACAGCATAGCTGTCACTTTACGCCGCACATAGGTAGATTTTACTAATTTAGGCGGTCAAAAATATTTTATTGTGTTTTTTGGTAAGACATGCGATGTATAAAGTGAAAATTCACGTAATTAAAAAAATAAATTTATATTTCCAAAGGTACACATATTTAAAAAAAAAATAGCAATTAATTAGTCAAGTACAGAAAACAATTTAAGTAACAATTAATATAAAACTTTTAACTTTTATAAACTAAACAAAAACAAGAAATAATTATGAAAAAAAATATTACTATAACTAATCGACATCATCTTCACGTTCTGAGAATTCGTCCACTACCTCTCTATTTGGTTTTCCAAATTTCTTGTTGGTTGAAAAATTCCTTCTAACCAAGACTGGTTGTTTTTGAGAAAAGTTTCTTCATGATTTAACCATCTTTGTTTGATTTCTGATTTCACATGAGAAAAACTCTTTTTAGTATGCTCAGTGACCCCATACCGAAGAATAAGATAATTTTCATAAAAATCGAGTTTTTCACATAAACTTGGTAAGTTCTGGGTTTGGATTTTTTTGAAATAAATATTTTCGAGTAATTATTTTAACACCCGAGGCACCACACTGACCTAAAACAAAAACAAAATTGTATTCATATCAAGTAGCATAAACATGAGATTTTTCGTTATTACGACGCTTATGATTCACATGTTCTCAAAATGAAAAACCGCGGGATTCCGCGGCTAATTTTTTTATTTTTGTATAGCCGTATATATTACATACCGGAGACAATATAAATTATTGCCGGGACGAGCCCGGAAGTACTTTAAAATACCATTTAAAAATAATTTAATTTAAAAAACAAGCAAATTAACAGGGCTGATTTCTAACATCAATAAGTTAATAAAAAAAAATTAAATTATATAAATTAGTATTATAAAACATTGTGTCTTACCTGATTTATCATTTTCCATTACTATAATTTCGAAATAACCCTTTGGATAATAATTATACACTTTTAAAAAGTTGTAATTTTGGGAGCGCCGAGAACAGACACGTACACGTTAAGCGACTATCGAATTCCGACTACCTGTACATTGACGCAAGTACATGGATGAAGTCTGGAGAGGGTGAAATCTGATTCTAAGGTCGGTGTACTACCTCAGGTATATGTCAATTTAATTATACATCCTTTTTAAAAAAATGACTTTTGGCCGCCTAAATCAGTGAAATCTACGTATGTGCGCCGGTTCGTGTAAGCGAGAGGTACCTCCCCGGATTTGCTGGCCCAATTCAGCTGCATGCATGGAGCATGGCACTACCTCTTACAAAATATAATAAACGCTGCGACTTGATTTCGACTCGAAAGGGCGACCGACCCCAAACACCCGCATATGGAAGAGATGCATCCTGATACGAGATGTTTATAGCTAATTTGTCTATTATCATGGCCAGATTAAAGGATTGTAATGTGTTTTAATCAATTCTCGACCGATTGCCACGGTAATATCTCAACCGTATCATATATTACACGTAGTTGTATGGGAAAATATATTTATCTAGCTGCGCCCCGCGGTTTCACCCGCGTAACTTTCTATCCCGTGGGAATATTGGGATGAAAAATAGATGTTGGCCGATTCTCAGACCTACTCAATATGCTCACAAAATTTCATGAGAATCGGTCAAGCCGTTTCGGAGGAGTATGGCAACGAAAACTGTAACACGAGAATTTTATATATTTGGCTAGCTGCGCTCCGCGGTTTCACCCGCGTAACTTTCAATCCCGTGGGAATATCGGGATGAAAAATAGATGTTGGCCGATTCTCAGACCTACTCAATATGCTCACAAAATTTCATGAGAATCGGTCAAGCCGTTTCGGAGGAGTATGGCAACGAAAACTGTGACACGAGAATTTTATATATTAGATATACCTACTCCTAGTGTAGTACTTGTGACACAAGTCGTTACAGCACTTAACTCAGGCTAACGTGGTGTGACATGTGATATTATTATTGTTATAATAAAACATAGGGATGTTCTTTTTGTAGGCGTGCACCTAGCGTACACCGATTTAAGTTTGACCAATTAAAAAAAATATACAAACTCATTCACGGTGTCACTTCGCTATCAGTAAAAATATGCATCTTTTATTTACTTTAACGCGTTTATCTGTCAGCACTATCTAATCATTTCTGCAACGTTCCGCAACATACAGATAATGTAAAAAAATATAGTATTTTGCGGACCCACCTTTATTTGTTGACCCATATTCTTTTACTTTAATTCTTATTTAACAATCGTGATAACTTTAGTTTCAGATCAAATGACTCACGTATGTACCTCGACTTACGCTATACCGACTTACGCGGACCCTGAGATACGCGGATTTCAAATATCACTTCTCCAACTCGTAAAACTACATATTAGTTAAATATTCTTAAACTTCTTCATCTAAATAGCTTTTAATGTCTTTTATAATCGTAATCTAATATATAAAATTCTCGTGTCACAGTTTTCGTTGCCATACTCCTCCGAAACGGCTTGACCGATTCTCATGAAATTTTGTTAGCATATTGAGTAGGTCTGAGAATCGGCCAACATCTATTTTTCATCCCGATATTCCCGCGGGATCGAAAGTTACGCGGGTGAAACCGCGGGGCGTAGCTAGTTTACTATAAAAACATTCGAGCCCAATTAAAAAGTTAAAATTATATCGTAAATACAGTAATAGGTAGGTACTCCGGCATACGCAAACTTACTTACGCGGCTAAGTCCACCAACCGCGTAACTTCAGGGTACTACTGTATTTGAAATATTGTTGTAATAACAGTCCGGAGAGTTAGTGCTTAGGAGAGTACGTTGAGCAGTCGGTCTCCTGCTCTTGACGTCTCTCTGGTCGTGCTCGATTGACAACTGAAAATGGCAAAGAGAATAGACACAAATGCCCTTACTTCTCTCTATTACTATTAATTACATGATACTATATGTATATGATGTAGTTCCTACACGGCCGCACTAGAAATCAGAAAACTGTAATAATCCTAAAACCACGTCAAATATATGGTAATAATCATTTTAATTCGTAAATTGTGATAGCAAAAGACAACTGCCAACAATTCTACGAAACTCACTGTTGGTGTATCGAAATTTTGTAATTAGGTATATTATTTCTAGAACATAGAAACTAGGTTTAAAACGGCTAGTTCGAGAGCAGAGAGCGTTTATTATTTGTGAATGCTATATAGTTATTTATCAAGCTTATCGCTATGCGTTATGACGATCCGTGGCTGATTATTATTGATACGAGTAATATGTACCTGCGCCAATATTAGAATATTTATTAACGCGATATAAATATGTTGCAGTCACTTTAAATTTCTTGAAACAAGTCATGTCGAGTGTTTCTAAATAAGTTAATTTATTGATGTGGTATATACTGTTAATAAGATAGCAAACTGTGAAATCGAGTAAGCGCGAGTCGGACTCGCAAACCGAGGATTCCGTAGAAACGAAATGTATATAGGATGACATTTTTTGCTAGAAAATAAAATACATAACTTGGTTATTTCTCAAAAACTCGCTCAAACCAATTTTCGTTGATAGTTTTCATTGAGATCTACAGTATATATGAATAGATTTTAGATTTCTGACACACATATTTGAAAAGTTAGAGGGGAGGATCGCTCATTTTTCCAATTTGAAAGCGACTATCTTTCAAACAATTGATTTTGACAAAAAATGGTTTGAGTAACATTAATATCATTTTTGAAGACCTATTCATAAACACCCCTCACATACAGGCTGTCTGAAAAAAAAATATTTTTAAATTCAGTTTTATGTAGGTACCTATGGAGTGCCCCCCTTTATTTTTTAATTTATTTCTTATTATTCAAAATACGAATAAAATAAAATTGTATTCAATATACGCGGTTCACAGAGAACTGCATCTCAAACAAAGGCCCAATAGTTTCGGAAGACGAATTTATAAAGATTTCGTTTTTATACCATTCGGCTACGGAGCCCTAAAAATATACTCTGTTCTCTTTTTGTTGTTAATTATTATGGTAACTTAATTTGGATTTTTTTATTTCAAATTCATACTTGTACTGTAAAATGTAAAAAGATAAATTCATTCGAATCTTACTCATTACAATATAACTACTTAAATTGATATAACGTGGTGTAT
Source organism: Calycopis cecrops (assembly GCA_001625245.1). Taxonomy (NCBI): domain Eukaryota; kingdom Metazoa; phylum Arthropoda; class Insecta; order Lepidoptera; family Lycaenidae; genus Calycopis; species Calycopis cecrops. The sequence goes on from LUGF01024967.1 coordinate 317,421, forward strand.
ACGTTATTTAACGAGCCCGCCTTTTCCCCCATGGCCATGATGGCTGTAAAGCATCTCAGAAACCGGTTTCTAAAATAATTAAATAAATTGTGATCCGTTAAAATTGTTTTACTTTATAAATTAATTATTAATTATTAATAATCAATTATTTGTTTTACCTTATTCCCATCGAAATAAAAAACTCCTTATTCCCTAAATAACTAAATAAACCGCGATTAAATGCCTTAAAGTTATATGATTAGCGAACTAAAATGTCACGTATAAATACAGCCACATAAATCGCTAAAATGCTGTGTATTGTAAGTTTCAGTTACTTTACTGAGATCATGCACCACTACAAAGTAACTAAAACGACACAAAATAACTACATGAAATGCGAAATTTTTTCGCGACTTCTTTTCTATCGATGTGTTAATATTCTGTATAGTCAGTTCCATTTAAATAATTACTCCAGTATTTGTCGCCATGATACCTACTAAATAATAATAAACTTAAAGGCAAAAGTATCTTGATTTCACACGCACATCTATTGTAGGAATTTGAATGTAAATCGGCGCAGATATTCATTACAATCTTTTTATGGTATACCTAGGGGGCAAAGGAGCAGTCTGGGACATTTTCGTGACTTTCGACGCGACGCTCACAGACTTGCCCATAGAAGTAATACAGACGCATTGTCCTCCTTCCTCCTTCACTCTCCATGGGCCACCGGCTACTCACACACCGCACGATATCTTGAATAACATAAAAATATTTTTGACCTCAAAAAAAATCTTTTGAATATATATCATACTAGCTGTGCCCCGCGGTTTCACCCGCGTTAAATTTCTAAGAAATCCATATAAACTTCAACATCTCATTACGCCCCCTTAGGGGTTGAATTTTTAAAAATCCTTTCTTAGCGGATGCCTACGTGGTAACATCTACCTGGATGCCAAATTTCAGTTTGATTCGTCTAGTGGTTTGGGCTGTGCGTTGATAGCTGGTTATGTCACGTTTGAGTTTTATATATATAGATATAGGTATAGGAGAATAAAAGAGCGGGCCACAGCTATTAATTCGAATAAGTGAAATACGGAGAAACAGTGAATATTAATAATTATTTCTTTAAAGTCATAGGTACTTTGTTGACGTTATCGTTTGGGATATCTTAAACAAATAGGCCGGTTCATGCTGCCACGGTGCTATTGATTTTGACTGATTACATGGACACAAGTGTCCGTTATCTGTTCGTTCCCTAGTAAGTGTTCAAGGACAAGACAGGAAAAGAGAAAGAGCGTCGGTATTCGTGATTACTCAATATTCGACGTCATCACATAACATTGGGTAAAACAGTAGCCAAACGCAAGTTTATGAATTAAAATATGTTAATATTTTAATGAGAAGTGCCATCGCATTATTAATATTCTATCCATATAATAGATAATGATGCAATTCGGCTTCTAAACAAGATTTTGAAACAAAAGCAAATATTTTTGTTGTTGCTAAATTAACTCCTCTTCCACAATAGAAATAGGAAAAAGAATTATTGAATGATCTTACTTATATAAAAGAGATCTTTTATCATTGGAATTATTTATTTAAACAAATCTGATCCTCTTTAAAACCAGTAACCACCAGTAGGTAATTTGTATTGTCTTAATTGTAATGTGAAGCTAAGGTTCCTTCTAATCTTTAGTTCAATACTGTTATATCTTAGCAGAATCAAAGACATCTTGCTCTGCATTATTATGATGTCACGAAGAAGGAAGTGGCGAGATATTTTTGACTGTCCCTTCAGTTGAACTCTTTAGCCGCTAAAATAAGCCAAATATTGTATAAGTAACTTTATAATATCTTGCATCGTATTCGTATATTGTTGTTGTTTATACACATATTTACGCCAATAGGGAACTTACGTGATGGTGTAATGGGTTAGACAGAGTATATCTAGATCCTCGCACAGTTGTCTTGCCTCCTGGACATTCATAACACTCTACATACAAACAGCGAAGACTCTTGATTTTTTGTGTTGTATCATCAAAATAGAATGAATGAATGATTATACTTTATTGTGCATTTTAACGTAACAAACAGAAAAAAGCAATAGTAAAGGTACACAAAGGCGGTAATAATATTACAGGTCTATTTATTAGGCATTCTAAAACTAAACTAAACTGTCCCATAGTCCGGGATGACCCACACGTATTATTTTTTTTATGGTATAGGGGCAAACGAGCAGTTGGAGCCATTTCCATGGCTACCGACACTCATAGACAACCGCATAGAGACTATACAGATACGCTGTATAGTCTATGCGTTCTCTATTGCTCCTTTCTCCTCCCACCTCAATGGGCCACCGACTACTTACGCGACAGCTCAGCTGCCACTTTACACCGGTCTCGTGCAAGCTCTCGGTTATATTAATAAGTAGCACCTGTAACACAACTATTTACGTTACTTAACACAGCTCTAGGCTAAAGTCTAGATTATTATACTTATATATAACTTTATAGATAAGCTACGGAAGAGCGGGATACTCCTGACACAGGTTTTTTTTCAAAACTTACTAGGAGATCCCACATACTGTATTGTTATCATTACTGAGGAAAGAAATAAAATTATTCTTATTCTTATTTTAATTATTTTTCATCAAATTAACATTTGAATTCGATACCTTCGTCCTTTTCATAGTCATAGACGCCATTTGATTCCGCTGATTGATCGGACGAGGAAAACGCTAGTAAATACGTCTCTTGTACGTTGTAGCAGACCAATTACCACCCACACACGCTTGTAGCGTTATTGCTTGGTAGTTGGTACCTGTGCACCAACATGAAAGGTTCTCGTATGTGGGCGGTATGTGTGTTCATGGAAGAATGTACAGAAATACACCGTTCGATATGAATGGGTTGTTCATCAGGTTACCTACATAATGAGGTAGGATTTTTGCAAAGAACTAAAATCATCATCATGTCGATCGTTTTCTAGCTATGACGTCCATAGACAATTATTGCGTTTTTTTCTATTGTTTTCAAGTATATATTTATGGTTATGAAAATACATATTTTCCAGCTATGACGCAACAAATTTTTCGGTTCTACCTACCTAATAAGCTGTATAACCGCTTTCATAATGATCAGGCGAGTATAATTAGTCGTTCCAAGTAGGTAATTGATCATGTTATCTCTTCACGGTATGTATTAATTTCATATAATATTGAGTAACATTTAGTATAAACTACAAGTAACAATTAAGTGAAATACCGACAGCTTCTGAACAGAATATCGAAGTCGTGACCGGAGCATGACACGTCGAAAATAAACTTTAGGCAGAATTATTATAGTCTCATTTGCATTATCCGCTTATCTAGCTAACATTTCACTGTCAATAGTGCTATCCCTCTCTAGTATTGGAGGCGTGATTCACTACTGCGAATAGAATTACGTAGCACAGCTCTCTAATATATATCCGTCCCGGTCTACCTTCGCCGCGACCCTTGACCTAACCGATCGATCCTGATGAATTTGGCGGGCTTGTTTTTTTAAAGATAGCAATTATATTCACGAAAAAAGTGAAGACATTACGATAAGACAAAAAATTAGAGGAGTAGAGACAATATATTCATTTGAAACAAATAGAACTCTACCATAAATATTGTTCTTCCTTGGGTAAAATTTTAAATATTTTATATACTTATAACTACAATTTTAAATTCAATTTATGTAAGTAGGTAGTCAGGTACCTACTTTCGTAAATTCTAAAGAGAATTTCATAAATAGGTACAGTACGAAGCTGTGAATGAAATTTCAATCAGTTAGGTCCATAAATTTTTGTTATGCGTCATTTGATGATCCGGTTTTTAATTCATTATATCATCATGAAACGCGCCTTTCTTAAATACCTACATATAAAATTATACGCCGTACTTTCAATATATTTTTTATTATCATTTCTAAACTTAAAATAATTTTAATGCATATTATTGTCAATACATATTTCTCGTTTTAAGGTTAAGGTGAAATTATTTTTCAGAATAAGTTCGCAATAATAAAATCATGTTTAATTATTATTTTTCAGATTTCTCACAAAAATGTAATTTCTTGAATACAGAAACCGTGTTTCGTTTGGTCCAGTACATTACAACTAATAAACGACGAAACTTGGAAAATGCTGAAAATTGTGAAAATGGCTAGCAGAGTAGTACCGACTCTTACAGCCAGGGTAGGGCTAAGATTCTCATTGCTATCGACTTCTCATTTAATAATGGACGAGCTGTTCATTGTTAAAAATGTCACTCAATTCATCATCACATTTATAATGCAAATATGTAAATGTGTGTGTGTATATAAATATGCCTTATCGTTTTCTACTTTTCGGGTTTCGTCTTAGAACATGGGCAGTTTGGGTTGATGCACAGGGTCAGCAAATGTCTCCGAATGCGACACAAGTCAACTGGGTAGTAATTCTATATATCATAAATAATGCTAACGATATGAAGTCCGTGCTGACTTGTGAATTCGGTCACGAAAATTTTGAAGTCGCCTAGAGCGACCGCTCACCGACCACATCCACATCTTGACATGTTTCATAAATGTGGTTAATTCTTGATGAAATCAGTGCTAGTGTACTTAAACTTTCACGTGCTTGCCCGTGTAGATTTTCATTCTAAACGCATATTTTTAGTTAAGAGCTATAAAATGCATGCGAATAAACTAGCCATTTAGCATAATTTCCGTCTTATCAGATTAGTGTATGTGATGTAATAAAGGAATAATAGAGGCATTCAGTAGGAGCTCGCAGGTTTGAAAATAAATTTGTTTCTTTATTTTATTAACTTTTATCACTTTATTCTTACTTTTATTATTTATATACATAAATGGTAATGACATCATATCAACTTTATTACATCATCTGAAAGTGTGTCCTGTTTTGAGGTAAGGTATAATAAGGTAGAGAGACATTGTGGGCAGGCGTTTATTGTAGTTTTATTTTATGGATTGAGACATCCAGGAATAGTAACAATTTACATGTATACAAACACTAGCTGTTACCCGCGGCTTCGCTCGCGTGGTTTTTTGCGATAAAAAGGAGCCGATGACACTCTTCAGTCCTTAAACTATCTCCATACTAAATATCATATCGATCCGTTGATCCGATTCGATGTGAAAGAAGGAAAAACAAACAAACAAACTTTATCAAAATCACAAACACTAAATGCGCAACTACATACACTACATCTACATTTTATTTAATAACGTATATAGACCAATTCTAAGATAATGAAAAATCTTGTTAGACGACATAAAATGGTCGACGAATGGGCATGTCTTAAAGTGTTATAAATTATCACTTGCAACAAGTCAAGTGAACAAGCGCTAGGCGCAACAAACACAGCTCTTGTCAACGTCGCTCCACTCACACCTCCCGGCTACACCAGCTCCGTGGTGCCATTGCATCAACTACAAAGACTAGAATATAGGTAATTCTGGAGAGAGCTTAACAAAGGTAAATGACATAAAATTTGTGATATCTAAAATGACAACAGATCAATTTATTGATAACGATTGTATCAGGTCCCACACACGACTGGAGTGTACTCACAACGAACACTATTCTGAGGACAACCTTTGTCTCTTATACTAGAGAAATGTCCCTTGATAAAAAAAATATAAGGAGTAAGCGAGTGAAGCGCAAGCTTTACAGTAGGTATGTGCTTCACTTAACGCTACGCTTCACTCTTCGCAATTTTTTTTTTCAAAAACTGTTTTTAAATAGTACCACAAGATATAAATTAAAAAAAATATGATAAATACTAGCCAGGGCTAGCTTCTGTAAAAGCCACTATAAAATAAATAGAAGCAAAAGAATTCGTACAAGAATACGAAAGTTGTCGTTATAATTCTGTCAATTTGCTGTATGGTGTAAAAGACTGTAAAAGATGGAATTTAATGGCCATTGCGTATACACTGGGAGCCAGTATACTTTTATGTCCAATAACAATGACAGACGGTTATGGGGCAATAAATGAAGCGATTCAAATCGATGGGAATACGACGCACATAAAATAAACATCTACAAGTTCTTATTGTCTTCATTTTTTACAACATCACTTTCATTGGCTCTGTAATTACTTTATAATATAATGATATCTTAAGACGTGAATATTACTCATTACAATAAAACCGAGACCCGTAATCATAGTTGCTGTAAGGTTTCTGCAACTATGGGTTGGTAAAATAATTAAATAAACCAATATTTATAAATATTTAGCATTTTGCATCTAGCATTTTGCTAGATGCATTAATTGTCAATTTAATTATCCTATGAACGTATAATAAAGAATAAAGAATTTCTTTAAAAATTTCCAACATACATTTTAGAGATAGATACGAAACGATACGATTATTCTCTGAAGTAAGATTCATGACGATACATTTAAAAATTATTGCCCAAGATTTCACAAGCCATTTACATTGTTAACTCATTTTCAAAAAAACATTGGTATAATCGCAAATGCTGCATCGTCACCACACGATGTCAATTTTCGTTATTTAGGTTATTTACTATAGATACTGTAACCAGGGATTGAATGAAGAATGAGAATCTAAGCTCCTTGCACGACTTTATTCTATTTCTTTCTAAGTATTAACCTGTTACTTTAGAATTTGGGAGGGATAAAGACGTTGGTACTCATCAAACTTCTGTCTGTTAGTTTGGTCTGTTAGTAAAAGAGATTCTAAACAAAATATGCAAAATAAATTAAGTAGGTACCTACTAGTGTAAAGATATAGCGAATTTTTATTTAGTGAACATGAAGATGTGGATGAATCTAGTAATGTTTGTGTATTTTTACTTCAATTTTTATTTCTTTTGATAGTGTTTCAGGTTGACTATTTTGACTTGGTTTCCAAATTTTTATTTAGTGATGTACTACACTAGCACCCAACTTACCATTACCCTCTCCGTCAGGGGTAGTCCAGATAACAGCTATAAATAACGCGGAAATAATGCACAAACACATTTCGGTACCAAATGGTTATGGAGTAAGGGATAACAAACTCACAAACTAACGTCGTCAATATGAAGAGTTAAGCCGATTTAGATGGAGCCGATAGGAGGTACGCGATGCTAATTCTAAGTATAAGCTCGCGTTCGCGCATACAAAATAATAATTTGGATTCCTCGGGAACGGAGGTCCTTAAGTTGACAGATGCGTTGTCAGATTGACGGATGAACTTACTGCTGAGTCATCATTGGGCTTCTTAGAATATCGAGGTTTATTACTGGCATTCTAAATTTATGTACAACTAACGATGCACCTCGGTCTCGCCCGTGAAAACGGGGAAGGAATGCTAGTACGTTTTGGAATATAAAAATAATTAATATAGCCTGTCTCTCCTCTCTTATAAGTCCTCTATCCTTCAGTGAAACTTTCATTTAAGTTAGTCCAACTGTTCCAGAAACAGCTACTAGCTGCCCAACAGAAATTTTCTTGTCATTATTAGAAAATATGTTGTCATGGTAACGTATAACAATATGGCCGAATTGTCAACCCGTTACTTTACCCTACAATATTGTATACTTGATATACTGACTACAATATAAGTTCTTCAAGAGGGGAGTCAATAGGTTCCTAAAGGGTCGGCAATGCACATGTGAATTGTGATGCCCCTGGTGTTGCAAGCGTCCATAGGCTACGGTAACCACGTACTATCAGGTGGGCCGTATGCTTTTTTTGCCACCATCGTGGTATAAAAAAAAACAATGAAATCCGTCGGGCTGGTTTATGGATATAAACCATTTTCAAATCCCCTTCAACACAAAAAAAGTCGTCAAATTCGGTCTAGTCGTTTAGAAGGAGTTCAGTGACATACACATGCACAAAAGAAATATAATTGTATATGACGATGTTTAGGTATTCCAAGGTGCTAGTGGAGTTTGGAAGATAAAGAGTGATAACGAAAGTCAATAATGAAATTTAAAATCATTACTTGGTCGACCACTCACTAAAATATACATAAGGCACCACGGTGATGATTACTTGATCAATCCACAGTTAACCAAAGTGTTATGAGGAAGTAAGCGCGATACCTAAAGAGGCCACATTTTACTTAATTTCGTAAATGCTATTCACAAAAAGGCGATGTATCTATCTAAAGAAGTGGTTCTTAATCGGTGATTCGCGGATTACTAGTGGTCCCTGGAAGCTTCTCAAGTGATCCGCGAACCATGCCAATAAATAAGTAACAAGAGTCAACACAATTTTATCCGAGCGAGTCCTGTCTTCAACATTATTTCCTCCAGATCAATAAAGAAACTGGGTGGTCCGGGGCATAATGAAAATTTTGCCAAGTGGTCCCTCAGGACTAAAGCCTAAGAACCACTGCTCTAGAACAAAGAACTTATACTGCTCCCTAATCTAATAAACTTAAGTATAAGAGTATAAGTATCAAAAATATTGTTAACTATTCACAAGTGTATTAAAGGTAGAAGCGTCATTACAATATCTTATAAAACAAACACCGAGGTAAGCCTGAACATCGCCGATCAATAGATCCACGTTATCTTCCAATCAATCTCCCCACCTGAGCAGGCCAGTTGTAAATCTTCATTATTGTCAGTTTTTTTTACCAATTTACTGTTATGACCATTCACCGTCGAAACGCTCAAAGCATTGCCTCAAGTCAAATGGCTTATTGGAATGTTATAAACAATTAAATGCAAAATACCCTCTACACGGCTAACCTATTACGTTTATTGACATCTTCACACAGTAATTATAACCGTACAATGCGAGATATTTTAATCTACTTTAAATTTACTGGTAAATTAAGTAACTAACTAACATTAACTATTTATTACTGTATTTTCACACGACTTTGTTATTACTTTAAATATAATTCCTCGAATTAAATAAAGCTTAGTGTTTAGTTTCAATTTAATTACCTTACTAGCTGCACGTAATTTCTATACTTTTGGTTCAGTTAGTATCAAGGTTTTAAAGCCCATCCAGGGAGTAAATTCTACATTCAAAATCCTTTCAGAACTTTCGACCATTTAGACAAGAGCATTAAAAACAATTAGAAGGTGTTATCAATTTTTCTATGACAGACTTTACAACCCTCATTCGCTATAATATTAATTTTATATACTTAATTATTTTAAAAAGATTGAGCATAAAAAAATTATGAGCTTCATGCTGAAAAGTGGAATAATAACCAATATCGTTGTCTGTAAATAGTAGTTTATGCAACTGTCATATAATGAAGGGTATTAAAACACGAGTGGAATTTTTGAAACGAGCGATAGCGAGTTTCAAAATAGTTAACAAGTGTTTTAATACCCGTGTTATATGCAGTTGCATACACTACTTTATCTTCACTAATAATAATAATAATAATAATAATAATAAGTTATTTATTTCTTTGAGCAAAACTTAAATGCCTAATACAATGTTTGGAGAAAACCCTATAAGTAAATAAATACCTGTAGTGGGATTCTCCGCTCTTCCACAGGACACAAACACTTGATTATGTTATGGTACAAACATTAAGATTATCTTAATAACACTTGTCCACACCGGTATTAACACTAAAACTTGCTAAAACATATTCAAGTTGTTATACTTAATATTAAACACAAAACTTTGTTGTTTACTCTAATACAATATATCAATATTTTGTAATATTTAACTTTACAGTATCTCGTCTGTTCAACTTTTATATAATAATATGTATTTATTTTATAATATTAATCATATTAATTCTAAAACTATTTGATTTTCGCTAATACTGAATAATAGAATTAGTCAAGTCAGACCGGCGACTGTTTGACCGACGTGGCGACGACTGCTTTACCGACGATTTAAAATGTAATGTTCTTTGAAGATAAATATTTTTATTAAATACTTTAATTTCATTGCAAAAATTGCGGCGCGTAAATATATACTTTTTATAATTCAATGTTAATAAAATACTAGCTTCAATGTTGAAATATAATTTGAAAAAATCACATGACTTTACTTTTAAATTTCTAAACAGTAGATTATTCGTTGTCTGTGGCGTCCATGTTTGCTTTCATGTTTTTGTAGAGCTTTGTCTCTTTCTCGCAAATCCTTTGCAAGCTGGCATTGAACCAATGACAGTGCAGCTGCAGCGCGCGGCCAATCAGGAGCGAGCGCGCGCTGGTAAGAATTTTGAAATAAGGCTGTCTCATCATTCTCTCTCTCTCTCTCGCTCTCACACAGTGTTATAATGAGATTTTTCGATATCGATTTGGATACTAAAATAAAATGTCAATTGAGTTTTTTGTTGTCTGAGCTATAACAGTAGTCATTATAAGTCAAGTATTGAAAACATAAGTAGAATGTTACAACATTAGTGTAGATAAAATAAATTTAAGACTTACACATGGTGTATAAAATCTTCTGGCAACATGTAATTATAATAAATAAATAGTGTTCTAAATTTGAAAATGAATTATACAGCCATAACAGGCACGCTCGCTGGCAGACATTTTTTATGTATTCTCGTAGGCTTTTAATGTAATTTGGATGGCTCGAATTTATTACAGCTAGCCTAAATTCTAAGTAGTCTGACGTCCTCGGAGCACGCTTGACGATGGTGTTACTTTTTATAGGAATTAGCAGTACCCCGCCTGCTTCCTTGTGTGAACTGTCAAAAAAATTAAACAACTTAACTTTTTCGGTTTATTTAATTATTTTACAAGCCCGATATTTCAGTAGCTGTGACCATGCTCACGGGTGGTCAGTCTAATAGTGAGTCATGTTTGCGTAAACTTAACACGTCATTATGTAAAATGTATTATGAAATTAAATTATATATCTACCTAAAGCTTTTTATAGAAATATTATTATTATCTACAAATAAAGCTTAGTTTTTTCTATAGCATTGAGGGCCGATTGAGAAATGAAAGCCATTTGGACGACTGAGACGCGCATAAAAATCCGCACAGTAAATAGTTATGGCTTCACCCCACTTTTCCAATAGGTGAACGCGATAGCTCAGTCATCTCTTCAAAATCGTGTAAGCTGGAGGACCCCAGTTGTACAGGACTTTTGTTGCCTGCAGTGCAGAAATGTCACCTACCAAACTAACATATCGATTCAATTAAATTATGCCAGTGGCCCAAGAGGTACCTCTCGCTGATACGAAAAGATACAGCTATTCAGGTGCGGTATATTATAATTTCAGGTGACCTCGAGGTAGGTACGTGAACAGGAGGACAATACATCAGCACCCGAAGTGTGGATGTCTGTGGGTGTCGGTAGTGAAATGCACAAAAAAAATGTCAGCTGAACGATTGCCTACTAGCCACTAGCGCACGAGCGACACTGGTTTTCGTGATCATTGTTTAATGGTATTCCAAATCGAGCATCACTTAAAGCTGTTAACTGTCCAGGTTAACTAAATTATGACAGTAATTAACACAGTTAGCGGCCTCCTGGCGTGATCTATGCGATTGACAGGGATCAATAGTCTACGCTCTTTGATAGCGTAGGCTGATTCTGGTTAAAGCAGTTTTCATTGTGGTTTACAATATTGTTTACAATAGTTATTATAATACACATCACTATCAGCCAGGATATCCTCTGGCTGCATTTGTGCATGCATGCATGTATAGGCCTCCACAAAAGTTATACCCACGGCCCACTAGATTACAGGGGCTCCCGGCCACCTTAACCAAGTCGTCAGTGTACGGGATGCCGTGCAGTTATCTATCTTTACACCACATTGTGAAACTGTCCCTGAATTAATCGATCTTTTTCCTGGCTCTAGGTATAATTTACATAGACATTAGGATTGTTTTATTTTAGATAAATTAGGCCCTTAGACAAATAGGTACAAAAAGTTCTCTGAGATTTTCGTTTACCTAATCTATCACTTAGGCAACTTGGTAAACTCATCTCAATAATATATTTTATACATAAGGTACATAGACAATTAATATAAAAAAATAAATGTATTTTGAATAGTCTCATTATTCCCACACTGGTTAACGATGAATCAAAAATAAAGAATCTCATCACATCTCAAAATTAAAATAAGCATTAGTTTATATTAGAAAAAAATTAAAGTTTTAGTAATTTCGTTTTAAAAATTACAGTTTTCATGATATTCTCCTTTTGTGCAAATGGATATCAACTTGTAACCTTTTTTAATTAAAACGAGTTATTATTATATTGTTCTATTTAAAACTAGCTACGCCCCGCGGTTTCACCAGAATAAGTATCGATCCCATGGAAATATATCGACATAATATGTAGCCTATATGTTGTCCCGACCAGTTAGTAATATTCATTCAAAAATTGAAGTAAATCCATGCGGTACCTCATGAGTTTAGCCCGGACATACCTATAGACAAACAGACAAAAAATATGAAAACTAATTTTTTGGCCTCGATATCGATTGTAGATCACGCCCCAAGTATTCTTAAAAAAATATTCAATGTACAGTTTTGACTTTCTTACGATTTTATTATTTGTAAATATTTTGGGAAATAATTATACGTACCCATTACAGATAATAAAAGAAACGAAATAAGATAATAGCAATTCTAATTATAAAACATATAAGCATCGATGTAAATTTTCTCTCGGAGCGATTTGCTTTCTTGATATCGACTATCTTGTACGAGATACTATCCATCAAACTGGTTACAAGGTAAAACTGACTTGAAACGTCATTAAATGTGACCAAAAAGGATTTGACTAGTCTTAATAAGGAAGGCTTTAGTTAACTTCGGGCAAACTATCTGTCGATGTGGTTTAGTACGCTGCTGGACTTGCGATGTGGTATTGTATCGCTATCAGCGTCCGAATTCGGTTACCATATATGTTTCAGTGGAAAATAGTCCAAGAATCCATCGAGTGGAAGTTTCATCTGTTGATAAATATTTTGAAATCTGCGTACATAATAAAATATTTATCACTTATTGTAGCCATACAATATCTAATAATTATCTTACACTGTACACATATAATAATATGATTGTATTAACTAATATTTCAGATAATGATAAAGGATATTTTGAGGCTTGCTTACTCATTATAGCTTATAAGTAATTTTTTCAAGGGAACTATATTTTTTGCCTTAAAATGTATTTGTTATTTCGTAACACTTCAACGAAATCCGTTCAGTAGTTTTTACGTGGAAAATCACACTCCATTCTAATTATGTTTCCATTTTATACACTTAAATTATATAAAATTTCATTAAATATGTGTGTTAGTATATTTATTAAAATGCCAAGACCAAGATACTTTTAGTCGACTTTAAGAGCAGAATAAATCAATAAAATTTTCTTTACTTTCTGTCGATCATACCTCGAGACCAATATACGTCATTACATAACACATTACATAACGCTATGTTTTTGTGTTAATGTACTGTCAGTTACTGTCAAGTGACTGTTGAGAAACTATCAACTTCAATGTACCTAAGTCCAAATCGTTCGTTGAGATATCTCCAAATACCTATCAAATAATACGGCCTAATCCATAAATAAGACTAGTAGAATATCGTGTAGCATTCAAATATTAAATTAAACAAGAAACCTCCTCGGTAATCGAGCCAACACCAGCACCTTCTTTCTATTTTTTTTATATTTGCCGAATTCAAAACAGTGGTTCTAAATGGTAATCTTTGTTTATTCGGGCAAACACCCTAACATATTATAATCAAGTGTAGTGTTTGTTTTGAGTTTGTTAAATCCGTTTTATAATTGATGAAAAGTACCAATGTAGGAGTACACGGATGCAGAAGCAGTACCCAACTGTCAACTGAATTGAACCAACAGGTAACGGTCTAAGTACTCTATCTTCTGATAGATCAGTCGTTCCTGAATATTTCCGCTCGTACCAATACAAGAAATACCTCAAACGTGCAAAGCTTATTCCAGAAATGTAACTTAAAACTGTGTTAAGTAAATTATATTTATTATGACGTGGTTTTTTATAATTTTTTAACGAGAGGTTTTTGAACATACAACAGGGAGTTACACACTTCTCGCGTATAGGTATACAGTCCTAAGTAACAGCATTTTTTAGGATATTAGAGGACGGAGGAGGAGCATTTTCTAGGAATAGGCTACAATCGCTCGCCTATTGCCATGTATTACAAAAAAATATCTTTATTTATATCTATGCACTCCATGTGTCCAGCATTGTTAATAGAAGCAAACTCTTATGCAAATTGAGTACAATATCTGGACACCACAAGAATTTTCAGTATTTTTTAGGGTTCCGTATCTCAAAGAGAAAAAACGGAACCCTTATAGGATCGCTTTGTTGTCCGTCTGTACGTCTGTCAAGACCTTTTTCTCTAAAACGCTTGAAGGGATTAAGCTGAAATCTTTGTCAAATACGGAGGTCAGTTACGTCTTGATGCCTTGAAAAAATCACACTTCTAAGTTAACGCAATAAAAAGTTATAGCCATTTATGCACAAATTTTGTATGAAAACGCACTTTTTCGAAAACCTATAGGGTACTTCCCGTTGAGCTAGAATTCTGAAATTTGGCAAGAAGTGAGACCTTACAGTATATTTATAGGAATAAATCTAAAAATTGGTAAATAAAATTTATATCATTGGAAAAATCATTACCAACTTATGCATGTAGTTCGTTTCATACTAAATGTATGTAAGCACCCGCATATATAAGTTTGTCGCAAGGAAGCGTAATTTTCTCAACGTCTATTACTTTTGCTCATACCTCCCGTTCCTACGGAACCCTCGGTGTGCGAGTCTGACTCGCACTTGGCCGGTTTTTTTTGTTGCTAGATTATGTTCAATATAAAATTAACATTTGAGTGGGTACCTTACGATTGAATACTAAAAAGTATCTTTTATAGTTTTATTAAAATAATGATACAATTTGAAAAATATTTTGGAACTATAAAATAGAAATGCTCCTTGTATTCATTTAGCTTTCATCGTGAATATAAAATAAAATTAATTGAGGAGAACTAAAGCTTTTTAACAACGAATATAATTTACAATCATAAAAAATACATAAAAAGAAATAAACATTTTCTTTACGGATAACTTACAATATTCGTCAATATTAATATATATTATATTATAGATAATCCGAACAGCAAACTAGTATTATAATTTGCGCCTATATTCAAAATGATGTCACGTGGGTACATTCACGAATAGAAGTGGCATTTTTGGAAGACATTTCTATATTAAATTTACAGAGAATGTCATTAACATAGCACGTTACAAATTCCCAAGACACCCTAATTGGAATGATTATCATTTAGCATGTTAACGTTTGAAACAAATGAAGGTTTATTATCATCATCACTCACTGCATAAAGTCTTATGCAGTGGTTGCTGGAATAGGCTATGTCAATGAATGACATGACGTTGGCTATCATCTATCTAAAGTATTATTTCTGAAGTATTACTTCTATACCCGATGACTTTGTGAGTAAGCTAGCGAGAGCGTTACAAAAATGTGTGATCGCGTGAGGATCGACAATTGATGTACCTACGTCGTAACTTGTCTTAATTAAATTTTGATAGAATTATTAGGCATCTGTTTCCAATAAAAGGTCCTATTAGCTGATTCCAAAACTATATTATATTGGTACTTAAGTTCTGCTTTACCTTACTTCATTTCGTCAACACAATTATTTCATATCATTTCATTAATTGTATCGTCAATCAATACTACCCAATTTTCTAATACTTACACAGAGCCCACATCGTTATATAAATTTCGTCTTCACAATTAATAAAGACGTTAATTCTTAAATACCTCTCATTCATAATGAACTAACATAATAAAAGACGTCGGCTAAAAGTCGAACACGACAGATACAGTGCCTTATACCGGAACTCTTCTAAATTACACATACATACATCTCTAGAGCTAATATTGTAACCTTTTTATAATGTTGTAGCCTAGTAAGGCTAGTCTATATTTAAAATTAGTAGTTCTGAAACTTAATACTTCTATAACTAAGATATTTATAGATCCATCTCTAGAAGTTGCCGTCGCGCGTCGGTCGAGCTCTTGTGACTAGGCATCAGTTGTTGCCATTTTTTAGTATTTCATTACAGGACGGATAAAGGAAGATATTACGCTATTATTATGCAAGGCTGAATAATAAAAATACCATTAGAGCATGCGTAAAGTATTTGTGATTTAAAACTTTTTCAATATTCCACATTTCTTTGGCAGTAACATTGACCTATCTACGTAAAACGTCTATTGTTTGAATTAAAATAGATTAATTTGGGTAATAATTTGTAAGCTCTAATGGCTTGGATGTAACTACATCGTACTTTGGATTTTAAAACAAAGCGGTGACCCGGATTTATGAATGTTCAATAAATGTAATGTTAGTTTATTGTGTACATTATTTGTGCGTTTC
Source organism: Calycopis cecrops (assembly GCA_001625245.1). NCBI lineage: Eukaryota > Metazoa > Arthropoda > Insecta > Lepidoptera > Lycaenidae > Calycopis > Calycopis cecrops. The sequence goes on from LUGF01024967.1 coordinate 333,810, forward strand.
CACAGATAAACGCCTTCCTCATGACGTGTCCATTCAAAATATTCAATACCTATACAAAATTGTTAATCGTAGAAATAAATAATTCAACGTATTTTGAGTACCTAAGTTAACTAATAGTTACCTAACTGCAGCCGAATTAGTGTAAGAAAATATAATTTCAATTCATTAAGTATTAACAAATAAGGGGTAATGTCATATTTTCATTGACATCAAAAGTTACGTCTTTCGTACAGCTAGTGCTAGTTTTGAAAAGGGCGTAGAACTGGCAATGCCCTGGAGCGGGCACATATAAATCCGGTATAATCACACACAAAAATCAAATATCACATGCCATCGCCACGAAGAAGTTTTGAAAACCAACAAAATGGACATAACAAACAAAATTTTAATACATATGCGCGCGTGCTTTACGCGGCGATTGTACTTACGTTGATTGTGAGCGCGTGGGCGGCCGCTGTTTTCCCGCGACCCCGACAGTTATATCAATATGAGACGACTTACGGCTCTGTTATTGATGGCATTTATGCGCATAATACACACAGCTGATCAGCAGCGATAGCTTAATAGTCAAACAGAAGGCTGACTCGGAACCGCCATTTATTTTATACATCGAAACGGCAAATTAGATAGTATATTGTCACATCGACTATATTATCACGAGATAACCACCTGGGGCGTTATTAAATCCATTTGCTATTGTGCCATTATATTATTCGTGTAAATGTTATTTAAATAAAAATGTAATTGGACAGTAGAATATAGATTGGTAAAGACATATCTTACTAGTTGCGATTTGGGCGTAAATCAAAAGATATACGATACATCGAATGTTCAGGCAAATAGTCGTAACCTAATAACGAAACTCGCACACATGCACACGTACATAGTAAACTCTAAATCATAAAAGCGTATATGTAACCAAACATCGAATAATAAGAAATGAAAATTAAATCCAAGTTCCAAATTTATTATTATACTTCTGGAACGAATCGTGTTAATAAGTTAAAAAGCCCGGGGGGATTCGAAGCTGGTAGCCAGTTTATTAGTCATAAAATACAGCCTCATAAAACGTACATAAACTTATCAAATTAAGAAAGGAAGAAACTTTGTACTAATAGGCATTGGAAGGTCACATAAATCTATTTTATTGTTTAAAGTTCATAGAGCTTTTGAAGGGCTTGAACTCCTCTGATCCGTCTCTTATACAAAACACTTTCTTATTCTAAGATAAAGTAAGCTACTAATAAATTTTAAAATCAATAATCTCTCTATCTTGCATGTTTTATATTAATATCTTTAGCCGATTTTCGTCCAAGCGATTATGGGACTATAGTTGTGCATAAAAAATCGGGTTTAGTCTTATTTTGTAGGTGTGCACAAAAATAAAGAAGAAATTCAAAATTTGACTAAACTTTTTTCGACATTTGACATTAAAATTTTCGTTTTATTTCCTGCTCACGTCATAGGGTACGAAATTACTGAATAAACATTCCAAGTTTTAACCACTAGTAATAATGAACATTTGACAATTATATTTTTGTTAGAATAATAATACATCTAAAGTGTTTATAAAAATACTAACATAATACTGGCAACATCCGAGTTACTTGAACCTCGTAATAGTAATGACTTTAAGCTACAGAAATTCAAGTTGCCAATCAAATAAATCCATTCCAAAGCGTTTGCGGAAATTCATGAAATTAATCCGACGTGTAATTGCCGTCGCTTAACTTATTAGACAAATTGCACGCGCTCAAAACAATCGCACAATAAATAAAACCAGTCGGATTCATTTCGTCAATGTTTCAAATTCGCGACCAAATATGGCGCGAAGTGAAACAAACATTTATATAACATATTATATGGGTATCTAATTTAATAGTTTCTCCGAGCCAAGTTGTCCGTTAAGCGTGGTGACATCATGGCCGAGTCATGTTGATGCTGGACTCGATATGAGG
>LUGF01024967.1:335776-355822 GCA_001625245.1 Calycopis cecrops
TCTGCTCTCCCCCCCACTACGAAATAGATGGCCACCTGTTGTCTACTTGAATAGATCCGCATTAAATTAACAAGGAAATATGTTTTGTTATCGGTACTTTGCATAAATTGTTGCATTGGGTCCGATCATTTTCAGAGTGATGTCCGAAATATGAATGATAAAGATGCCCAAAAAAAGATATTTTTTTTATTTTAATACTTTTTGTTTAAATTTTAAATATAATAAAATTTAAAAAAATCGATTGCGATAAACCAGATCAAAATTGGTTTGTTATTAGTTGCCTATAGCAATTGGCAACATATAATAAGATTTGCTTTTTAGAAGGTTTATAAAGTTGCTCTAATTTTTATAATTGTCATAATAATTTTAGTTTTAGTGCATTAAGGGATAAAGGTTCCTATTAAAGTCCTAGTTTACCTATTAGGAACATAGCTGGCAAATTTACTACAAAAGTTTGTTATTCGAGTTAAATAACAAATAATGAATAAAGTCTTTATGTAGACTACTACAGAGCTTCCCTATCTGTGCGTCGCGTCGCGACGCCCTGGGGTGCGGGCGTCGCGGCAATGAACCAAGGGCGTCACGTGTAGATATGTCGATGTATGCGACTAAGTCAAGATATTCTCATTACAAGCAGTTAGATAAATATCTCCTTTTTAATTTTTATGATTATGTTTTCATTCAATAAAAAATATAAATGTACAATTCATGTCTTCCCGATAACCTGTTATGTACCTACTAGGTTAGTTAGTGAGTTAGTTACCGGTTAGTTTTTTGGGACTGCATTGAGGGGCGTCGTAAAAAAGGCAGATCAAAGGTCACAGTACAAATAAGTTTAGGGAGCACTGGCTGACTACATAAACAAGAGTTAAGGACTACATTTTCTTTTATGTTCTTGGGTTCCCCATATAAATTCATTGTTGATGTTTTCTGCATTAACCTGTCCTAAACATTCAAGTATTTTATTGTCATCCATAAACTTAAATTGCATGTAGACGTTCCTACCTTCGAACATAAAATATACAATGATTAATGGTTTCAAACCTAAAAAGATTCAAAATACTTTGTAAGTTAAAAAAAAACATTGTTCCGAACTTTATTTCCCGATGCCGTTTACTTAAATTTTATTTGAAATAGGCAAAATTTTATTCCATTCTTTTATATACTCGTAGACTCGAAACGAGGTTTTAAAGTTAAAATTATTAATGTAAATAGAAACGATGACAGGCGCTTTTAATTTTTCATTCAGATCTCTTATCGTACAGTAGTGAACAAAACGGGCTATCGTGTCGGCGACTGGTCCAGTGTGTACAGCGCTTTACAGCCACAAAGCCCCGTTATGCTCTATTAGAGTTTGAGGTCCATTCATAAAAATGTTGTAAGCCGAGTCACAATTTCAAATTTGAATATCGACATGTTGAAAATGAAATATTGAACATTTGGATGTTTGCTTTTTATACACAATACACATATCTAATACTATTGTTGATCCACTGACAATCAAAGAAACATTTTTTAACAAAAGGTAAATTTTTACAACCGATCTTTTATTCATTTTATAAAAGGTCCATGAAAGAATAAATTAAAAATTAGTAATATCAAGTTTCAGTATTAAAATATACGGATTGCCATAATTATTTTTCTTACATTGCCCAATTTCATTTACAGCCACTAAATTGTTTCCAGTTATGAGTAATTAATGACAAACGGAACCGAATCATATGAACATTTCAAAACATTAATTGAAATAGACTCCCATTGGACACATTCAATATTTAAAAGATCTCGTAGCCTGCTTCATCCTGAATTCGTCCGTAATATTGCAGTGGCATTGTCCACCTCTCGTTGGCCATCAGCTAAATAATTCCCTTTTCCTTAATCCAACGAATGCCAATCGGGCCAGCCCAGCAATAGCACAAAACGTCGTCACATCGTTACATAGCTAATGAGTTAAGAATGGTCGAGCCCTCGAATTCAACTGTGATGTTATAAATAATGCGATTTATTGTAATTGTGATGACAAAACAACGGTTACATTGTATTTATGAAAGCATCGGGCCGCCGATGTTTGTTGAACTAGAGTTTGAACACAACCAGTTCTTTACAAAATAACTGGTTATATTCAAAACTCTGTAAACAATTCCATTTTTACGACGGCATAAATTGCTTACGATTTGACACGAAGTTATTAAATAAATACCATTATAAATAATGTCAAATATTTTGTTTTTAATTTCTGTCGTCACATAATCAAATGACAATTAAACACATCCTATAAATTTACTTTTACAAATTACACTTGTAGTTTTATTGGCAACTTATTTACATATTAACAGAAGGTCTATAAGACAAATAATAATTATTGCGATGCTCCTGACTTTCTTGCCCCTAAATACCTTTTTAAATAATGTTAAATACTTAGTTTTTAGGTTTTCGCAACCAAATGGCAAAAGTCGTTATAGATTCGTCATGTCTATCTGTCCGTGCGTCCGTCCGTCCGTCCGTATGTCACAGCCATTTTTTTCCGAAACTATTTGGTCTACGTAGTTGAAACTTTGTAGGTTGATGTATTCTGTGAACCGCTATTCGAATTTTTAACAAAAATAAATAAATTAAAAAATAAAGGGGGCACTCCATACATTGAACTGAATCAATTTTTTTTGATCCAACCTGTATGAATAGGTCTTCAAAAATTACATTAAGGTTACTAAAACAATTTTTTCGTCAAAATCGATTGAAAGATAGAAGCTACAAAAGTGGAAAAATGAGTGTTGTGTTTTTTTTAATTGCTTAGGTACTGGCAAGATATAACTTTCTATATAACTTTATTTGCCCCTAGAGTCTGAGTCACAATCTGTAACACCGAGGAGCAGGTAGAAGTAGCTCTTTTCTCGAAGGTCGTATTCTTCACTCGTATCGGATAGCAGCAGATTGCATTGAGTTATTGTTATGATAAAGATACAATCTTGAAGAGATAATAATATATACTTTATGCCATTTCATTATCATCATAATCGTTCAAACATTTTCCGCATCAAACAAATTATACTTGTTAGTCGTTTATAAGCGAAATAAACAAAAAAAAATGGTCTTGCTATCTTCTAGGAGCGGGCCTCCTCTAAAGTCTGAAGTAGCGTCTACTACCCCTAAGTGCGAAATCAACTGAAATCTGACCGATTTTTTGGTTTGTGTCCTTGACTTTCATAAAGCGGGTAAAATATCTTATGATACATTCGATATCATACAAAATCATGTAAAAACTCAAAGATAGATCTACTCGTGCCCAGGGCCTCTGTAAGTCGTCAGGCTAGAATAAAAGCTAAAGCCCGAAACAGGTTAACCGCCCACGAGATAACTTATCGTTTCCGGTCGATCTTTTATTTTTATTAATTTAAATTTTGTGCGTATAATTTATTTTATCTTTGATGTTCATATTAAGAATTAAATAACCTGGATGCCGGTTAACAGTAAAAAGCGTTAAATAGCTACTCGATACAAAATTTTAACTACCACAAATGTTTCATTTAATTTATTTGACAAGGTAATCGGGACTTCAATTGGAATCTATGCGATCGACTCTATCAGTTCATATCAGGTATTAAATGTCCTATTTATAACGTCGACCGCTATAAGTAGCTTTTTTGTCGCGACTGAGTAGACGTCGGTCGCAGCTCAGTAGACGTCGTGGCGTCTGGTGTGAGTAATCTCGTCTCGACATGATTATAGATCCATCTATTGCAATGTTTCACTCAGTAGAAGTTTCCTTTTTCCTACATCAGGCTTTGTGTCTGTACCTACTTTTTATTTTTGCATTGATTTACATTATGTTACTTCGGATTACATTATCCGCTTGTTCGTGTGGTGAGAATAATGAATGTGAAGGAAGCAAGGTTCATCTTTAAGGATCCCGATCTTAGGAACTAGGTTCTCTATCTCTATCCCACTGTGGCGCTAGAGTAAAGATGTATTCACTCCTTCTTATACTCCATACTTTAAATTTTTTTTATATACCTAAACAGAACACATTTTGGCATATTTTGTGATTCTTCTGTTAACTCAAAAGACATTGTAATTTGTAACCGTTGTTGAAGTAGTTTTTCTGCAAAACAGAGTGTATTGCGAATTAATTTTGAATGAATTAGACCTAATAACATGTCAAGGACTGAGACAACTCTATTCACATCAGGGGCCGGTTTCATTAGGTCCCATATTTACTTATTGTTTATCCGCAATGAATTTACTGTTCACCTCATACTTAAATTACATGCTATTGCATGTATTTTAATAAATTTTGAACTATGATAACTGTGACCTGTGCTGTCGCGTTTCGTGAGGTGTGTAAGTAGCCGGGGGCCCATGGAGGTGGGAGAAGAAATGAGGGCAGCGCATCTTTATAGTCTTTATGCGGATGTCTATGGGCGTAGGTAGTCATGAAAATGTCCCCGACTGCGCGTTTTCTCCCCTATAGCATAAAAAAAGAAATCATCAAAATGAATAATATATATTTATACATGAATTAGGTAGACGGTTAGTTTTATGCACGTGATGCATGGTAATAAAAGTAGCGTAAATAGGTAGGTAAAACTGGAATGTTAATTTCTTACTTTAATAAAAATTCTACGTAGTTACATTAATGGAACTTTATACCACGATGCGTTGTAACTATTTCTTTATGGTTGTAGCTACTATAAACTTTTAAGGCTTTAATTGATATTAACTGCGTTTAATTTGCCATCGCTTTTTCCATTATGTATAGTATAAATTAAATTAATCTGGTAGTTATAGGCCAGGCTAAAATAATTAGCAGAATATAAACGAATACTAATAATCAAGGAATTCAGTAATAAAAGATACCTTTGGTATGCCCAATAGAAAGAAGCTAATTTGAGCATTTAGGTTATTAGGATTTTGTATCTTTTTGTACAAGTAGCGAGTTCAATGTAGTCCATCTTATTGCTATTTGAATTGGTTTTATACATTATGTTCAAGATAAGGCACATCATCGAATTTCGCCTATTTCTCACTACACTAATGGAAAAATTACATCGCAAAAACGAGTGTTTGTGTAAGCACCAACCGACGTACAGTGCCAACTGTGCTGTCGCGTTGCGTGCGGTGCGTACTATTCGATAGCCCATGGAGGGAGCAGGTTAAGGAGGAGAACGTATCTGTAGTAACCTCTATGCCGATATCTATGTGCATCGGTGGTCATGAGGATGGCTCCGAATGTTCCTTTGCCTCTAATAAAAAAGAAAGTGAGAAATGCGCAAGAGACGTCAACGAGAAGTGTCACGATAAGTGTGTTTTACAAGTTTTTAATCATCATATTTCTTTAACACTTAATTTGTTTCTCTAAGTGTAAACTCCAATAACATCTTAACAAACACCGCAACAGATATAACATTAAAACTGATTGTTATCGGACACGAGTCAAGCACAATGTTTGGCATGACAACATATCACGGCAAATAATATTAGAATTAAAAAGATAATTAGCGATTACGTCACGAATATTCGTGATGGAGCGATTTGGACCTGACAGTTGGCCACACGCTCCGTATCTAACTACTGCTCTACACTTGACGTGATACTGACTGTTACAACTCATATTTGTATAAACTACAACAGTTACAATATACAAACACCTACCACAGAATATAATATTACAGGACGGCTGTGTTTTCTTTTTTTATATATATTTTGTATGTATAATCTATGTAAAATAGTAGAGCGCAGATTTCTTCCCATTTTAGCCTTCATATGAAGCTTGTATATTATAGCTGGTATTATAATTATCATAGTTAATAAGTATAGTTTCTTTATTATCAAACATGAGTTATTCCTCTTTTTTTTGTGTTCGAATCTTTGCACCTAATATACATACAAAATTATAAACCGCAGTAAGTCTGTCTTGATTTCGATATTGCTAGTGTTGAAGTTTCTAGTCATAAGCAGTTTTTTTTAATATAGAGCGTTCCACGCAAATCCGGTGGTTACGATTTCATGAAACCTCTATTTTACATTTTTCTTGCTTTCGCCCTGTAGAACTAATAAAGTAGAACTACAACAATCTAGACAAATCTGTAGCATTAAATAAAATGCAAAACAAATTAAATCTGTAGCATAGCAATGTGTAGCATCCTGTAGTTGATATTCCTTTACATCAATAACTCTTCTTTTATCAATAAAGGCATATTTTTTACAAAAAATAATGTCTCAATTGTGTAACGAGATATCTATTTAAATGCTCCCGTCTCTTAATGAGCATTTTTATGACCTGTACCAAAAACTACGAGACATTCCTCGTAAATATGTTATGCTTTAGTTGAAACAAAAATAACAATCCTAATGCTGAAATCGTGAGGAGAATTCTCATATAAAACGTAGATAGCATCTCGGCGATGTTTCCGGCAGTCGCGTAGGCGTCACGGATCCGTTTCCCGGACCGAAAACGTTCGAAAGTCAACTTCGCACACTCTTGAGCACCTCACTTCCTCCAAGGGTCACCATAATACTTCAATCCGCCTCGAAAATGTAACCTTTAGCTTGTTCCACGTTTCGTACGACTTCGGGCCTTATATTGTACGCGTTTGAGCGCAAAATAAAAAGTTGTGATGTGTCCAATTAATGCTTTTAAAATCTGAGGCACACCATTCATTGAGACACGTAACGGGTAAATAGTAATCTGGCGTCTCGACAACGCCATTCAAGAGATTTTGTACAGTCGAGGCAAACAAGCATTTTTCTTAAAAATAGAAATTAATATTTATACTCTATAATTTTTAATTTCTCTAATGCTATGACTCGACATGACCAAGGCTGTTTAAAGAATAAAAATAGACTAGCTGAAGGTTAGACGCAGTTAAATGGTTTAGTTGAAAGTATGTGAGAACGTAATAACAATTTGTTGATACTTAGTACTTGAAAAAATTAAAACTAAATGGTATAAATAGCAGTACAACATAATATGGAGTTATCGCACGTTTAACATGCATGTTTTCCCTCGGGGCCACCTCATAACTTTTCCACATATACCTCTGCCCCATCACACCACCTAAGCAACTAATGCGGTAAATTCATTTATAGGAAAATAAATGTGTAACTTTTTAATAAAAAAACATTGAGTTTTGTTACACAATATTATGATGAAACAGTTCGTTCATATTGACTATTTTTAGCCGTCTTCTACATTTGTTTTAAAACTAAAGATAATTTAAACTGTTGTCTTGTAAAAATTTCATTAAATAAAAGGTTTATGTTAGCCCTGTGAAAATGACAGACACAAAAGTTTCATTTGTGTCAGCCTTTTAGGTATTCGATTGCCATCATAAACATATTTTTCCTAATAAAACGTGGTAGTATGTTTTGTTGATGAGTATCCAGTAAGCAGACGTCCCATTTGAATGTGTGTATTAAATAACGAGTTTCGTGTGTAATCGGTGATGTCTGTGTTCAAACGTTGCGCCTGTGTGCGAGGCGCGTGCGCCGCATTCCTCGTCGCAGTCATTCATACTCTAAAACCTCCGCGGCTTTTAGTATCCAAAAAAAACCACGCCACTTATTGGCGTTTCATTGTTTGGTTCAAAAATTGATACTGACATTCTGTTCTGCTTCCTTGTTTGGACTACGTTTCGTGTATAGATTGTATCTTTCTTAGCTGTATGGTTTAGCTCGCGTAAGTTTCGAACTCGTGGAGATATTGGGATAAAATGTTGTAATATAACTTACAAACGTATATTATATAGGACAAACAAATATACGTTCCTATATTAGTAGCTGAAAAAACTATACCGCAACTGAAGTTCGAGTATATGACCAATATCTTGTTACCGTTGTAATTTTGTTCATTCATAGGTCATTCATAAGAATCGAAAATTACATTCCGCTAGAACTGAGAGAAAAGGCTAGCGAATCTTTTGCTAATGTATTCTACATCTCTGATATGCTACATAATATACATTTTCATATAATAGCTTTTAAGTTTCATACCGCAAAAATATTGATTATAAAATATAATATTAAATTGCTTTACAAACTACAAAATCAAAATTCGATACAAACATTTCAAGAACAAATTGCTACGAGAATGGAAAATGCTACATTGCTAGTTGTTATGTGCTATGCGCGCGCATCGTGTAGTCGTGTCATTGCACCCCCGCCCTAGCAGCCCGCCCTCGCCCCTGATTGGACAGCCGCCCTGAAACGGGAACGCGCCGCTGTAAATAAAATTTGACACAATTCGTATTTTATATCACGTTACATTTAATTCCCTCTAATGTTTTGTAAAGAAGTATACGGATAATTCATTTCGAATGGTAATTGTTGTTAACTACTTCATTATGATAATTGTGTATGAGATATTTTAGTAACACGTTTGTGTGTGTCGTTATGTTCTTTGTACTATGTTCCAAAGCTTCTAGAATACCAAATGATAACAATGTGTGATTGAATCTTCTCTCTTCTCTCGAGATATTTCACGGAGGTCTACAATTCCAATTTTAAACATTTAAAATTAATTTGGGATCGTAATTATTGGGTAGTTTGTACACCTCGTTGAAAGAGATGCCGAAAAGAATATTCCAATAAACAAATTAGTAAAGAGGGAATGCAAAATTTGTTTCTTTTAATGATATAGGGGGGCAAAAGAGCAATTTTCATGCCTACCAATGCCCATAGACATCCGCATAGAGGCTATACAGATGCGCTGCCCTCCTTTCTCTTCCCGCCTCCATGTTTAAATAGAATTGAGTGTCACTCAGAAAACCTGAGACCCTGTAGGCTCGTTGATTCTTGAAGACTAAAACGCCAATCAAATGGAACTTAGATAACAGTCCAGAAGCATATTTAACATCTGTACAAAAGACTTTTCTATTTATCTTCAAATAACTTAACATTTTCGATTCAAAGCTTTTTGTATATTAAAACTTTCGAACAAAGCAAGAGACAAAAGATTCAATATTTTATCAACCTCTCGTCACACTGGCACAATAATGAAGTAGGTACAGATCCGTTATACACTTGAATCAGAAGCCACGTGTACAGCTATGAGATCATTCAACTAAGACGCTGAATATTTATTGTATAAATGTGCCCAACTAATAACATGAGTCATATAAACAATTTAAATATTTTTTGTAAGTTCGAAAACCGTTTCATCTTGAGCTAGATAAGGACAAAGTGTATATACAATAACCCTTGTTTTTGTGTGGTTAAAACATTGTCTAATTAATTACAATTGATACACTCCGATACATGATAAGAGTTTTTTTCGTGTAAGTACCTACTAGTAGAAGGTAAATTAAATCACTAACCACTGCCTACACTATACTGTAATTGAAAAATAAGTGATAAGGGCCTAATTTATTTCAAGAAAATAGCACACTTATTTCTGAGTGACTAAAAACATAGATGCCAGACCTATAGAGACTTTTTTGCTTCCTTTGCAAAAAAATACTGTTTGCAATTCCAAACAGAAAATCACACGGAGTGTCTACTACATAAAATGTTCTAAATGTGTCTTATTAAAAACTACTTATATCTAATAAAAAAATGTAGCGACTTAAGGTACGGACCTATTGCCAGTGCAAAAGACCTTTAGTCGCTACATTTTTTTCGTTAAATAGTTTATAGTTCATATTGTGCTCTAATATTGCTTATAGCTATGAGGTTAATTCCACTATCTTTATTATACTTGTTTAGATACACCGTTCATATTAGTCTATTTTGAAAGCAGCGCTTTTCTTGTACCTGAAGTCACTGAAGACCCTGTCTAAATCAGGTTTAGTAATGGAAAAACACAAACGTGAAAGCGGCCTTACTATTAACTTAGTGGTTTACAACCATATCGCCACTAATTATGCGTTAACTTGATCATTGTTTACATAAGTTAATTACATTTTGATTATGTCATTACCATAATTGGAGTTTCCAGGTTCTCTTGATAAGAGATTAAAAGAATAATTTGACTTGACACATTGCAAATAAGACAGAATGTCTACAATGGTTCATATCTGTATGTTGTACACAAGACATTGTAAATAATTTCGAACATAGTGTACACAGAAACAGTGAAACATAAAGTTGCAGGTTTTTTTTTTATGGTATAGGGGGGCAAACGAGCGGTTGTAGCCATTTTCATGACTACCGACGCCCATAGACATCGGCATATAGACTATACAGATGCGCTGCCCCCCTTTCTCCTCCCAACTCCATGGGCCACCGGCTACTTACACACCGCACGAAACGCGACAGCACAGCTGTCACTTCACGCCGGTCTCGTGTAAGCGAGAGGTACCTCCCCGGTCGTGCCGGCCCAATTCGGCTGCATGCAAGCATGCAGCGTGGCACTACCTCTTACGAAAACTTTTTTTTTTGGTTTTAACTTAGACCACTGGATGAATATGTTAATTTTGGTTTAACTTTGATAGAATTGTTTTATACAAAACATATTAGTTCGCTAACATTATGATGTAACAATTTAAAACTTACTTTACAATAAAAACAACTTCATTTTTGTAATAATTGCCTTTTATTATTATAAATCAAATCATCACCTTGAACGATACAATTCTTTGTTCAATATTATCAGTCGCAATCAGTGGTACAGTTCGGAATCGACAAATAATAGAGAGCACTGCACACAAAAGCTAGTGATGTTGTCAGGTAAAAGGTTGCTCTTGTACGGTGGCTAAAGGTCAACGGGGTTTTAAATTATGCAAGCCAAAACAGGCTGTATCCCACTCGCTCAAATATCAAAATACAGTGCACTAACCTAATATTCTTTATTCGAACCAGCTACGTAATATTTCTACCATATTTCAACACAACGTGACTGGCACACTAATATCGAACCGATATCTTATACCTAATCGCAAAGCTATCAAAACATTTTCCACTATTCTCCAGCTATACATCTAACCCCGTGTCATTTTATGATCTCAATTGGTGGCAAGCGAAATTGAATCTAATAACGTTGTACTGAGCGTCAGTGTGTAAAGCATCTGGCTCTGCCTCCCTCTGGTGGCCATTCAATTTACGTGGGACAAGTTATGAGTTTTTTATTGCAGTCCTCTATAAAAGTGACGCCTCGCTTATCACGAGGAGCTGTTTTAGACGACGTGGACGTAATAACCGCAGTTGCAGGAATTAATGACGTTATATGTGCCCGTATAAGCTTCGGTTTTTTAAAATCTATTATTATTATTGTCAGCCTGCTCCCACTGTTGGACAAAGGCTACTCTCTTTCCACACCTCTATATCAAGTGCCAGACAGCGCCGATCTTTCCGGATGGAGTTCAGCTCATTTCGCCATCGCTGACGGGGTCTGCCGCGCAGACGCCATGGGGACTCCAGAGATATTGACAAAGGTATAGTATTTTGGCCCAGAAATTCTCTGACATGAGGCAGACGCTATCGACTCAAAATCTATAATAAAATATTATCTTAAACCTATGAGCACTGAGAACAAGATGAGTTACATGAAGGAATTATTGCCAAAGTATTAAAATTAAGTATGATATTCATTATCATATAATACCTATGTTTCGCACACCAGAGACAGCAAAACGAACAAATAAAGACAAAACTCAAGTACAGATCAAACCCAGGCTGTCTACGATCTGTTACCACAACGCCGTCAAAGACAACCAGCTAACCCTTAAATACAGCTTTTATTGTTATAGACTACAAAGAAATAAAAAGGTCAGGAGAGTGAACACTGACTTTGTCTCACCAAATTATTGCCACAGCCCACAAGCCACATAGAAGTCACTTATTCTGCAGTCCTTAGGTGATGCAGTTCATATGGTGACAGGAGTGTACTGACGCTGAAAGATCCGGGGAAACTCCAACACGGTGGCCAAAAGCTCACGCAGGTGTTTTAGGTCGCCTGCCTGATTCCGACACCACAAATTAACATGATTATTCACTGGTATTCTGCTGACATCAAAACCATAGATCTAAATATAGACAATAAACATGTTTTATAGCAGCATTTATATCAATTAGTTTGATTAGTTTTATATTATTGTGGGGGGACAACCTGGGGTGGAAAATAAATGACTAAATAATAATCATAGGTTTTATTTTACCTCAAAATAAGAAGAACGTTTCCAGATAAACCCTAATAAATTGTTTAAATAAGTCTGTCGCCAAAGAGAGCCTGCTAAAGATGCAGGCACTCCTTATCCCAATAGGCTAAGTATTAATGAGGTAGGGTTTTACAATAGGGAAATCGAAGTCCCTACTCTGATCGACAACCTACCGCCCACTTTAAATGTCAGACTTTATCATCCTTCGACATACTTTATAGTACTATAATATACATAACAGTATTATATTTAATTTTCATGATGCCAGCAGGCATAGCATCTGAAAATCCACGAGCTAACATCAGAGTATCAAGCAATAGTTTTTTCCGAAAATTTCCTGGCAGAAAATGTCGGGCTTGAGGGTGCAAGATGAAGATATCTTTTATAACATGTTAATTTCTTATCTGTGTAGAATTTTGCAAATACATTATTTCTTTATTTCTATACAAGTACGCAAATACACGAAGATATTTCATTTTGTAACAAAAAAGTTTGTTCCAATAAAACAAGAATGAAATCCGAGATGGTCCCAGTTGCGAGCGTGCTACAATCCATTACAAAGCGCTGTAGTTAGGGGAGGGTGGCTACCATCGTCCATTAGCTAATTAGCGTCCACCAACCCCCTTCTTGCCAGATTGTTAACGTGCCGTGTCTTTGCTCGCTAATTGATAGCGCATTTATGAATATTTTTTTATGTTCGTGGGCTTACTTTGTGGCCCATGTGTCACGTTTGCCAGTAGGTAATAATGTCCTAAACATTCTGCTACAGCGGCCATCTCTATACAGTCGGTCATGTTATAGTGTACAACGTACAACTCCGTGTATAGACTCAAGCCCACATTATTTCCTCATTCTCATATTCATTCGAGACGGTTTGACACGAGCAGACGAAAATCTAGCGCATTGTTGACGTGTTAAGACGTTCTCAAAGCTCAGAGTTTAATACCGCCAACTTTCTGACTTCGAATTGTTAATAGAAATTAAAAATCCTTAGCTATCGGGACTCCAATCTGGGTTCTCATGATCTACAGCTGAACATGCTTACATCTTTAAAATGTCAATTTTGGGACAGACTCGCTCAGCAAAAGTTCCGTACTAACGAGAGGTACCAACATAACAAAATACAACAATGACACCATCTCTCATTTGTAGACGAATGCACTCATTTTGTTTGAAATAAACTACAAAAATAAGTTTGAAATCTTCTTTTATTTAAAATCGATAATATTTCTAGTAACTTTAAAAAAAGCTTAAACTCACCGAAATGTATGACGTTTTCCTACCAAAGCTACTTATGTCTTGTAATAGAAGCCTTTGTGTAGCAGCTTGTCTAATGATAAAAAAGTCTAGTATTTTTTTTTATGTTCACACAAAGAGCGTTCTTGTCAAAATGGTATTTATCGGCAATCATTCGGATCATCATAAATCAAAACCCTTGCAGCAATGTTTTCCACCGCAGTGACGCCATCAAATTAAAAAGTTAAAGTCTCCCCTGCAACGTATCATCGCGACTATCTAATGAGGGTCGGAGGGTCGAGGGGCGGAGGGCGCGTGGCCGGCACGCGAGCCCCGGTCTTCAAATAATTTCATTATGATAATAAAACGGAGTCAAACGTGTTTGAGTTGGCGCGTGATGAGTGCGACCTTGTGACACGGGTGACACTGTGACACGACCTTTGCTCGAAATTATTTCGTTCCCGGAGTGGAAATGCGAACATATATATCAGCTGTTATGAGCACCAGGGTACCATACCATATTGAGAGTAGTAGTATTAGTACTATAAATACGTTGAGAGATAGTGTCGGAATGGTTCAAGAGGAGATTCGGGGGAAATAGCTCAATCCATCATCGTCAGTCACTTAACCATTTCTCGACTAAATTGACAATTGAATACATTATATATATAATTATTTATATGTACATCAAAAGACCCGAACTACAGAGCTTGTTGGTAAATCTTAAAGTTCACCAGTTTGGGGAAAAAGTAAGTTTTAGAACTCTATTGGAAGATATGTACACCACCGATATCACGACGCAATTTAGTTGCAAATTCCTCTGGAAAACAGCTCCACTAATATTTCAGTCTGTAGCTAATAGATGAAGAGTCCGCGAGACTCACATATACAATTCTGATGATGAAGCCTTCTTAGTCTGGCCATTTTGGCAGCTCTGTTCCTGTTAAAAAAACTAACGTAACTCAAACACACTGCTTTTGAGACTGTATAGGACGTATGAAAGGTAGGGCGTCTAGGATTTACAAAAGTAGGAGAGCGCCTCCGATGAGATACCTATTACCTACCTGGTGTTATCTGTTGCCTTTTGGCGTCCGCTACCTAAATATTTACATCACAGAAAGTCCAATGAGCCTCCTGTCTGTGTCTTATGCAACATGTACACCTACGTTACTAATACTCCATATTCATGATTATTAATCAAGAAATTGTTTCACCTGTCACATTTTTAGAGCAACGTTTTTTAGCGAAAGTACTCCGAGTTATTTATGTTCAACGCTCTAACAAATAGCATATAGTCATGACAGTTAATTTATAAAACGATGAGTTACAAGCATTACCCAAAAATTGCTCAGCGGGTACAATAAACATTATGGGCGCATTCATTAATAGCTGACCGCTGACAAACGGTGCCTTTGCCCCCTCTGCCCGCCTCCTCTTTACCCCATTATCTCTATAAACCCCGGTCTACCCTACCTCCTCTATCTGCCCCCATTCGGCCAGGTGTAAAACTGCCCTGTCACGGAAACACAGACATGCGATGCGGCTAATACGTTTTTATTATTTAAGTTTAATATTGCATCCCGCTGACGAGGGGATGACCCGTAAATGTTTATGCAGTGATTTATTTGAACGTTAAATGTTTATAAATTACGCACGGCATATCATTAAAGATAATCTTTTGGACCACAATGTTCCATTTAATTATTGCTTAGCTAATCAATTTCTAATTTATCCACTAGGTTTTTAAGCAGTGAGTTAGCTTTTGTGTTTTAAAGAAATTTACTTAGTGGTTAGTGGAAACGTAGGTACTTTTGTCATCTACCTTATTTTCAGTACAAGGGTAAGACGATCACTTAATGGTTATTGAATTCCAACGTCAATAGATTTTACAGTTGTGAATCTTTTAGGGCTAGTAGTTACCCAAAATCAGCTAAAAATGCGCAACGTATGAGCAGATTATGTTGATAGTATAAAAATGTAATAAAGAAGCCAGACACGCTTGTACTTGGTACTGTCTGTCGCCCCGCAAGAGATCAGGCGTGAAGATGTGTCGTTGTTGTATAAATAAGTATTACTTAATCTAGACTATTTAAGCGGTTGCGTCGTTGGCACTCTGAAGCCGAATTATGCCTTTACGTAAAAGTGGATAATCTAATTACGACTTTAATGAACATCATCATACATCTCAAATAAATTAATAATAACTTAATCAAAATAATAAATACAAATGTAAATTCATAGTAGTAGTAATAATTCATATAGAAGATTGGCTTTAATTTATCTATTTATAAAGTTCTCACCTATTTATATCTATACAGACATCTAAAGGGTATATAACACCAACTCCTTTACAACACTATCGATCAACATATGTCGCGTTAGTTGGAAACATTATCACACAAGTTAGTCAAAAGAATAATGATGGGGCATTACTTATACGATAAACTAATATTTTAAAGAAATTTACTGTAGGTAAAAAACAATAAATATAATAAAATAGCTCTACAGACGTTTACAGTTAAACATACGATATGTCGTTTGAAACATAATATTATTGTGTTGGGTAAGCGAAGACGAGGGAATACGAATGTGGCCACTCACACAAGCAGAGATTTGAGCACCTCATAGCAATATGTCACTGAGGATTTTTTATTAGAGCCACAGCACTCGTGATACTTTTAGACGCGACTTTGCGACTGCAATCGCACGACTCAGCGTCTCTCTGCGATCGGTCGCAGTAGAGTCGTGCGACAGTATCGCGACTGCATTTATACGTTAATTGACATTAATTGACATACATTAGCGACTAAATTGCCTCGTCTGGCGACTTGAAGTGTGCGTTCCCCGCGTCTAGTCGCTGCATTCAGCTTCTAAATGACGACTAAATCGCCTGTCGCCGCGTCTAAAAGTCTCGTGTGTGCTGTCGCCCATAGATGTCATTGTAGTAGGTTAAAAGTAATACATAAAAGTATTACGTTTGAGAAAAAAGCGAGGCGAGTATGTTTATCTGACTCACAAGTTGTTATGTATTTTCTCATTGGAAAAAACGCTCTGTGCATAAATCGTAAAAATAAAGTATTAAAAATAGACAAGTATTTTTCCGTTTCTTTTAAAATATAGAAAGGAATTAAATTATTATCCTATGTCAGCAACAGCAAGCTAAACTAAATAATTAATTTATAAGACATACATTATGCATAACTTGAGCACTTATGATTAAGTTACTCAGATTGCTTACAACAAAATCAATAACAACTTAGGTAGGTACAATATAGTGTTGTTTTATAATAAGTTGATAATATTCATATTATGTTTTATTCATATTTGAAAGTCTATGGCATTTTTTTCTATTCTCCGTTAGTCATGCAGACACTCGGACTCACTCAAGGCCCATAGTGGTTTCGATAGACACTAAGCACGCGTCATTTAAATGCGTATTCCCACGAGTCCAACATGTAAAGATATATAACATGAACTCACTTTAAATGCACATCATGGGTCCATGAGTCATCTGAAGAGTTGTGAGCAGCATGTGCGAATTATGTCAACCTAAGTGTCGAGTATGTGATTATCGTACGCTTTTATCATAAGTCCCGCTTCTTATTACAGGATGCGATGGTGGGTATGATAAAATTGTTGTTAGTACGGAGCCGGTCTATTGGCATTCCTTTGTTGCATTTTATATGAGTTAAAATGGAAAGTATATCTTCAAAATAAATCTTAAGCTGATATTATTTTATGTATCTGATATTATGTTATCTAATATTGATGTAAAAACTTAGAAGCGTCCCTAAATAATGAGTTAGGCTCGCTTTAAAGTAAGCCTAAGACGTAAAACTAAATAGAAATAAAACTTAAATGAAATCAATAACTTATCCGTAAAGGACAATAAATTTGTCCATCACATGCAAGTCTCTTTGGATTAAAATATCTTTATACTTCAATAGATTTAATATTACATTGAATTAGTCCCAATATCTATTACCACAGGCCATGTAACCTCTATCGCTAAGTCCATCAATCTACGCGTATACGATTCGGTTCCACTATCGGATCCCACCTAATCATAGGTCAGACTTATGCAAAGCTTTGCAATATTTCGCATTGCCAAGTAATTGTTCGCGTGCAGTCCGCCACCGACGCTTTGGGAGCGTTCACTATACAGCTTTGAAAACATTCCACGAACTATGATATGAGTTATGGTGCTATTATCACATGCCTGCAATATTTCACGTGCATTAGCCGATTTTAATTTCCGTAAAGACACATCAGTTGCGCCAGGATTTAAATTCATTTGTATCTAAAATGTTTTATTCTAACGGGATTTAAAAAAAATGTTTATCGTCTTTTTTGTTATTGTGTTCGGAAAATACTGAAATGTCAGATTCAGCTGAGGGCGTGAAGAGAATGCCGTAAAAAAAGAAATTGGTATAACCAACAGGAGAAGAATTGTGGATATACAAAAATATAGAGATAGCATATAAATATCCTTATCGAAATTGTTTAGTCCAGGTCTATAGGTATTTCATAAATAATAATTTTCTAATTCTAATGCCAATTCAACTTTAAAATTTATTTCTTCATAGCGATAGTAGATTAAGCCATCTGATGCCCTATTAATCTATATTTCTATATTTGGAGCTGCGACCACGTCGTTGCATAAATTTGGCCGTTTCAAGGTTCTTAATAGCAAACTGCAAAATCAACTAAATAGCTTATTATTACATGATAGATGTAACAGTAAAGTATCAGTATGTAGTTCACTGGTAATTAACACTCATTTAATGAATATCTATTTTATGAATACACTTGTGGAATATCTATGTAACTAGGGAATGATAGTTTTTTTTTAGTGGTTTTCTAGTATTGGCTGAGACACCAACGAAGTATAATGTTACTTACTTTAATATTTTATTTTCTGTATTTTGTAATATGCACAATGAAGTATATTTGATTGATTTGATTGATGGAAGTTTTACTATAAAATAACTGTACCTTGTGCTTGTTGCTACGGTTATTTTTGTCCGAAAACTATTTTCTTAAATTCTTATTCTATGTTCGTATATAAATATGTGTACACGTACCTACATCTACTGATCTATTTTTGTAATATTAAATTAATTTTGTAATAAAAAACAATATATTTTTTTTATTAAAATTTATTACAAGGTATAAAATAGTCACACAAACAACGCCGCTATTAAAATATTTGTCCATTGTTTTTCGAGCGGGAACTCCACCGCCCCCTACCCTACTTTTACTCAAAATTATGGGAAAAGCAAACATGACTCGAATTACAATTTCTTTGGGGCATTTATTTAGCGGCGGAGCCATCAGAATTGTTTATTTCTATTTACTATGATTACGACCTGTTTGCGTTACGCATCACTAATATTACGCCGTTTTAATATACGATTTTTTTGTATCATTGTACACACATATTACTGTAAGTAATATGTTTCCACTGAAATATGTAGAAATGTTCATGAGCTTGTGTCCATGGTTAGGGTTACAATATTATGTATACTATAACATCGGGGGTGATGATGTTACATTACATTACTGCCTAAGCTATATCGGTGCCATCTGGCTGACCAATACTATCAAATGAAAACGCTTGGATAATTATATTATTGATGTATTTAGAATATAATTTATATTAATCACTAATACATTGAAGCAATAAAGAATAAGGCCTAGCTAATACATATTCTACATTCACAATTATTTCATTCTTATTCGGAGAGGTTCTGTCCCCAGACCTCGTATCGGATTAATACATTTTTTCCTCTTGTCAAAAAGAGACAACTCCGAATGTTCTAAGATTTTGAATTTGAACTGATATGTTTTTTTTATTAAAAGTAATATCAATTTTAGAGGTTTCATCATTCATTCTCTCAAGGAGGTTCTACTCCTATGCTATATATTACAATACCTACCAGCTACGACCTTAATACACTTTGTTTCAGGTTACAGGCAAATCGATAGATTTTCATATATTGGTATTTATGCGATTACGGCGCAAAGGCATCTTGGGCTTCTCGTTCTCTTAAATTCGCTGTTACACACGGTCTATTTCGTAACGCATTAGGGAATTGGAGTGAGGATGTGTTGTAGTACTCGATATTAACAAATATAATTCAGATTACCTTTATCAGCATGATTGTTTGACATCTAAGCATTTACACAGATATATGTACAGATGCAGTTGGTTAGTTCACAGTGTAGGATTAATGCACAGAGTATTGTACTGTCGTATCTTATTCCTACCATTTGATATGTCGTTCTTTTTTTCATTCAGTTTAGACTATTTTTTATCTGTTAGTCTTTGTTATATTTTCTAACGAAATGCCCTTAAAAATCCACCAAGTCACTGTTGGTTGGTTAAAAGCGTACTTTGCATCCTGTACAGGTATTTCCACCAAACAGCTGTAACGCGGATAAGTATATTTTAGAGCAAAGTTAACAAACAAACAGAGAGAGAATGTATGTATAAAGTGATTGTGATATATACACAGACAGTCGACAACAAATGTATATCAATAAATAACAGAGCAAGGAATTAATTTAAAGTCCTAATTAGCAAATGCATAACCTACATATAATAATTAGCTAATTTATAAACATCTAATATTATAACGTTTAATGTATGACCGTTTTACAGTGGAAATGCCCTCACCCTCCCACGGGCGGTGGGCGGCGCGAGTGTATCGATCCGCCC
>LUGF01024967.1:367071-388696 GCA_001625245.1 Calycopis cecrops
TCTATTTTTCAGGTTTAGAAAGTACCACTCGGACACGATAAGTTGGAACACGACAAGAACGCGACTACCCGTTCTCTACCCCCGCACCTCCCCCGATATCGCCCCAATATGGTGACATCGGGGGAGGTGCGAGGGTAGAGAGAGAGGAGTCGCATTCTTGCCAAGTTCCAACTTATCGCGTCCGAATAGTAAGTCTCTTTAATGTACCAATTTGATTTTTTTGGTTGTACAACCTTTTTTAAATACTGCTATTTAGTAGGCTACAGGCGATATAATGGTATAGATGTTACGAGTCAAACTCACCGCATACCTACTCCGTAATCTTACCATCTAATCTGTTCATTGTGAGAACTGAGAACATTCGAGACAATTTGCCACGAATGCAGCGATCTTTATCTAGTACTTGAGTGAGTACAACTACAAGAAGTCAGTGGTAGAACTCGATGCATTATTCGGTACTTCTCATACAAGACTCTCTCTCTGCATGCGCAGCGCCGTAGGAACACAGACACAGAAATAAATATAGATGGAGACAATGAAAAGATTGCAGCGAATATTTATTATTATATTTCAAGTACTATTAATAAAAAAATACATAGAGGCTAAGTTTCTAAATATCAGTACTGCTTTGTTATCAAATACGTAACAGGATTATGTATTTGACACCTAAAAAATACTGAAAGGTGATCAGTAATTATCGGAACGCAGCCATAATATAGACATTTGATTCATACCAAATGTAGTGCTTTTTATATTATTAATGTTGTAATAACATTATGAATAAATTTACTTACAGGAAGAATGTTCCGAAAACTTCTTTCTCGAGTGCGACTTGGAGACCAGCCTGATGGATACTTTTACAGCGTACTGTGAATGAAAGCAGCTCAAACGAGATCAGCTCACCAGTCCACGCTCCCTTAGCAAGTGTAAAACCTACGCGAAGCGACGTGGACAGCACGCGTTTTGTATAGAATTCGACAAATATATTTAAATATTAGGTGAAATTAACACTAACCGAAAATTATGAAAACTATCTGACGCGATATTATGACACCCACAAAACCATAAATACACAAGGCAATAGGAAAATGATTACCAAGGAAAATCGCTTTACATACAGATAATATTAACGTGTAAATGACTAAGACAGATATGGAACCCAAAATGAATTAATATAAGTGTACATTTTACATTACATTTAAATGACAATTATCTACATGTAGTGAAAACGTTATTTTAATAGTTTCAATGTGTATATTGATGTATTGATTGCACAAAATATGTAGTATGATAACCGCCCGCCTAACACTTGTAAGTGTATAACAGATCCGAAGCTGCAGTGTCAGTTGCGTCACAGTTGTTAGTTTGCTACAACACGACTTTGACCACAACACACGTCCCACAGACCAGGCGAAAAAAACGCTCTAAGTATTGATTAGACATGATTAATTTATTATAAGTTAATTTAATATAAGTGAGCAAGGAATATCCAAGATATATAGATATCGTTATGCTATAAAATAATGTTAGATTTAGAGTTTAGGTATAGTTTTAATTATACCGATGCGTTTTCGAATGGTACGACCTGCATTTTGGGTACTTTTCTTCGACAATCTTTGTGTAGTAGATGAATTTATAATCGATCGATGATTTTTATATATAAACAATAAATCTTCTTTACTAAGGAAAATTATAATATAAGGGTATTTTACTATATCTATGTGTGCTAATTTTCTGTTTTCTATATTACTTTGTTCAAATGAAATAAAGTATTAATAGAAAACAAATAAAATATTAAAGAAAAAACAAGGTACCTACTTATCATGTAAAAATTGTAAGAACCCAGTAAAAAATATTTCTTATCTACTCTAAGCCATAGCGGCAAAATAAACTAGATTTTAGTATCTTTTTTCAAATAAGATCTTAAAATAATTGACAATAAAATTTATTTTGCATTCATTATAGTAAAACGAACTTTACTGAAGCGCCCTTCAAGGGCGTAGATACCGTCATTTAAAATACCCCTATAGTTTATAATGTCCATAATAAATATATACTCTGTAAAATTTTAAAATATTACTGTCATCTCAGGATTCACTGCTCAATATCATGGTCGTTTCATTCAAAACCGCCCATAAAACTTTCTAGTCTCGGTTTTACAATTTATATATCAATATAAAGAAGAATTTAATTCCCTAACATCAATAAAAATATATCCAAATGTAGTATATTTTGTATAAACAATTTAATATTTTCTGCAAAATTAGTCCTTGGACAACTAAAACAGGACAAAAATTTTAGAAAAATTCGATCTATTGGTAACAAACAACAATGTGTAAGAATGAATACGCTGTTAAAATCATTAATACCTGAAATCTTGAGTGGTTGTAAATTAGAGAAAAAGTCCTTCAGGTCTGAAAATTAGACAAAAACTTTTTTATTGTATACCATAGTAAGAAAGAATGCATTCGATATTACATAATATAAAAACAATATTTTCAAATAATAAATACAGACGTGTTTAGTAGTTCAAATATTCTTTGGATTTTTCAAACTTTAATATCACGTAGACTACGCAATGCCCGACACTCACTGGCACAAGTACTGGCACAATATAGACTTCCAGAGTCCAGACCCCGTACTTTATTGTCGTTCCTCTTGTGTCTAGAAGTAACACGTCGCGAAGGGTTGCGATTATATTACATACAAGGTTGATAAAAGCGAGAGGCATTAAATGAAACCACATATTTAGTGTATAATTTTCAGGGTACACAGCAAAAATCAGATCAATCGGGGCAATAGTTTAGCCACAGGTATATTTTAAAGCTTTTTCTCACGTCGTACACGCTGTATCATCTGATCTAACGCCTAGCCGTCCTTAGTCCGCCGGGGTCATTCACCCCGTGCATGGTATAGCCGCCCGGTACAACGCATGATTAGATTTTTTCGCTATTAAACTTGTTTGAAAAAAGTATTTTCGTATACTTGCCATAAACTTTTTTTTAATAGTTTGTCGGATTAACTGGAGGCATTTATACTAAATGTGGTTTAATTGTATGCCTCTCGTTTTATCAACCCTGTATAACTGTAGATGAACTGTATCCACCTGTTATAGGAGAACAGTGACGGGAAAAAAGTTGTAAACCTTTAGAATGATTTCAACAACACTATCGTTTAGCAAAGGGCTAATTTTTCGGAACAATATATCTTAAGTAAGTGTATATAAAATCATCTTTCATTTAAATGATAAATTTAAACTTAGCCAGCCTTATTGCTTCCGTCCACGTCCTTACCTAAGTCTCTGAACATGTACTTTCATAACGCACATGACACAGAGCTTAAAAGTACCATATATTATAAAATGCCTAATATAGAAATTATAACATTATGTATTATGATACGATACTATTGCCATTATATGTACATAGTCATTAGTAGTTTGCTATTGTAAGAAATGTTACTTAAAGTATATTAGGTATACTTTTTAGAAAGCTTTTGCACTTTGCAACACTGTATGGTATCATCAAATTGCTTAATTACTGATTCGTCGTTGATATAATTAACTAAATCTTTTGAAATCTTCTAAAATAATTAAACAACTTACGTCTAAATCTAGCTATTACGGTGTTCGACATAAAATAACAATCTTGCCATTTTCTAATGCATTTGTTGTATGTTAATTTTGTTTCTGTATTATCATGGTTGTAGGAAACACGAGCACCATTTATGCCTTGCCAATTAGGTACTTACTTTGTAAATACTTAGAATTATTGATAAATTATTTTCATAATCATTTTTTTTGAGAGAATTTATAACTATTGTTTTTCCGTTATCTGTTAATTAAAAACTTATAATTGCTATTGAGATTTAGTGAAATCAATACCATGTTTTTCTTTCATATCCTAATTTTATACATCCAAAAATGCGTATTAAAAAATGTACTTCGCCAATAAACTTTAAGGAAAGCTCGTTTTAGACAAGTATAAGGTTGTTCTGCTAAGAAAAGTTTATTACTCGGATTAAACACTTCGTTCAATTTTGGAAAATTCCTTTACGAACACTCATGTTCTAAAGATTCGCCAAAATATCCAGCCATTTTTTTTAAATGCCATCGTCTCCAAATGAGTTCACATATACAAAATTAAGATGGAGCATCTGATAATTTTATTTTCAATTATTTATATAATTAAATATAATGAATATATAATATATAATGAAATAAAATAAAATAATTGGAATAATTAATACCTAAGCATAAACATATATTATGTACTAGTATAAAGAAGTTTGTACCTCACTTTTGATTAGCTGTGCTGTGTAAAAGAAAACTTTCTGAGTACTTAAATTATGTAGGTACACATACCTACCTACTTATTATTACTTATAGTAATTGATATTGTTAAACACTCCAATTGCGCATGTTATTCCAGATTATATTCCCGTTTGTATTTTATTTATAATTTACATTTATAAGTATTTGTACTTTTTCACATTTGTTTAGTTATACTCTAAGGTATTTAGTTGTAACGTTAACTAAGTCACAAGATAATTTATTACCAATGACATGTTTTTGAATTCTCTTTGTATGTATATTTTTTGTATAGAAGTGTAAAGAGATGTCTTTTATTATAATGAAGTGAGTACGGATATAACTTATGATGTTTAGTAGTACCTTAAGAGTTGCCAGATGTGTGATTTACTAACGTTGTTTTTTTTTTATCACGAAATCTACATGTTTGCTAATAACTTAATTTAAACTTAGTTCGTCTAAGTCTCGACTTTTCTCCGCCCAGTATTCTAGTACTTACTTTTTAATATTAAATTAGCACCTACATAAACGACAACCGAGCGTACTTGCATCATTGCAAATTATGTTTTAATTGTATTAGAAGTTTTTTTTAATAATACATTTAAAAAAGATATAAATGACATTTCAGGCTTAATTACTGTGCCATATACGACGTAGTAAATACAAATAGAATATGTCTTTATTGCTGCCTTGTTATTTATATTTAAAGATAGAGATAAAAAACTTTATGTCAATCAATTTATAATTAAAGTTCAAAGGCTATGGTAATAGGCTACGCAGATTCACAAAATAAACACACACACCCGGCTTAATTCATTCTGTCCATATATAAATAAATAAGAATACCTAACCCTAACTGTCATTCAGTGGTAGCTATTGACAATGGCTACAAATATTGAGAACTTTAAGAGTTCTTTCTTCCATTCATTAAGTGAGGCATTTAAAGGATGCGATTTACTCACAAAATCTCACGGAGCGGAATTCTAAGCAAATATGACATATTTTTTCCAAGAGCAAAATTTGAGAAAAATTGCATCATAGAAGCCTCTGAGCAACTATAATCATATGGTGGGATGTGGTGGGAATTGCACCATCGCGTATCACAGTATACGTATACCCTCATGTCAAGATATCGAACTATTTATATAATGAGTTTGTGCATACAGACCACCATCTTGGGGGTGACTAAATTACATCCTAAGTGTCGATTATTTTAATAAAACTCATATCGACATGTTGGTTCTGTGATCCTTCTAATACCACACAAGAATGTATGGTTTCTACTCCGTGGAGTTTATTTTATTTTTTCTATAAATTATCTAGGTAATATTAATAAATTTCCGTTTCCAACTTTATTATTACTAGTTGAAAAAAAAAATCGACAGAACATATATCGACGTAACAATTACAACGCTATAGCGTTTTAAAACCCTATAAAAACAAACATTTTAAATAGTCTCACTTAAGACACGTCACATATACATATAGTCACACTTAAGGATGGCGAGCTGGAACTCACGATATCTCACCACCACCACCACCACCAAGGGAGATAAGCATCTAAAAATTGAAAAAAAGGCCTCACGTAATTAATGTACGCCCCTGAACAGTGAACGGTGAATTCGCCCTGCGCGGCCGCCACGGCTTTTGGACATCACTTATTTGTTTCATTATTTAAATTAATAATTTTTCTCTTCATTTTGGCCACAATTCGAAACAAAATGTCTGAAATGTATCTTGCACCTAATCATTTTAATTTGATTTGTTACTTGATTTTGATCATTGTTATTTTTTTATTTTTGCTTTACAACATTAAACTTTAAGGTTGAGTTTCAAGTTTATTGTTGTATTTCGCTGTGGATACAATTATGTACCTAACAGTATTCCAAATAAAAACAAGGCAATAGTATAAGTTAAGCATAGCCCATGACTTTTAACATCTTCGTTTCTTTTGAATTTCAATGACGCATTGATGTATCGCCTTTATATTATGTCTTTAATTAAAATATGTTATTGCAATTATCATATTTCAGAACAAAATAAATTAAGTCACATTCCAAGGGGTTTTATTTACATTATTACTTTTAGTTACGGATATATTTGTAAAAGGCAGAGAAGTGGCAATGGCGAAACTATGAAGCGGTAAGATGCCAAAATGTCCTGTCAGAGTACCGTCAATACAGGAAGAACCTTAGGCATGCATCGGTCGAGCTTATTAATGTTGGGATAAAGACAGACGTCTGACTTTTTTTTAGCATAGGAGGCAAACGATCATCAAAGTCTATGAATTTTGCACTGTCCTGAAACGGTAGGTCGAATAATTGTAATAATGTTATTGTGTAATAATAGGTAATAGCGTGTAGTGTGATATCTGGTTATCAAACGGGCTTAAAATGTGTTGAAGGAGAGGGACATAACATAGGCATCGATGACGAGTACCTAACCAGTCCTTTAAATACAACAGAAAGAGCAAAAATTGCTTTTTTGATTAAATTAATAAAAAAGTGGTCACCGTCCCCGTAATCACTCAATCGATCAATCAGACATCATGAATGCAGCCTGTGTCTAGAGGCTAGGTCAAGACAAATTCCATAGATTACAATAGGATTGCGATATTTTTTACATACTTCCCATGGCCACCTTAAAGACTCCACAGTCATACCGTGGACGTTGTTTAGGCCTACAGTTCTTGGCAAGCCGAATCCATTAAGTTCAAACACGATGGGGTTGTGATTTTTTGGTTTGTCCTATAACCTTCCTTCCCAATTAATTAGCTAGAGAGTTACGTAATAGCTTATGGTCATTATATTTGCATAATTATTTCAATTTTTTAGCTCAAAGTTAAACGGTTTAAAGAAAGTGGCTCAATTTTAACTTGCCAGATTGAACCTAAACATTGTTCGGATTTAGCTAAAACGCCGCATCCAGGTAGGGCCTTAGAGGGGCTGCAACCACGGCGCCCCAAGGCATAAGGGATTTAAGATCACTTTTGTGCCCATAAAGGGACTCAATTTTTCAACTCCAGGGGTTAATCCGGCGCTAGTCGACCTCTACCTGGGTGGAGTTATGAGTCAAACTCTTTCTTGTAAATTTCGCATTTCTTTTTGCCGAATTGGGCCGGTACTACCGGAGAGGTGCCTCTAGCTTACACGACACCGGCATAAATTGACAGCTGTGCTGTCGCATTTCGTGCGGTGTGTAAGAAACCGATGGACAATTTAAGAGGGAGGCGGATGTGATAAAAAGACCAGGCTGGTGCAGTAGAACAAGGCTTGGATAAGCGGAGCATTGTTGCGCCAGGGATCGCGGGTTATAAAACATATTAAATATATTGTCCGTTGTCTAGTACCCGTAACACAAGTCCTTCCGCTACTTGCCACAGGGCTAGACTAACGTAGTGTAAAAACATGAAATACTTAATTTGCAGACACTAATTTACTCCACGTGCATCCTGGGTGCGGGCGTTACAGTTGACTGGCTAACTGAATGCGCTTACGGCGACAATAATGCGTAATGGCAAAATACCTATTTCCTTACAGTACTCCCTCGCTAAAAATATATATACAAGGTTGAAAAGGCGGTTGGCGAGAGGCATTATATGAAACCATATATTTAGTGTATCATTTCCAGCTGCGAACTAAAAATCCGAACAATCGGAGCAATAATTGAGCAGGAATTTTTTAAAGTTTTTTCTCTCATTGTACACGCTGCAGCTGTATCGCAGCTAATCGTCGACTATGGCCGGCCGGCGCCATAGTCGACGATCAGCTACGGTATTCACCCCGTGCTCACTGTAGTTGCCCAGTACAAAGCATGATTACATTTTTTCACTATTTAACTCGTTTGACTAAAGTATTTTCGTATCTATACTTGTCGTAAACTTTTTTTTTATAGTTTCGGATTAACTGTAGGCACGTATAGTACGTGTGGTTTAATTAAATGTCTCTCGCTTTTATCAACCTTATAATATATTGTTAACAATAAAATGAAAACACGAATATGATGCTGCCTGATAATAAGTAAGGAAAGTTATAACCTGGAGACTACACAATGTTTAAAATGTTAGGTAGGTACTTACTACTCGCTCTACAATTTGCCCATCAGCAGGTCAGCAGTCTACATCCGGGCACAGGCGTCACGTTACACACGTTACAATGTACGATGTGTATTACACAGCCTATAAATATATCCCAACAAAAACATACTGTAAAAAAACCAAGTCTTGCAGCTCAGTCTTTCTACCATAAAAAAGTTGTGAGATCCATGTAATACGAAGTCGGTTAATTTATTTAGTTCCTACTTAAGGAACCTTCTGTCTTAAGTTATTATCATATCGATATTAAAAATCTTTTACATTTTAAATAAAAACATCGACTTGGCCATCGCGTGATTCGATCGTTTAGTAGTCCACTCGGAAAGATTTGGTGAGAAACCAGGTTGCTGGCCCGAAGTGCTGTGTGGTGTGATACGTACTAAACACGATTGTGTAATCATGCGATGGCCAAGTCGATGTTTATTTTAAAATGTAAAAGATTTTTAATATCGATTTAATACACGTATACGCAATGGTATCCACTGAAATGTGGTTTTTATTTATTCTACCACGTAGTGCGTTTAATAATATTCGCATCATCATCGCGTTCCGTGCAACCGTCTCTTCGCTTAATGTGTAAGCAGGATTTAACAGGTCTCTAGAAATAGAGGTTAATTTCCGTCATTCAATAAGGGGGCGTCGGGTGAAACAATGTAACGGCTTAATGTAAGCTCACTTTACAAAGTTCGAACGCCTCAACCGCCTCCTTTGTCCACACAATTTTAATCTTATCCATTTTTTGCGTTGTGTAAGTAACTAGATATTTAAAATTGATTGGCACTCTACAGCTGATACAGGCTACTCTATCATCTGAGCTGTTCAATATTTTCAGGCCTGAGATAAGGAGACTGAACCGATTCCATACATTTCTGGACACAAATGTAATAAGATAAAAAGGATATGAATTAAAAGGATGTAAGTTATTAAGCCCTCCCTAGAAATCCTATCGACCTTGACAAACTAAGAGCTCAGATAATGGAGGTTAATTAAAAATGAGGTTATGTAGCAATCTTTAATTAATTAATTATCAGATGATACCGGAATTTCAAAAGGTGTTATAAAAACACTAATGCTTATTATACATTTAATGAAAATTTTGTCCTATGAATTATTGCATGAGTCATGACCAATACCACCGCGGGTGCCATCGGCCGTCTTTTACGAAATCATTGAAATAAGAGCCTGTCATAGAGACTGTCGACAGAAGTAAAAATTTTAAATTATCTTAAAATGATGTACTTCCGTAACACTTAAAAATGGAGCTACGCTTACTCGTGACAGCTACATATTGTAGGTATAGCAAATACCTACATACTACCTGCCTGCTGCCTGAATAAATATCTTTCGTGTGGCCGTCCATATGTATAGACGAGCCATCTGCGCAGGACACATTTTAGGGCACAAGTGTGAAAGAATTTTAAAAAGCCTAATAACAAACGGGATTCGAACTCGGGACCTCACGTCTGTGGTTGAACACGCTTACCACTAGACAAGGATGAGACCACGAGGCCAGCTGCCTACCTATATAACTATACAATGCATACTCAAACAAACTCAATATTTTTCTCCAGATTGCGTTGGTAAAAAGAAGGTTTAAGGAACTTCAAAAATAAAGAAGAAAGAGAGAGAGAAGAATTAGATCATTATTTATAATTTTTATCACTAGGTTTAAATACATGAGGTATAGCAACGCGTATTATATAAATAACATTAGGTGTTGTGACAATTGAAGGCACCGCAAAATATCTAGGTCTAGGTTCAGCAAGTTGCACATGTATTCTAGTACTCCATATCTATAAACGTGCATGCTAATCACCTCGTAGCACCATTTTTATCCCATGTCGTGGAATCACGCTAACTGGCGAACGGTAACACCCTTAACAGTTTGCACAAATACAGAACCGTTACCACCTACATTATAAAAGATCTATCTTCAACTGTCCTCGCTTATTTCTATGACAACCTTGTGATATATATGAACACCAAAATACTTTAACCTGGTTTATTGACAATAATTTCTTAGGAAATATTTTGACACGGTTTATTTCTTTTAGTTTGTTTCAATAATTTTATTGACAGTGATAAATAATGAATCATAAGGCCTTGTGGATCACCTTTGCGACCATTTTGGTAGCTGTGGCGGCCTTCACAGTGTACGAAGAAAACTTCGTTGAAGATAATGAACTTGACAATCACGAAGAAAGAAAAGGAAAGCTCCGTAAGTTTTACGTAACTGATAATTTATTTTAACAGCACGCACGTTATTTTTGTTTTACGTTATGTTAAATCTACGTATGATATTTTATGTATATGCGAATTATTTTGTATTATTGTATATTTGTAGATATCATATTATATAATGTTTCCTGTTCGTATGTGTTGAGTATTACAGCTTAAACTAGTCAAAGTCATAAATTATACGATATAAACACAGCTTAAGACTTAATTATAAAAAAGTTAATTAAATATAAATAAAAAAATGCGGAATGTTAATATTTTTTTATCATTACGCTGCAGCTCTTGTCTGACTTAAATTGCGAATTTGTTATATTTCAGTTTTCCCTTTCGTAAGTATAGTTCGATTTGCCAACTCGGATTGTTCGAGTACGAACACTATGAACGGCACTTGCTTGGCTCGTCGCGAATGTAACAACCTCAATGGAACAATTACTGGCACTTGTGCCTCAAGAAGAGGAAGATGCTGTATCGGTGAGTAGTACCAAAACTGAGAAAGCTGGCACGACTGGGGCGTGCTTCTCACTCACATGATATCTACCTTAAAAGTGATGAGTGTGCTGACGCATTTAACAGGTTTAAAGGAGGTCAATGCACAATATTATTATAAATTATGTGGATGCTAATTGATGTTCGTACTTGGTAGTCACCAAGTGGCTCCGATTGATTTTTTGCCCCCAGACCATAAACCACGTAGAAAATTAAATTGATTTGAAATTGAACAAAATATTACAAATAAAGTTATCTATCTATCTTAGTAATACTACAGTTTGGTAATACATTATCAAACAATCGTCTGCTTGAAACTTATCTTACTTGGGTACATTATTTGAAAAGAAATGCTGATCATAGGTCAACCAACCAAACCAACCAGCCAATCCGCGAAAGTCAAGCCTAAGAGCTCACCTTTGTATTTTTAGATCCAAACCAAATCCCACATTATATTATGCGGTTACGTCAAGTGATGTGGGTATCGTAGTAATACTTAATCACTTTCTGAAGACACTCTCCCTATTAAACTTATATTGCATTTCGCCTGACACAGCTCCAAACTCACATTTCAAACTTACCTAACAAAGCGATCAGTTTAAAAAGCCTTTTTTTTTGCAGGACGGGAAAATACTTATCTCTCTACCTATGTAATTCGTGATAATTATAAATCTATATCAATCTCAAGTTCTTCCCTGTCATCATCATCATCAACAGTCAAATGTCCACTGTTAGATGCAGACCTCCCCCATAGTGTTGTTAAATGTATGTTATCGAAATTATTTTTTTTAGTTTCCCGGGGCTGTGGTAGTACGACTAATGTAAACAACACTTATTTCACGAGTCCCGGCTACCCTGCGGCGTACGCTGGCGGACAGGCCTGTACCATAATAGTAAACAGATGTAACAGCAACGTCTGCCAGGTAACCTTCAATAAACTTCATTAGATCATAACAATCATCAAATTACGTACATAGTGGATCTTTTGATATACCTACTTACAGTGTATTAAATAAAATAAGTATTTGAAACGGTTTGATTTTGCGAGCAACTACAATCGTCATTTCAACTTTGTTGTCCTATCTTATTTACTGAAGCTTTTATTTATTTTTATTATTTTTTATTTGAATTGATTTTTTTATGAACATTGAAAACTAAATGAAAAGTCTTTCAGTAGGTACTTACTGATCTTATTATTCACACTAGCTACATTAGCTACTAGCTACATTAGCTTCACAGTTTTTGCGAACAACCAGAAGAACAAACAACCAGTCAAACCAATTCTCACTCCAACAGGCTGTGTTTGATTTGATTTTTGTTCTTTAACATGTACATTGTATATAGATTCAAAACATTAATTTTCATCTAGCTTCGCATTGATTTCCTGGACATGGTGATTGCTCAACCCGACGGAGACGGCGTCTGCTCGACAGATTCCATCACCATCACTGGCGGGAACACGATAGTGCCAACTCTCTGCGGAGACAACACCGGTCAGACGTTGTTTGTCGACTTCAATGGCAATGCGGCCATCACTATTACTGTGACTGCAACACTAGCTACCGCTTTCTCTAGACGATGGAACATACGGCTCATTCAATTGGGCTGCGATTGTCCTGGTATAGGTAAGACCCTATTGTATTTAACTTTCTTTAAACTTCAAGATATATTAATATAATCTAGCCGATGCAACTGTGGAAGTATATAGCGAGTAAAGGAGTGGCACCAATTCGAAACCCTGAGTGACTCCGCGTGGATGAAGCGTGAAAGGGATAGCTCCTCATTGAGGTTTTCTCTAATTAAATTGAAATGGCAGACGCAGAGATGGTCAAATCTCGGTCTCTCAAGCAGTTACTTCACGAAAGAGTTAATTCTCATTAGGTCGAAGGTCGACTAACTACCAACTGCTTTCTCCTAAAAACATATCATAACTACACGATACTGCCGTAAAGCAACGGGTGCGCTGTCGCGTTACGTGCGGTGTGCGAGTAGCGTAACCGACGGCCTATGAAGGGAGAAGAGGAAGGAGGGCAACGTATATACCCTCTATGGGGATGTCTATGGGCGTCGGTAGGCATCAGAATATCTTCGACTCCTTGTTAGCCCGGTTATCCTCTAAAAAACAGTGTGTGCTTTAGAGCACACAACTGAAGTAAAACTGAATTACTGATTTTCATAACCGTAGTTACAATGACATAACGCTTAACTTAAATCGAATTTGAATGACAACAAAAACTTTCTTCGAAAATTGTTTATGAAGTACAACTTCTATACACGCGCTTGACTTGGGGAGTAACCTAGCGAAAGCGTTACAGAAATCACTCTCTGACTGTGTTATATATACCTACTATATAAGTTCATATAAGTATACTGATATAAGTTCAATATACAATTATTTAGTAGTACCCAATCATGTACATATTATAATATGCCAATAAAATATAAATATTAAATGTGCAGTACCTACATATTCAAACGTTTAAATTGCATTCGTGTTTTAGCTCCAAACGGCTGTCTACAATACTACACTGGAACCAGTGGCACTATTACCAGTTTTAACTACGGCACGGCGGCTAACACGGCACTTAGTGCCTCGTTAGTGACTGGCACCCGACAAATAGCTAATTTGAACTACGGTATATGCATTAGAATGGAAGCAGGTTACTGTGCCATACAGTACGCCCAGGTAAATAATAAACGTAGTACTGACTTATTTAAAATAAGGCTCTATCTTGCTCTATATTTTGTTTTATCTTTTATGTATTTAAAAATTAATAATTATAGTGTCAATTTACAACCTATATCTTTTATAGGTAGAAGAAAAATAAACTTATTGAATTTGTATATTACCTACGTATCGTCAGCATTATAGAAAAAAGTTAAACCGCAAAGTAAACGCATATAGTATGTTAATACCAAGATCTAGAGCTGATTAATAGAATGGCTTCTTAGTAAATAACAATTACTTACGTAGACTGTACCTATAATCTTGTGTAACGTGAAATTTGCCAAAAATCATTGATATTACAAATTAATAAAATTCAAACAAATGTAAAGATCAATGAACTCTTAATCCTTGTTTGTCTAGCGTATATAAATCCATGATGGTCTTTTAGACATTCATTAATCATAGTCTAAGAGTGCTTAAGTAACACGTTGTATAAAATAGTTTATAAACGGAATGTGACAGCAACCTGCCGATGCGACGTTGCTTCCTCTATTAACTAAAGCTACGCTAAAATCACGATTGTAATTAGATTCGCGTAAACTGATGAAATCCAAATCACTAATATTTACTAGTTACATTGTTTCTTTTTTTACTTTTTTATTTTATGCCATTATGGAAACGAGCCCTTTTTCAAATTAAAAAAAATACCTTCAGAAAAAAAAACAGGAAAAGTTTTATCGCGTTAATAACATAATACAAAATAAATATCCATATATCTAAAGTTTGAAAAGAGTAAATAATACTAATTAGTAAGGGTTAAGTTACCTAATAATTGTTATGAAAATTCAGAAGTTGTTGTTTTAATGTCCCAGCTGTAGTAAATCACCGCCTTTTACTGTCTAGAACTTTTAATTTCGGTTTCTACAACTTCATAAAAGTTATGAATGTAATATAAAACGACCATAAAATATTTTATTGGGAGGCAACTAGGAGGACTTAAAATGAGTCCACCAACATCTATTTCATCTCGATATTTCCACGGGATCGAAACTAAGACGGGTGGAACCGCGGAGCGCAGCTAGTCTACTATAAAGTCTCAATATCCACAGACTGGAAACGACGTATACTCGTTCACTGTGACCGGCGACGTGGAGGGAGCCGACAACACTGTGCTGGGCACTGCCGTGGGAGCGGTCAACGACGGCGCCTGTACCACCGACTTCGTGGTGATACCCAACCCGACTGTCGTGGCCACTGGTGTCGCCGTGGGGACAGACCGCTTCTGCGGATTGGGTTTTGTTACAGTTCAGAGTAAGTGAACTGATATTTAATTTTAAGATTCATTATTATACTTAACGAGTCTTGGGCAAAAATTGCCAATTTATGGGAGTCAGACCTAAAGAGGCAACGCGGCAGACCAAAAGATAGATGGCGCGATGGACGTATACTTGCCTGATTGGCGCGATGAAGCTCTGGACAAAGAAAGTGGAAAGAATGGGGTTGGCCTTTGCCCGACAATGGAACACAATATAGGGTTTAATATAATAATATTATCCTAAAATATTTACTACTAGATATAGGTGATAGGCCTCTCAACAAGCGCCAAGACGGCAGGCCCGTATTTCACATCCATCGTGGCCTTTCTACCTGGTGAAGTCGACCAAACGAATCGCTAAGCTTCTTCCCAACCTATAATTTCTCTAACGCAGGTGGCGTTCTCTTCTTCCATAAAACCTTAGGGAACCTCAACTGAGTTATCCGATATATTTTTTTCCTCATTAAATAGACCAATAAATTCTAATGTTCATTGAAAGAGGCAGTGCATCATTTAGAGCAAATCGATGCTGAATATTTATTGAGTGTATAGGTATATGTGAATAGGCTATAAAATATAAATAATTCTACTAATATTAAAAATGCGAAAGTTTGTATGTTTGTTTGCTTGTTTGTTACTCCTTCGTGTAAAAACTGCTAAATCGATTATCATGAAATTTGGCACACACAGAGAGTAACTTGGATTAACACAGAATAGTTTTTATCACGAAAAAAAATTCCTATGGGGATGCCATGGGATGATTTTCTATTTTCCACGTATATAACATGTAATTCATATCATTAACCTGCCCTCTGCCTGATGAGGCAGACGGTACGGTATTACCATGCTGCATTGCATCCGAATCGGACCGGCATGACCGGGGTTGTGCCGCTCGCTCACACGGTACCTCCGTGAAGTGTCAGCTATACTGTATTATTTCTTAAGGTTTGTGACTTTCCTGTGGCTTATAAGAGAGGAGGAGAAAAGCAGGGCAAAGCATCTGCACAGCAATTGTGCAATGTCTATGGGCATTTTACACTAAAGCCGCGGGCCCACCGCAGCGCACGCTGTGCACGGGCACGCTGCGCACGTATTCATTTATTTAACAACGTGGGATAACGTTTCCACTACAGCGCACGCTATACACGCTACACACGCACGCTACACACGAATACTGTAGTACAGCACAATTTTGAGTCATACGGCCACGGCCCCGCTTCCGTATACTACGTGTACAGCGTGCATGGCGTTGCCAGCGTTGAGCTACGTGCACGCATATTCCAGTAAGCCACGTGTGTCAATGCATGCGTAGCGTGTCCGTGGATTGCAGAGAAAACAATCACATGTATTTTCTTGCAAAGCGAAGCTTGACGCACGTGCGTATCCTCTCCGTGCGCTGCGGTGGGTCCGCGCCTCAAAAAAAATATATGTTATTTTTCAGCTGGAGCCAAGCCATTCGTCTTGTACGTTGTCACTGATGGCAGCGAAGGCGCCACCGCTACCACGCCGCCCGATGTCGCCAACAGGGGATTTTCACTGGCATACACACAAGTCGCTTGCTAAAACGTTCAAGATTAAATGCTTAGATAAAACATTTTAAGTTACATAGCATTGGGTGACGTAACATCATCACAAACAAATTGTACATAAAACGACAAACAAAGCAAGATATTATTTATTTTACGACTGTTATTTTCTAATGAAGTTGTTGCCTACAGTGGGAAGTAACAAGATATTGCTGATAACATAAGCACACAAGTACACAAGAAAAAAGATTGTAAAAATAAATTTTACTGGTTGCATTGGTGTTGCATTCGCACCGTGCGCAAAGAGCAAGGTATACTTATGGCTGATTTATTGGTCCTTCTAGTTCTACTCAAGACGCAAGCAGCAAAAAAACATAAAACAATATATTTATTCGCAATGGCTTAAAACATCCCGCTACTGGTCGCAGTCGAAACCTAGGAGATACGACACTTAGAAGGACCCTATTATGGGAACTTCCCATATAGGACCTTAATCCCATTAGAATGGATCCTTCTTGAGAGCCCTCGATCCATCCCTAACCGAGCCAGTCACGGCCTTCAACAGCTATAATCATATTCGCAACAAGACAGAAATAAAACTGAATTATGAAATATATTATTTATGCTTAAATAAAAAGAAATCACAATGAAATCACGATAACAAGAGAACGCTATATAGTATATTTGTCTACATTACAAGTTAAGATTGCAAACAACTTAGTACATCGAGACGAGATACAAACATACCTACATCGGACGGTCAATATACGCTTGTTTCTTAAAGAGCCGCAAAGCTTGTGGCTCCTTGGTTTGCGGTATTCACTATCACCCGCTTATTTGCCACATCTCATGAAAAAGTCGTAACTAATTTCTTATTCGTTATCATTGGATACACTTTTACCCATTAAGACGATTAATATCTACGTTTAAATTATTTTTACTTGCTATAAATGTAAGTGGTTATAAATTCGCACAGTTAGAATTTGGTATTAATACATTATAAAAAGTTACAATCTAAAAACGTGAAGTAATACTGGCAAGGTTTGACCAAGTGTCCAGTGCCAGACATGGCCACAGCAAAAGTAGCAATTGCTTGTAAGCGCGGTGCTAATAGGGGCCTCCTATAGCAATTTGCAATTTCGCATCCACCTATATCGCCATTACTTGCATGCTTATATATTGTGTTAGACGCTTATATGTATGGTGGGGTGGACTATTTTTACGCGCAAAGCAATACGTACTAATCAGAAACCTACGTTATTATAATTAAGTTTCTATTTTAAATAAAAGCACGGCATCATAACAAACAAACATTATTAAGTATAAGCAAAAGTATTATAACGCACGACCACCAGCAGATTTGTTTTATTTTTATAATTGCTTAATTAAGCAGAAGTGTTGACTTTTGGAAAAAATAAATATTGAT
The DNA here is from genome assembly GCA_001625245.1 of Calycopis cecrops. Classification (NCBI taxonomy): domain Eukaryota; kingdom Metazoa; phylum Arthropoda; class Insecta; order Lepidoptera; family Lycaenidae; genus Calycopis; species Calycopis cecrops. Next base: position 385,133 of record LUGF01024967.1, read on the forward strand.
ACCTAATATATAAGACATTAAAAATCGCTGTAGCAACAAATAGAATAATTTTAAAATTTTATAACAAGCAAATATAATAAGTTTAAAATTATATAAATCGAGGGTTTGTGTACTTGAAAAGAAAACTTAATCTACTTTGATTTGGATATACAAATTCGTAATGTGCCTGAAAATTGTTTAAATATGTTTTCTTTTTGATTTACAGTTAAATAAAGTACAATATTATTTGAAAATGTTTTATTTCATATTTATTATGCAACAAAAATAATAACCACTAATCGCTAAACTACCTAACTTGGTGACTTGGGTAAAATATGCCCTTTCTAGAGTCATGAAGTTTAAAAAAAAATCACAATAAATATATTAAATCCATATTACATTATAATACTAGCTGTACCGTGCGCGCATTGCTACGCCACCAACAGGTACGTGAGCATGAACTATCATAGCAATATATAAAACTCATTGGAGTGACAGTGGCTCCATGGTCATACCCACGTAGAAACCTTCATGGGCGCTTTCAGAACAACTTTACTAAAGATCATCACATTCTCAAATGCATTATGAATTTCGATTCTAGAAAGGACATATAAACATTCATTTATATATATATATATAGATAATACACTCGTGTCTGTGAAACAATAGAAATACACATACAAAATTTCAACCGAATCGGTTCAGCCGTTTAGAACTTTACCTGTTTTCCCATGGGAATGAAGCATTTTCCCATGGTAAAAAATTAGCCTATGTTAATTGTTATAATGTAGTGTATTAATCTGTGATAATGTAGCATTCAAAAGGTAAAAGAATTTTTGAAATTGGTTCAGTACTTTCGGATTCTATTTGATACATTTAAACACACACACAAACAAATCTTTCCTCTTTATAATATTAGTATAGATTATAAATGCGAAAGTGTGTTTGTTTATTTGTCTTTCTTTCACATCAAATCGGATAAACTAATCGATGTGATATTTATATGGAGATGATATTTGAAGGACTGAAGAGTGCCATAGGCTCCTTTTTATCGCGAAAAAACCACGCGAGCGAAGTCACGTGTAACAGCTAGTATTTAATAATTTATAATATCGCGGTATAAGAACCAGATGAGCGTAACTACAAAAAAACTAAAAATTGTTTTTTTTTCACAAAATGGTTCACAATGTAGTTCTTAATCATATGTCAAAACGACGTAACTCTATATTCAACGTATCACTAATTCCAAAAAAATGAAATAACTTAAGCAACACTTTTGACTGAACCAGAGAAACGTATTTTGTGTAACGTTAAATTAGTTTTTAATTATCATGGTATTTGTTAGCACTATAATAACGTATTTGCGAAAACAATATTTTTAATCATAGAATATTATTTGTTTCATAATATCACAAGAACCATTTTAACGTAAAATAACTTCATAAACGACGTATTTCAATAAAATAACAGCAAAGCCTAAAAAATAAAGAGCCATACTAACGTATGTATGTATATATATATATATTGCGTCTTATGAATTATTTTTATATATATATATTTCGAAGCACAAATAGTAGTACAATACATTACATATATATTTATTTCATCAACTGTATATTATCTTTATTAGTGAGCTGGTAAAATCTGAAGTGCCGAAATTTCACTGTATTTTTGCTCTCCTGTTTACCGCGAATTATTGTTGACGAAGAATCTAAAAATAAATTACCTTTTTGGCCCTCTTTCCGAGTTGCACTATTTTGTTGAGGTTGTCTTGGAGCGTCTTAGCTGACGCATCACCTCACCGTCCATGAACTCTAGAGGTACCTATGTACTTTTGCGACGCTGCTTCGGTTTTACTGTTAACACCGTGCCGTCTACATACACGCGTACGTCGTACGCCGCGATATAATCAAGGATTTAATGTTCACTAAGTGTCCAACCATTTTGGATCATTTTGATTTAACTTACAAAAATCCTCCTGTAAAATTGTCAAAATGTATATACGTTCATCTGACTCTTATACTGCGATATATTCAATGATATATGAATCTGAAAATTCTTATATTATGTGATAAAATGCCCTTTATTTCATCCTTTCTATGTATGTCACTTTTAAGCTTGGTTAACTTGCAACATTTTTCCTCCAGTTTTATTAATATTGTTCTTCATATTATCAAACCATATTCCTATTTTTGTATTCATTTTCAAATCTTGGAAAGCTTGACAACCTTCTATACTGCTAAGGACGCCAAAAACGGAAATGTCAGCTAGGTTCGGCTCTTTACCTCCAAGGAATGGTGTACCTTTCTGGTCAACAGCTTTCATCCAATCGTTAGCTGCATCATACAACGATTGCCGTACATCATCTTTGATATTGTGCCTTTAAAAGTAAAATTTACAACAGATGTTATTTATAATATTATATGAGATTATTGTTGAGATTCACATAGCTACATTGCATCCAAATGGCACCAACAAAACCCAGGAAGGTATATCTTACATCTATACATATTATAATAAGACTCTAACCCCCTTATTAATAAACATAGAATAAATTTATGCAAGTAATAACCTAGTAATAAACTGACATCTGTCAAATTCCATACTTTTTATGTGTTTTTTAAAATATTACATGAATAAAGTTATTCTGTGTTTATTAATAAGGGGGTAGAAGACTGTCTGTCTTGTACGGCTTTCACGCAAAAACTACTGGACGGATTTTGACTTTAACTTTTTTGTTATAAAGGTATTAGTGCTGGGTAACATTTAGGTTATAACTTATCAACATATATCATGATTTTTTTTAAAATACACTATTGTAGGGCAAAATAACGGATTGACGATTCGACCACATAACATTACAAGTTACCATGACAACATATTTTGACAAGACAATGGCTGTCATGTCGACTAGTACATAATACTTGTGTGGGGTGATTGTTTGCTTTATGCATTTGGGAGAAAATATTTGTAATGTATGTACACATCCTATTAATATTATAAATGACAATATGAGTTTGTTTGTTACCCTTTCACATCAAAACTACCCAACCAATCGTCATGAAACTTTGTACACATATTCCTAGACGTATTAGAAATGACAAAGGATATGTTTAAAAAAAAAATAGAAAGGTCAAATAAAATAGTGGCAGATATTGGAATTCTATTGCAGTTCTATTTGAATGTAAAGTATATTGATATTTATTGCAGGTCTACAACGAGAGTGAAGCCGGGGGAAAGCTAGTTCTTTATAAAATTAATAAACTAATTATAATCACACTATCAATATGTATAAATAACAGGTATTATCACTATTAATATGTGTAAATATATAAGTGTTAAAATTAGGTGATATACAGTATATTTACCTTGACTTAAGTCTCTTTGCTATGACCCACATTGCTGCTGCTCCCCCGTACACCATCAATGCACATTCCCAACCTGGGAAGGATTGTCTCCAACCACCAACTTTTTCAAACCACTGGAATGTCTCCAATGATTCACTGGCGGTTCTGTATACATTGGGTGAAAGGGTATGAACTAATACGCGATCTGCCCACTGCCGCCATTTCCGCTCTTCTCTGA
>LUGF01024967.1:392518-402919 GCA_001625245.1 Calycopis cecrops
TTTAAACTGCATTTATATTTTTATATTGCTTATAAATAATATTAAAGTAAGGTTTATTACTTTAATATAATTTATATTAACAGGGCTGGGCAGTATTTCAATTACGGACAATATTATACGAATTTAAAATATTTATGATTACATATTTATGATTTATATGTTTTATGATTTAAATGCAATTAACAACTAATAATTTGTTTGTAATTTTTTCAAATACCTGACACTAAAGTTTTTTGTAGTTATTAGACATTTCAAATAAATATGTGGTTGTGTCACGCTGCTTTGCATCCGAATTTGCCAACACGGTCGACGCTAGCCTGATAAAATTTTAAACTTTATAGTATACTGTTTGCATGACATTTAAGTACTTTAGTATTATACTATTATTTAATTATTCATGTTCACAGAAATCTAATAAACAAAAATGGCACATTATGACTACGAGTTTTTTTACTATTACATTGACTTTACCCAATATAAACCTATATTATTATATATAATAATTTATCGTATTAAAATTATACATAAATAATGTATAATTTTATTTCAAAATCTAATTATTGTGAACGGCGTTCAGTTCGTTCATTCATTTTTAACTTTCTCAATATCACTGCATGTCTCAAATATTTGCCTAAGTGTGCGTTTTGGAGACAAATTGTAATAGTGTGCTATACTTGTATTCTCTGTCTACGTGTTTTCTTCTCCTCCCTCAATTAATGACAGAAAAAGTTATACTGTTATCGTTTGTATGGCATCTCCATCGGTTAATGGTTATATGCTCATATTTTATGATATGCTCTAAGTTGAGAGTATATGTCTCATTGGAGGCACACTTTACTTACACAGCATTCTATCAGCAACAAATCTGGTTTTATTCAAAATGGACTGATCGCAGATACATCTTGGAAAAGAGAAAAAAAATACTACTAAATTTTAATGTCATTAATTGATTAATATTTTAATTTTTGATTATTATAGTCCCCTTTATCATTATCACTACTAGAGCGCGCGGCATTTAGCTAAGATACTGCCTCTATATTTCATGTACGGTCCATAAAACGTCATATCATAGACAAAATTGAAATGAACAACACTGCTTGTTGAAATGTCGTATTTGTCGTTGTTCGTCGCAATGTCTGTGACCGATACAGTAATTTTCGGAAATTGTAAATGTTTTGTTTTAGTCTTGACTTGTTTTCATCTCTAACTGCAATTGGAAGTTTTCCTGTATAAATTAAAACAAATTAATAATTCTGGTTGGGATTAAAAAGAAGGTGAGTACAAGAAATATATCGGTTTACCCTCGATAATTCAGCTGTTGGCGCGTTTATGAAAACAGTACCAGAAAACAGTTTTTGTCACTTTATTAGTATAAAGTAGATTTATCTTGTGTGCAGACGCGTGGTTATGGTCGAAGCATGCCGTCGTCGTCGCGCTCGCGGGGCTCCGGACGCGGGCCTGACGGCGCGCTCAGGACCCAAGTCATAGCACCCATGTCGGAGCGGCAGCAACTAGCCCTGGTGATGCAAATATCGTCTCAGGATGTTCCACCAGGTAAGACATTTACTTTCAATTATTTGTAAATCTATCTAGTAAGCAGAATGTTGTGCACTTCCCGCCATTTTTGTACTTAGCCGCTCCGACTCATGCTGAGGAAAGGAAACGTACCAGACAACAACGGAATGAACATGGAGAAACACCTTTACATGTAGCAGCCATAAAGGGAGATCATGAACAAGTAAAAAAGCTACTCGATCAAGGCCAAGACCCCGATGTGACAGATTTTGCGGGTAAATTATTACTAATCTAGTAATCGGATATCTATAATTTATATAACTAATTCAATAAAACCATATTTCAAAAGGGAACATTTATGATTAACATGTATGTATACGTAACATGCCTGAATACTAATTGTAATAAAATTTAAAATTTTGTCATGCATTTGCTTTAGTTAAATGAAATAAAAAGTGTGTGGCACAATTTTATTAATTACTAAGTCACTTTTTATTAATTACTAATAAAAATTAACCATAATTATTATTATATCATACTGATAGTATATGATATGGTTAACAGAACTTTTTACTTAAATAATAAATTCACTCATTTTAACACAGTATAATTGTATACTTTTTTTGCACTTGACAAAATTGTCAAGTGCAAAAAAGTATACATTGTCGGCACAGAAAATTATCATTATCATACATCTTTTTAATTTAATAACTAAGATAGGATTGATAATATGCTCATTTAAGTATAATAATAGAGATCTCTCTAATTACATTAGACATCTTTTAGACTAGGGTATTTGGTATATCATTCGAAACACTTCACAATCAGGTTTAAAATGGTTAGTATGTAGCTCGACAATTAAAACTAACACATAAGTTTCCTTAATAACAGTACAAAATAAAATTCATATCATAAATACAAACAACTGATGTCCAACAAAACACATTTTTAATTTAATTCAAGTAATACAGAAGATATAGAGATATTATTTGAAAAGAATTGACTGTACCTTTAAAATTTATAGGCATAAAACCTTTTTAATTACATTACATTCATAGATACGTATCAGCAGTTTTTTTTAATACGCATATATGAAAAATATAATGCTTTCTATATTGACTTATAACAATAATATTTTATTATTATCTTATGTAATAACCAATGTTTATTGCAAAAACCTACCTTACCATAACATTAAAATAATTAGTAAATGTTTTTTATGTCTATTAAATCAAAATCGCATGTAAAAATTTATGTTTTATATGACCAATATTTGCTTATTCAATGTTATTGCCTTTTTCAATTATAAATGTTGTGAAATAATTATTAGAATTAGAAATTTGCAATTTTATTTTTTTAGGGTAGCTAGAAAAACCAAAAGCAATATTTCCATGTGATATGTTATAAATTTTAATAGTGTACTATTATAACATTACATAATATGCATAATTCAACTTTTATTATTGGTTCTGTTATACTTATTGATACTTATATATATAGATATTGATACTAATATATATATATATACGATATAGAGTAATCACTTTAGAACTATTGCAATATTTTTTGCTGTAATTGTTTGCCTGATTTATATTTGCTTTGTTTGAAATGCTTATTATTATTTGTGTGTCAATTTCATTTTTTTTGTTTCTTCGATAAATTACATCTAAAGGTTGGACAGCACTTCACGAGGCATGCAACTATGGCTGGCTGCAAGTTGTTATGGTACTTGTGAATTCCGGGGCTAATGTTAATGCAAAAGGATTAGATGATGACACACCTCTTCATGATGCGACCACATCTGGAAACTTAAAAATGGTCCAAATTCTTATCGAACATGGGGCTGATCCATTTCATAAGAATGCTAAGGGTAAAACACCCTCGGACTATGCAGCTCCGCACATTTACGAATACTTGCAGTCATTAAAAGGTAAGTCAATATTGTTTGTTTTATCTGCTCTCTTCTAGTATATACCAGTTATTATTACAATCATATGATTTTTTTATGGTTTAGACTTTAGAATACTAAATATCTATAGGATTTATTATATTTATTCTCTTAGCTTCAATTCAAAGCTTTGAAGATGTTGATTAATTAGTTAGACATAGGTTGGGCAACTTATTTTGACTTAAATTCTAAGCCTCCTGTAGGGACTATGCAAAATTAGGCTATATTTTAGCTAAATGTTATGTCCTGGTGTTAAATTTAGACAATAAACAGGTAATACTGCAAAAATTACAATGATATTAATAATAAATGTTTAAAATGATTTATAAATTGGATGAGAACCAATATAAATTAAAAATACAACATTCACATGATTTTTTACTACATTTATCCATTTCACTCACCTCTGGTGAGGCACCACAATCATTAAGTGCTTTGTCAATTTGAAATTTACTAATAAATTGACATCCTTAATATAAACATTATAAAAAGTGTTATATAATATACAAATATCAATATCATACAAGTATCTAAAAATAAAAACAATTATGTGCCATTTGCTAAGTCACTAATAATAATATTACGAAAAAGGGCAATTTTTTGCCACTTGGTGGTGCTGTTACACCATTGTTATTATTTTCATTTTCGGATTGATCTACTACTGGTGACAATATTATGACAATTGCTGAAATAGTTTGTCAAACTAGTGATGATTATTCTGTCTTCTTGATTAAATTTGTTACACCAACCAAGTGGTCCATGGTCCTTATAAGTGAGCTTTGTGAATCAATTAACGAGACCTTAAAGCTGTTAATCGCAGGAGTCCAATTTCCCAGCCATTCGAATTAAATGTTTCTAAAGTTATTCAAATCTGGTATATACTTTATTTTAGTATTGCATTTTTGCTATTGTACGCTAATATAATATTAATTTTAGTAGAAAGAATACGCATTTTATTTGATTCATGTTTCTTATTATGCAAAAATGTGTCAAAGTTTCAAATTTCTCACTTACAACTTTAAACATTGTGCAATATATCTTTGTTTGCAAAATTATGCATTTTATGCTTTAGTTTCATTTCTTTACACAGAAATTATTTGAAAAAGAAAACGGCTGATGCAGTTATAATACAGTTGATTAAATATTGTTTGCATTGCACATACAATGTACACACATAAAATTTGTCTATGTAACTCATTAATTACGATTTATAATAATTTTATTATTAAAAAAGAAAAGAAAAATCAATATTAGGACATCAAAATGTTTAATTCAAATTATGATTATGTTGTATATTATGTGACTATGTATGTAATGAATGTATGTCAATGTGGCATTCGAATACATGGTTAAATGTATACAATGTAAACAAGTAAACTTCATCTTGACCATTTTTTATTACTTGCAAATAATATAAGGTCAAAAAATATTTTGTGCCAGTATTACAGAATACTAATAGTGTTAAATATAATAAATAATTACCTCTATAAGGAATCAGTTATAGAAATATTGTTATGCATAGTTTGAATTATGGGGTATTTACACAACTATTTTTGACAAAATACACATCATAGTACACACATTCTAATCATGTTATATACAGGAAACCTAATTTTAAGTATCGAGACTAAGCAAAATTACTTAATTTAATTATACTGGAGCATAATAACCATACTACAATACCTACTTATACAATACAATACCTATAATAATACAATACCTACTTACTTTATAGGGTACCTATTTTTTAACATGAAGAAACAAAACAGTATTAGACGAGCAGGGGTATTGTTGTCTTGATGTTAATTAAAATAGGTATGTTGAGCAGTGGAATGATGAACTCTAAATAAATTGTTGTTTTCATCCTGAACTGGAATTTTCGAATAACGTGCAAGCTTTATTAGTTTATTATATACTAGCTGGTGTCCGTGACTTCGTTCGCGTAGCTTAGTTCTATTATAATCAAAGTGAAAAGTACAATTACCGAATTTCCCGCAACAATGAGCCATTTGTTCTAGACCAGGCTTAGTATCTATATACCACAAAAAGTTTCATTCGAAATCGTCCAGTAGTTTAGATTAGCTTGAACAAAAAAAAATTAAAAAACATTGAAAACTGTTCTAATACTATTTTAACATCGCCCCAATTAGTTTTTCGTAAATATATTCAATGTACAGACACACGGATTTTACTGTTTTAATAAATGAATAGATATAAATTAATTTTAATCCCAAATGCATTTGTCACAGAGCTAATTCATCGGTTCATTTTAGAACATGTACTATTTGAATAAATATAATATATATATTTTTTTATAAAATTTAAATAGATTTGACAAGTAATATTTTTTGTTTAGACGACCCATGCCCACTTCGTAGGACATTAAAGAATATTTGTTCAATCATTACAGTTACTCCTGAATATTATACTAGTTTTGAGTTAAATATTGTCATGAACAGATCAGTATATACCCCCGAAAAACAAATAGGTACTAAAAGCCTTTAGAGTACAGATTTACACATTTATTTTACCATATTATAATTTAATTTTTCCCTGGGAATAAAAATCTAATAGGTGAATACGAACCTATCCTATGATCATCATCATCCATGGCCACGTGGCATTTGTTTTACATTTAAAAGCATTTACAGACGCCAAGATTTAATCTTTTATTATGAAAATATGTAATATCATGTATCTAACCTGTTGAACCCTCCATTAAAAATAGCAACAATGTTTCTTTAAGAGTATGACGATGTTCCTACAAATCATGAATAATACATTGTCGTACACAGTCGTCTGTCTCTGTATCTGTCGTCTACAGTCTATTCAAGGTGCATTTTTAAAATTTTAATATATAGAAGGGCAAACAAGCAGTCGATTTCTTAGGATGGTTCTGCAAAACATTATGGCATCGGCCATATATGTTATCGGCTATAATAATAACTTAACTAACATTGCAAAAATGTAGACTACAAATAGATGACTAGATGTATCAAATTGTTGGTGTTAGCATAGTATCAAATATTATGTATAAACATTGAATAGGATTGCAATTTGAAACCCGTACAATAGTATCGCAGCGAGCGCAGTTTATGTGTCGAATGAATTTCAACTTTATTTTCATTACTATAGTACTTATTATCGAACCCCCCGATTTCTGGAGCATTCCAGCGACTTCTCGCGCATTCCAGCGACTTCGCGGGAATCCGCGCGTATCGTTCGAGTTTCTCATGCGTTAATAAGTATTATAGTAATTGTTATAAAATTGAAATTCATATGACACATAAGCTGCACTCCGTTTCGCTGCGCTTCGCCGCGCTTTTGGTGTGAATTGACCCTTATTCTATTTGAGAGGCCTATGTTCAGCAGGATGTTCAAGAACTGATAAGAAGGAAGAGCGATTCTGCCCAGGCCAGCCCATACACAACAACTATTAGCTTACCCTTGCGATTATTTCGGTTACATTAATTTTTGACAGAGCCATGGGTTGTTAGGCTTTCAATGGCCATGATGCTTACCACTTTTGTGGAAGCACGCGAGAGCATGCAGTGCCTTCAAAAGAAATTCGGAAATTGTAAGTAAAATTTCATAATTTTAGGTACTAGGTACTTTTTTTGGAGGCACTGCTTGTCGTCAATAATTGACGCTTTGCGAATAATTGCTCTAATTATTAGAGCACCCGTAAAAACGAAACTACCAAAAAAGGGATTATTTAGTACAGTACAGTACAGTTTACAGTAGGTAGGCAGTACATGCATTCCGCTTAAAGGTTATTGAAAGTGGCCTAAATGAAACGTTTAAGTATTGATGATAGTGATACAATTCTATCTGGAATACAAAAATGTTTTCGAATCGACAGCACAAGTTTAAAATTTTCCGATGAACGAGTCGCGTTATTGAAGTGGTCCGGTATTGATCCTTACCTTTGACCTACTGGCGAATGGCTATGTGTTTAAATTTTCACGTAACTTTAATTTTATCGATGTCGTTGACTACGATAACTACACTAGGACATTTGTATATGTCTGCTAAGGTTCAGCCCGCCGTATTTTGTCAAGCCGTTTGACCGTATCTAGTATATTTCTATCATTTAATTTTCATCTCGAATAACCGATCATACTATTAGATCAGACGTTTAGTCTTCACCTTGCGACAGCCTTACTACAGGTGTTAAGGCAGTCGAATCAGACAAACAGACAAAACCGGGTCACACACCAATTAATTCTGTCTTATTGACTGGGCATAGATCAATCGGGAGACACTTACGTATCTACAGAACTAATAAAATATGTGGGCAGATAGGTATAGTTACATTTTCTAAAATAGATGTTATATTTTTTTTCCTTTGGCATAAGAGGGCAAATGAGCAGTCGGAGAAAATTTCAAGACTACCTTATGCCCATAGACATGCGTATATTCGCAGATGGGTTCCCATACCCCTCCATGAGCCAGCACATATAATTAACAATTTATCGTACCTATGTTATTTTTAAACGTTGGTAACTGACATTTATTTTAAACTACCATGATTTCTTTAAATGGCTAACTACTATATTATAACTAACTATGCTGGTAATACGTAATTTTGAAATTATGATGTTCACTGTACGTTATTATTTACTAAGTGTAGGTAATAAATAATAAAACAATTTATGGTTTCATAATAATCCAGGGTTTCAATATTTTTAAGGACTTCACCCTATTTTCTGAGTTTGTTTGATCTCTATGCGCTCCACAACCCTTGTTCAGATTATCATAAAACTTTAGAAGGGTTATTATTTATTAGGGACGCCCTTTATAATTCAAATGAATCCTTTAAGTAGTTTTTGCGTGAAAGAATAAGAAGTATACATAAAAGCTAAGGTAGAGCATGCGAGATGCACTGCAAAGCATTTCGGCTCAATTTTTTTTTAATTGTTATTGGTGATTAAATAACTAGCATTTTCAGATGTATTTATCGCTAGATTGGCGCGCAGTTTAAACATTTTATTCGAAAACCGCCTTAGAGTAGTGTTCTAGTGTATGTATTTATTTATGTTATACAGTCTGAAAGGCTTGACGGTTACAACCTACGATGTCGTGAGCATCTCCAATATAACGCGAGCGACATTGGGTACAATAAAATATATTCAAAGCATTCGGGAATATATTTTTTTATTACAAATTCAGCCATATGATTTTGTTTACGACTACTTTAAAGCGATAGTAGACGCCGATATAAAACGACCTAGAACTGAGCTTGCAGCGGGGCTTGCAGTTACTAGTTAAATTGTGTCAAATTGGAATTGATAGACCCCTAGATAAGTGGGTGCCACGCAAACTAAACGACCAAGAGCGAGAGCAACTTATTGGTATTGTACCAGCAGGTATGAGAGAATTCTAAATCAAACTGGTACCTACAATGAAAAGTGTGTGCTGTGTAACTATTGTCAAAATCTTAATGCATGGAATAAAAGGCCTTTTAAATTAATTATTTACTTATGAATAAACACGACGGTATGTGGAAATAAAATTTGAGGGTTGCCATCAATTTCTCTGGATACTACCATCGAATTTTGACTTAACTCTTAGTTAATCTGCTGACTAAAAAAATATATTTTAATTTATCTGGTGGAGTCTATGGGACTCCACAAATATTTCTTGTTTTATTTTTTAATAAAACCACGATTACTTTATAAAAATACTAGGTATATATTTGAGTATCAAAGATTACATAATCAAACTTGTTATATTAGACTTTAGTAATAATAAACATTTGAGTTTTTAACAATAGAAACAAAATTACCCTCTAATTTAATCTAACAAAAAATAGTGCCAAATTCTGAAATAAATCTAAACTAAATTATATTTAACTTTTTACTTTACAACAATTCTAACAGTAAAAATTAAAAAACTAACAAAAAATAATGTTTCATACAAAAATTAAAAACGTGCAGCACTTAGTTACTGACTATGAGAACAATTTCATAGGCAATACTTTAGACACTTGAGACAGTTTAGATTCATCGTCAGACTACAAATATTCGTCTGTTAACTATGCTATTATAATTTAATATATTCGGCATCTGGTTGATCTAAGTTCTCTATTTGTCTACTGGACGCCATTTCGTAGCCTAAAATTAATAAGCCTATATCGACGGTGATGTACCAATAACTCTTAATTGACGAAGTCAACATTTTACAGGAACCGAAAAAAATGTTTATTTCTCGTAAAATAAACACGTACTTTAGTTACGAGATATTTCCATGTTTAAATTTATGTACTTTGCAACAAAACTATACTTCGGAAATTTAATGTTAACTGTTACTGTAAATCCTTTTTAGTCAAAAAATGGAACAAGTGAATTTCTCGAAACATATCAGTTAGGATTTATTGGCACTTCGCCGTCGAATTGTGATAAAACCTTCAAATACTAAGTTAAGTAATACGCGAAAAAGTTTCACAAATGCTCGGGTGGAGACCCGTGGACTCCAGGACCGAAATAACTCGCCAATAATTATGCGCACCTGCACGTTCTCGTGCTCGCGTACGCCTAGCGCTACTTGAGGAAGGAACTGCGACGCACGTAATTGTAAATGAAATATTATTTTTTTTAGCTTTAAAAATCGTGCGGAGTCCCTGGGACCTTAACAGATCAATTAAGAGTCGATGACGACGACACCGCCTTACTGCTCCACAATTGGCGAAGAAAACAATGTTTACCAATATCTTGGTAGTGTCAAATATTACGTAAAGCAATTTTTTAAGATTTTTGATCTTACCTACCCCCATGTAACGCACCGTAACGTTGTGCAGCCCACCTCTCCCTACCAAAACGTTACGTAACACACAAATCAGTGTGTTTACTTAAATTGAACAAAAAGGTCTCATTTGTCAAAATTTTTCCAACTTGTGATATTTTTTTTACGTAACACGTTAGAAATCCCCCCTCCCG
>LUGF01024967.1:402927-434117 GCA_001625245.1 Calycopis cecrops
GCCCCTCTATCGTATCGTAACGATTTACAATAGCCCCCCCTACCCTCCAAATTTCGTTACGTAATACTTGAACGCTCCCTTGTCGATTACAATCGAGTATGCCTCCCTCTTCGAAGTCGGCTTTAAACGGGCACATGTTCTTACATGTGCCCGTTTAAAGCAGAAGTAGTCGCTTACGAAATTTATTTTATTGTTTGTGAGCGGACTTATTGACTTCAACCTGTTGGCAACGGGAGTTTCCCACAATAGTTTCAATATGGTTTCAGCTGGCCCCCTCGGTATTTCCGGACCGATACGGAATGAAACGAACGGAATATTCAAGAAAAGAGCTTATTCTTTCCTCAAAGGTCGGCAACGCATCTGTTAGACCTCTGGTGTTACGGATGTCTGTGGGCGTTGGTGTTCATTTTACATCAGGTGACCTAATTGCTCATTTGCCTCCTATGCTATAAAAAAAGAAAGATAAATTCTCTCCTCTTGATGCTGTTAGACGAGTTATAACGTTAACTCGTCTAACAGCTAACTATCTAAACTATCTTTTTCAGTTCGCAGCGCATTTTCGAGTTTAGTATTTTTTGTCACGGCGCTCTACCCAAGCTAGGTATTTGAAAAGAAACAATTGTAAATTATAGGTACCTATAATAAGTAGTTAGGTTAGAGAGGAACACAGTATGAAATTGAGATTTTTTAAATTATTTAAAAGCATTGAAACAGAAATCAACAAGTGGGACTTTCAAGTGGGAAAAAGATAGATACGAATTACTGCTATTTTTACTCTTTACTTTCTACGGCGCACTCTGATTAAAGACGTTAAATCCATTGCATCACTCAGAGCATTATTGACAACCCTAGAGAGAGAGTTGTAGGCGATCAGGGACGGCCAAGCGGCTCAATGCGCGTACTCGGAAAGTTAAAAACGCTCTCCAAACTAATGAAATTTTAATGGACCCAGAATATGAAGTCGGCTAACTAGACCTTAAAAAGAGACACTCGTAATATCTGTTCTGTGTATGTTTGTAGTATATATAAAATTGTTATTCTTTCACGCATTAACTACACAACGGACTTAGGTGAAATATTTATTCCGAAAAATGAACGATTCCTTTGATTTTAAAAGGGCGAAACCCTGTAAAATTTAAATGAAGTAAGTCGTCCCTGACCGACGGACTGATCAGTCAGCGCATTACGCATAGCCGCAACTGCTGGACGCATCGAGATATAATTCGCTATAGGGATAAAGCTTCTAGACTGCCACGCTTACTAGTGGCTGAAATGTGAACCAAATGTTAGCAAATTTTCGTTTGTATAGTGCCACAAACTTATCTGGTCCGGTGACTTTCCGTTGGTTCCGGTTCTTATATAATTAAACGTTGCCATTAAAATAAAAATCCTTTTTAGAGTATAAAAAATGTATGATGCGGGGGCTAATTAAAATTATGCCATCACAACACTAAAATGTTATAATTATATACAAGGTTGACACAAGCGAAAGGAATTAAATGAAACCCCATATTTAGTGTATTATTTCAAGGCTTGACTTACACATAAAAAATCAGACCAATCGGAGCATTAGTTAAGCCACAAGAATTTTATAAAGTTTTTTCTCACTTCGTACACGCTGTATCGCAGCTGATCGCCGACTATGACCGGCCGGGGTCATTCACCCCGTGCCGTTCGCTGTACGAGCACAAGTATGTTTATGTTTTTTCGCTGTTTAACTTATTTGATAAAAGTATTTCCGTCTCGTCTTTCTCTTCTCTCGTCTTAAACCTATTTTTAATAGTTTCGGATTAACTGTAGGCACTTATAGTCTATGTGGTTTAATTTAATGCCTCTGGCTTGTAACAACCTTGTATACCATATGCAGGCCAAATTTTCAGGTTTGGTTTTAATTTAGTGTTCACCATGTTCCGGAATACAAGTTTGATATTAATATCTACAGACAGCAATGAGAATTCAATCAGTAGTAATTATCAGTACGGGAATTTATTAAACAAAACATGGAAATAACGTGTTTATATAATTTTAACGATTTATGAAAATACTCAAAACGTATTAGGTGGCTAAATCGTGCAATGACAAAGTAATCGTATTCGTAGGAAGTAGGGATGAAAATATCGATACCTAGTTTTTGTTTGTTATATTGGCCCGATACATCAATATTAACAATCCAATATAGAAAATTTTATCGAAAACTGTTTTTATTTTTAAACCTACTTACGTCTCATAATTAATATACTATCTTATCGATTGTTTGTGTTCCTATATACACATATTATATTATGTATTAGTGGCCATCCATAAATTACGTCACACTAATTTAATTGGTGAGACCCCCTCCCTAGTGTGACGTTCACATAATTTACATCTAGAAATATTTTTTTAATAGTTAAAAGAGCGTGTTTTAACATTTACTTTCAAATAAATTTTGAAATGTGACGTCATGAAATTTAGACCTCCTTGTCACATAATGTCACATTTCGTTGACTCCCTCGCCTCGAAGGGGGACCTTAACGTGTGACGTAATTTACGGATGTCCCCTGAACAAAAAAAGGTACCTACTTACCTAATAACTTAGGTAAGTAGGTAGTTTTTGCTATTTATTATATGAAAAAAGGGTGTGCTTTAGACCACACAACTAAAGTAAATCTTAATTATTGATATAATACACAAATTCATTACCGTAGTTACAATAACATAACATATCAAATGATATTTATTTTTTAAATATAAAAAAGTTTCACTTAATTGAATTTGAATGACAACTTCTATTGACCTCGCCCGATATGTGATTTTTTGTAACGCTCTCGCCATCTTAGTGCTTAGTCCCCATGGCAAGCGCGCGTATAGAAATTTTACTTCAAAATGTTGTTCGCGTAAATATTTTCATCCAGTTGACGTTTTTTGCTGAACTAAATACGTTATTTATAAAAGTTGATTCGATTTTGACGATTTGTACGAATGTATCCTTGATATTTTAATAAATATCGATAATTATTCTCACCTAGGACAACCCTAGAAAATCGATTGAGCCATGCTTTATATACGACATGCGCAGCGTGCTGCGCAGTAATTATAATTGTTGCCAGCATAATAAATTTGATACATACTGCGGAATTTATTCTCTCAACTCTCAAGAATTTTAAAATAATATCATCGTAATAAGTTTACTGTGTACAATTTTCAAAATATACCATCTTTACAGGATAATACATTTTATTTTCAATGTTAACTTGTTTTTAAACTTCCTCTCATTCATAAATACATACAAGATGGCGGAGTCATAAGGTTTAGTCTTTTTTTTACTTTGTCGCAGGGCACGCCTTCAATGAAATAAACCACTTTTTTAATGATATTTAACGCTATAAAATAATCTTATCAATATATTAAATTTACCAGAGATATGTTGAAATAATTTAATAATGTTAGATTATTATAACCATTTTGTATTACTCGTACAAATATAGAAAAGTTATTCATAAATTGAATTTACAATACAAAAAATTATATTAAATTATGCATTGAAATAAAATGGGAAACATAAGGACGTTAAATTTAGGATAATTTTATAAAAGGCGTAAAACGAAACACATTACACGTGACGTGAACATCGTACGGGTGAACTCTGAAGGATCTGCATTCTGCGCCCTGCGGGCTGCGGCTTGGGCTCTACTATTTGTCTGTTGTCATTTTATTTGTCGTTTGTCGGAATTATATTTTTCTTTCGATTACAAAATTATGCTTCGATTTCACCTTTGATCTTGGTTTGTGTTAATATTGTTTATTTGTTTAAATTGAATTTATAAATATCGTGTTTATTTATCGTGGTGTTTTTGTAACGAAATGTCTTGGGGCGTGTATCTGAAACTCGTTATGGCCGCTTAGTAACGTCAACTTCGTGATGGTGAAATTTGGAATTGATATATCAAAGAATTCGATGTGAAAACATTGTCGGCAACTGAAAATCTTATTTTAATAGTGTGAGTGGACGTGAAATGCAAAGAAGGGCGCTCTCGCACATCAAAGGCGAGTCGACGTTAAAAGATAATTTCTTGTTGTTGGATTCAATTCTTTATTGCATGCCGCATCTAAACCACGTCCATGCAATGACCCTTTCGTGAAATACCAATAGTATTGACCTAACTGACGCGACGATAAACATAATTATATGCGATAAGAAAAGGTGACATGTTTAGTTGTTGCATGCTGTCCTAATGTCTTTAGTTTCACTGTCTAATATAATTTGCGAATCTGCGATTCGGTAACTGTATTCATTATAGTTATTTATTATTTACGTCTCTTTTATTATTCAAAATGTACGAGCTAATGCTTAACTAAGACGAATTACTTAACTTTAAAAAAAAATAAAGTTTAAAGTTAAACTTGTGAATGTACCTACCCTTTGGCCACAACTGCCTCTATTCAAGTTCATTGCAATAACCTAGAATGCTATTGCCTGTTATCTATGTAGCTGTGAACCATGTAGTTTATTTGTCGATTATCCTTCTATATTTCAATTGTCTTGTAATAAATGTGGTATTTATATTTCTTAAAAGATCGTTATAATTTGCACAAAATGTTTCAAATATCTCTTTGTTTTTATTCAAAAGTATAAACTCCTATGCTTTTTCTTAAGTTACTTTTGTGCATATCATTACAATGTTTTGTAACTATTAAAGAAATTTATTTTTATGGATGTATAGATAACGCAAGAGCTAACCACATCGGCCGAACAAGGTATGACAGCGCTAAGAAAAGTGGCAATGCAAGTGTTACTAGCGAAAGCAGTAAGAGAATCGACATGGAGGGCCTAGCACAAGGTGAAAATTTTGAAAATAAAGAGGCTTCTAACCAGGAAAAAGGAAGTAATAATGAAAACAGAGATGGTAATTATATAATGCTGTAACAAGTAAATATTGGGTAGAAGAGAATATTGAGTATCATGTAATGTAGATTTTTACAAACTAATAAAAATGCTGATGAACCAAAGTAATGAATAAACTGAATTGATTTTTTATTTTAGGATAAGAAGTAGATTATATGAATGTTACCTATAGTTAGTATTTTATGTATATATTATTTAGTTTATTAAATTTATCATGGTGTTTGTACCATTCAATATATTGTATTATAGAGAATAAGACTGACCATCCCATCAAAATATATAACTGTATTTTTAATTTTAAAAAACAAATTGTTGATACTCTGAAATTATTTAAACATTTTTTGGGAATGACTCATTATATTGTGATCAATCCCTCGTAAAAATAAATCAATTTTAATTTCTTTCTCATAACATAAGTACGGACATTTAGTATAGTATATATTTGTTGGATCATTTGTTTTATGATTTGTTTATTCCTTACATTCATATTAAATAACTTCCCTTTGATTAATGTATTCCAAAAATGTAAATGGTTGTTTGTTAATGTTTTATTTGGTTCGAATCCCAAGTGTGCTCTTCAGGTTAGACACTTATCATCAAGCTTTATGAATTATTTAAGAATTACTGTGCCACATGTTATTAATTTTGAAGCTAGTACTAGAATTAAAATGAATTCTTAAAAATTCTAAATTAATGTTTATAATGGTTATACTTCTACTGTAAATATAATAAACTCTTCTAATAAAATAGGTCACTAGTCAAGGAACTAAAAAATTTATGGTCATGGCTGTACTTAAATAGTGATTAACAACAATTTATCTTTCTGCATGAATTAGAATTTAGCTTCCAACCACCTGTAACAAATAATAGATTCTATTTTTTTTTTTTTTATATTGAATAGTAATAATTATTGCAACATTTATATATTAAGCAGTGGAGGAATGATTATTTGATAAATATCTCTAATTATATGCACAAGTTTTAAAGCTAAAATTTATAAAATATAGCATACACATTCTTATATTTTAACACAGATGGTATGCAGCTGAGTAGCGGTGTTGTGTCCTCTACTCAAGATGAAGGTAGTTCGGCTACTAAGAGGACATACACTGAAGAGAACCAAGAAACAGAAACACCTGATGATGATGTATCAAAACGCAAGAAAAGGAAAGAAAATGAAGAAAAAGAACCTATGGCCAAGCCAGCCCCGGTAGCGAGAGGTGGTGGAAATCGGTATGTATTATAAAACAACATTGTATTAAAGCTATGCATCATTAAAGCTTTTTTTTGTACTTTATGTTCCTTATTTGCAATATAAAATATGTTTTATATAAGGTTACCTTACAATATCTTAACAGAATCCTAACTGGTAGCAAACCTCCGGGACCGGCAAGTAAGACAGGAGCATCGCCATTAGGTAAGGGTGGTACGTCACAGAATGCTAAGGGAGCATCAGGAGGTTCGGGAAAGGGGCAACAAGGACAAGGCAAAGGCGGTGCCAGTGCTAAAGCAAGTGCTCAAAGTTCACATCAGGTAAATATCTTATTTTTCTGCTGTACCCATAGAAAGGCAAACAAAAAAATGATGCCTGTTAGTGACTATTAACTTCCAGAGGCATTTACTACTTGAGTTAATACACTCCTCTCACCCTAGCCAACCAATTTTGACAAACTGCACTAAAATATAACAGACCATATAAAAATTTACACCACAGTTTGTTCTGACAAAATTATTTATCATTAAAGAACAGGATGTAATTAACCCGTAAAGCTTACCTGTGCCTTAAGTAGTAAGTTATTTTGGTTGTTCTTTGTGTTTAGGGAAAGTCTGGCAATGCTAAGGGTTCATCACAATCCAATAAGCAAGATAGAAAAAGTCCAGTAGCAAGTCCTAAGCCAAGTCAAGCCAAAGACATTGACGGTGATGAGGAGCAGAAAAGTCACGAATCCTCTGGCCCCAAAGTTCCTCCTCTCAAGATAGTAATACCCGGTGGAGCAAGTGGTTCTAGCAACAGAAATGAACAAGAAGGTGATGGTAAGATTTGTATTTAAGTGTTTTCAGTTACATGAGCAGAAAATGTGTTTACGGAAGTCCATTTGTCCACAGGAAAACAAACCTATTAAATATCAAAAATGAAAATTTGCAAAGTCTAAAAATATATGAATCTATATATGTCAGTACCAACTTAAATTTAAAACTTGAAGAGCCTAAAGGTTAAAGTAAATTTTGGGTTTAGGTTGAATGTTGTAGTGACTAAAATTATTCTTTAAACCTATTAAAAAAGTTATTATTGAATACTGAACAGAAATGTTGATTTCTGATTTACTTGGGGTACCATATTGAAAATGTTGATGACAATATGATGAGCCCACTTTTAAATTAACTTTAGGAACGAGAATGCTTAAGAGATTTTCGTATTTGCTGGATAAATCTGTATACACATTTTCTTTTATTTTCCTGTCTGATATTTGATTTACCTGATTTACGTATGCATGCTTTGAATGACTATCTCTAATGTTATTTATAATTTACTCCTGTGTCTCACATGTATTTTGCTTTCTGTGTCTATATGTATTTTTAAATATAAGTATGATGTGTTACTTGTAACTTATTAAAAAGATAATTACCACAATTGAAAAAATAATAAAAAAATGTGTGAAGAATACAGTACATCTGCATAGCCTTTGGTTGTGATGATGTTAAAAAAGAACAGTGATTGAGTGACTATGCTTATTAACCCCCTGTATTAGACTTTATAAAAAAATAAGTAGATAGGAAACAGGGTACAATGAGTTCTTCTCTACTTTTAATTTTGAAGGCAATGTCTACTGTTTTGGCACATGATGTAAATACTGAATAGCTCTTTTGAATATCGGCAATTAAAAATAAAACATATTGGTTGATTAGAGATTCTCTTCTTCATCCACACGGAGCAAGAACAATTTAAACTTGAGAATCCACCAATAAAACATTTTATTTTTTTTTAATCTAATAATATGTTACAATCAAAATTAATCAGGTGGCCCAGGACAAAGAGGAAGTGGAAAAGGTCGGAGTGGTGCTTCCACACTGCCGTATGTCATTCCATGCACCAGTACGGATACTGGACAAACATCTGATAGTTCTGATGGTAATTCAGATGATAAAAGAGTTGGAGATGGAAGCAAGGTTAGTACAATAGTTTCTATAAAGCCTTTTGCTCAAAACTGTCTCTCGCCTTCTTAGACGAATTCATGGGGTGAATTAATAACATTCTTTTTAATATTAAAAATTTTATTGCACATGGTTGTAGTTGAATGTCAAGAACTTTTCTAGTTACAGTTAGGAGGGGTGCCAACCTGTGGTAGGAGCATACTTTCTATATCATCTTGTGTTTTACTGCATGCTAAAGTAATAGGGTTGCAAGTTTAGAGAACTCAACTCATCCTATAGTGCGTGTTAAGTCAAAATATAATATATCCATATGAAAAACAAATTCTTAAATATAGCAGTTCTCAGGCTATGAAAGATTTGCAACAATTTATTTTCCTTTAGGCCGGCCAAAGAGTTTTACGATCACACAGAACGACTGAAACAGATAAGGAGAGAACGTCACCGCATACAGGGTCAGAAACACGGTCCGCTTCTGCTGCAAACCAAGCATTAAATTTTAACAAGAGCCCATCACAGTCCGTAAGTATCCGTAGACCGTTAGGTGTGTAACAAACGAATTGTTGATTACATTAATATTATTGTATGGTTATTTAATTATGCATTCAAATACCTATTAGTAGTTTAGTTTTTCTATATTTGTATGATTCGCATCTTGTTGCAGTTCTATGTACATAAATTATAAGATTATTTTGTTCTGAATGTAACTTTATATATTAAGCAACAAGATGAAACTTTGTCAAAATGAGATTTTGCAATAAGGAGATTTTAACAAATATTGTTTGGTCAGGTTTACTTTGAAATATTTGAATTTGAAAGCAATTATAATGAAGAAAGGTTTTAGGATCTTTATTAAATAATTTTAAACTGGACATAAGCAAGTTTAATTAAAATTACTAAGATTTAGAACCTATCTTTATAATAAAACAGTAAATTTCTATAGTTCAAATATTTCAAAGTGTTGCACAACTTTTAATGGGGAATATATTTTTTAGCTATTTTGATTATTGTCTTTGCTGAGAAAGCTAATTGGGGGTACATCTACAGTATGAAGACATTGTAAAATCGATCTCAAACACGGAAGTGTTGCAGAATTTCTATGCCTGAGCTACTTTTACATTTTATTTTTTTGTGTTTTTTATAAAGATTTTGTTTTCCAAATGATGATTATTCCCTCATATTAGGTTTTTAGTTCATTTTCTTTTTAATTCAAATTGATAATTGTGTTTGATTAATATCCCCTCCTGGCTTAATTGGGAAACATTTTATAAAGTAGTGTCCGACTGAAAGTACCGTTTATGTTTTTGTAAAGGCCAAGATATTTAAAGCACTAATGAAATATCGAAATGTTGCTTTTTTGTTGTGCCTTTTTAGAGGACGCAATTTTGCAGACAACTAACTATTCCTTGATACCTAAAATACTATACTCGGAAGAGCTGCCCCGGGTCAATTTATTGACCCATATAGGTTCTAATACCATAAAAAACATCTGGTTCCCTTTACCTTTCGAAATTGAGTTTAATCTCGCACTAACTTCCTGAAAGAAAATTGTATCTAAAAAGACAATCACAAATATATTGTTTCAATACGAAAAGCGTTGTGTAAATTTATAAGTAAGACCAAAGTCATGAGTGATACGGTCTTGGATAGTTAATGTAAATAAAGATCTCCAAGTCCCATATCGCCTATCCGATTGTATCTAACAGTTTTTATAATGACAGCTATATTTGGTTGTACATCGAACCTTCAACCACTCACAATTATTATTATTTTCATGTTTTTTTGACATTTATTAATACTTGTGATTATATATTAATTCAAATTATTTCTGTAGATAGCTTTGCATACAATACAAATACGATATAACTTTTGATCGGACACTACTGTTATAGAAAGTCTCAATCAAATAGCGAACCTACAAACTTCCTTCATTATTAACTTTACATTATCGCTGTCTGGTCCCTAACGTTCGATGTTCGATTAACCTTTGCTTTTGTTTTTTTAATAATTGTGAATAACATTGTAAATATTAACCGCTGTGTAACGGACGATAAATTGACGACACATGAGTAACAAAAGGTACAATAATCCCTCATAGCCACCTTTTACATACTCTTCTAATACTATCGCTACATCGCAATAGAAAACAAAAATAACTGTGGGAAATCTATGACCTATATATAAATGTAGGCACTTATGTAAATTATTCCCTTGTTTATTTGATAGTAAGTGATATTTGTATATGAATAAAACTCAGGTTGCTTAGCTAAGTCCTTTCCTTTGTGTGAAATAACTAGAAACAGTGGACCTACGAAGGATTTAGCTAGACAAATCTGGGTTCTATTTATATAAGACAAAGTATATAATTTACCATCATTGTTATTATTATAGATGAAACCAGTATATTACTTAGTGTCGTATCATATAACGTAAGATACAAGATATAGAGTGGACGACATTGCATATATTTCCTAAAGTTATCTTTAGACAGCCTTTTAGTTTTATTTAACTATCTAGGTACTACAAGGACTAGTAGAGCGAGAATTCAGTCATCTATGTCTGAGGGTCCCTGACTGCCCTTTTTTAACCCTTACTGTACAGAAGAGGCTCCTCTATATTAAACGCTCATGAAGTGGAAGACCTCAATAAGGATTACAAGGTTATACCTGTGTTTTTCTGTCGCGTCAGAACCTCTCTTCGTCTCTTCTTTTAGTCAGATGAGCCTAGGTCTAAGTAAAGATACCTACTCATTATTCGCGAATTCTTCTATTTATTATTAATACATTATGACTGACACTTTGGAAATAAAAAAAGTCCGTCTTAAAAATTATGTATAATATTAGCCTGTCCATTACCACTTAGTTGTGTGTCACATATAAAAATAGTCAATCGTAAAAAAGTATAGTGTTGTAAGTTTCTGAAATGTAGAAGTCTACTACTTTACACTTAATCCCAACAAAAAGAAATCTTTTCTCTTTGGAATATTAACTAATCATGATCCCTGTATACCAATGTTTATACTGCTAAGTTCAGAAATTAGTAAATTCCATGTAAGCTTCAACCCCTTATTTCACCCCATTAATAGGGGTTGAATTTCTCAAAATCCTTTTTAGTGCTCACTTGCATCATGAAAGGAACCTCTGTACTAAATTTCATGCCTTTAGTCCCATCCATACAGTAGATTCGGCTGTGCATTGATATATAAGTCTACTTTGTTTTTTTTTTATGGTATAGAAGGGCAAACGAGCAGTCGGAGCCATTTTCATGACTACCGACGCCCACAAACATCCGCATAGAGGCTATACAGATGCGCTGCCCTCCTTTCTCCTCCCACCTCCATGGGCTACTACTAAGTTTTGCCTTTTATATGTATAGATGACATATTATCAAGTTACCGTTCTCACGTTTCTTTGTGTCACAGGGAGTCTTTCGCTTGCGTCTACGTGTGGGTTTTGTAAAGGTTTCTTGTTTTTCAATGCCGATTTCATACATTGATCCGTAAATAACACTCATCACAATTCATCTGAGCACTTAGCGTAATTAACATCGCATCATTCACTGGCTATAAATTACACGTACAATGCTGTGGTATTTCCATTTAAATCATATCCGGATATATTTTGTTCTATTGATTATTTTATTTTCATAATGATTATATACATGTTATGGCTAAAATATACTAATAACAAAAACATATTTAATTATAATAAAGTCAATTTGTTTGTGGAATATAGTCAGAAGTTAACAGATACAGATTTTCAAAACTTATTTACAAAATAAGCGTTACATAAAATGCTTTAAGTGCTTTAACAGCATAGAATTTTAGCATCTTAAAACCGCATAGGCTATCTGAAAGGTCTAGATTTAATATTTGATTGAATGATTTAGTGTTTTAAAATTTTGATTGAGGAGCCATTGGAAATGTGGATCTATAATACAGCAGTTATATAGTTGTTTATCGGAGGCATTGTACGTTTTATTTGCAGGGACACGATGATCACGGCCCTTCAACATCATCCGGCAGAACTGAGTCAGGTAATATATTTAAACATTACTAGCGGACGCCCCGGCTTCGCACGGGAGCAATCAGCAGCGCAGATACTAAGGTGGTGTTGGTTTAGACTATGAACTTACTATAAATTATGAACAATGCTTTGAAATCTATTTTGGAATGTTAATTTCGTTGAAATTCTTCTTCTCAATTTATTCTACACTAAAAACGTGTCCAAAGTGTTTAATTGAATAAAAAATAATACTACATAATATATATATATTTTTTGCATTATAAAAAAGATTGAAGGGTTTTTTTACTGAGGGGTAATTAATATCATATTTTTATTGACTACCTTTTTATAGTACCTACCTACACTATTTTACTTAACCTTTATCCAACGTATTTAATATAAGCGCACAAAAAAGTTTTACTGAAAATTTTTAAAGTTTCCGCGTTTATGCAATATATTTAAAAAAACCTATTAAAGAAAACCGCATTTAAATCTAGTGCTAAGTTCAAAAGCTAGCAAAGAAGAGAGCATATATAGCGGGACAGATGATGGACAGGGGATGGGGTTATAAGATATAGGTAAATAGAAAGGTTGGCGAGACATGGCGAGATATTGTAAATGTCGGTTTTATTCACTTAGCAGCCCCTGGTCCTTCCTTAGAGTTGCACCCTCGGAAGCGCAAGATCAAAGCTTCGAAGGACCACTCGCGCGAGTCGAAGAGCGACCCGGCCCCGGACAGCACTACCACCGCTCACAACATCACGCACTCCAACCCCTATCAGATGTACATACACATTCGTAAACAGGTAAAGTATCATGTTTTAACTAGTCTATATACCTAGGTATAGGGTCGGATCCAGGGGGCTGAAACCCTGGGCCCCGCGAGCTTTATGATCACCGCACACTTATCAACTCTGAAAGGGAACGTAAACGTATCGCCTAGAACCGTTCACTATTCTTTGTATAAAACTCCATACTGCAACACACACTAATGGGAAGGCGATATGTTTAAGTTCTCTTTCTGAGTTGATAAGTGTGCACTGACCATTAGGGGTCTCGTCTGTTGTTTTTAGACCTATAAAAGGGGCCCCACTTGACCTCAAGACCTGAACCCCAGAGCTTAATCCAGCGTTGCCTAGGTAGATAGTGCCATCCGCGACGGTGCGCCCAACTGTTCTTTCGCAGACTACAATGTAATAGACTAATTACATTAAACCAAAAAATGACCTGTCTTTGATAGACTTGTTTGTTTTGCGGAAATAAGTCACATATTTACAGTTGTTGTTATACTTTACAGAAATAAGTCGCATATTTTCCTCAAAAAAACGACGTCTTGAAATAGACTTGTTTGTTTTACGGAAATAAGTCGCATATTCGCATTTTTTGTTATATTGTATAGTATATTATTTCTTCCAAAAATGACCTGTCTTAAGATAGACTTGTTTGTTTTAGGATTTTTTTAAGCTGTAACATGAACATGGATAAAATATACCTTTACTTTAACAAGCATTCGATTCATTCTTACAACACTGATTACAGATCGAGCGTCGTCAAAAGTCACTATTTCCGGTAAAGCCCAAGCCGCCAAAAGATTTCAACAAGTACCTAATGAATCGCTGCACGTACACGCTTCAAAATAAAGTAGAGGTGGAACCGATGGTAGAGGTACCGGCAAATCTACCTCCGCAGATGTTCAATGAGTTTCATAGTCAGGAGAAAGCGAGGTAAGACTGAGTTACTACGAATCGGTAGCTAGCTGGCGCGTCAATCGCAGGACGGACGACCAAAGTACAGATAAGTGGTATAGATCAGTGGTTTCCAATCTTTTTCAGCTCGCGACGCAGTTTCAAGTTTAGTATTTAGTCACTGCGCCCCTCCTTAAATCTCCTATGTGTCATTTTGGTCGAAAAGTTTTACGAAGCTATTCTCTTTACCGATATGAGATATGAGAGTCGATCCACGGCGCTCTAGAGTGCCGCAGCGCACGCTGGGAACCCCTGGTATAAATGTTCTATTTCACAAAGTTCCTTTGGATAGTCGTTGATTTATAATACATGAGGGAGTCCAAAAAGTGTCCATTACAAACCGAGTAATTAAACGTGGCAACCTATCTCTCTCTCTCTCTCTTTCGCTCTGTTATGCATCATACATTCTTTGCGCATGTGTGCTTAGACATTAGTGTCGCTTATCTTCCCTCTTGTTATTTGTCGGACACTCGTACACAGGCCTGCCTACGGCTTCTCTACTACTACTATATTATATAACTACTATGTATGTAGTACGTTTATAAGACGCTTTTATGAGTGTATACGGCATAGAGCGCTCGTGTTGCTTTTTGGACCGTATCGCCGCATTAAAGACACGTTTACGTCATTATGATTTTCAAATTTGAATATAAATAAATATTGGTTAATATAAGCAATTGCATACATCGCATAGATCAATTAACTAATATTTATATTCAAATGATTGCTAGAGGAATGTCTTCCTGCAATGTAGTTTTGTTAAATGCACAAAGAACCGTACATAATATTCAGTAAAATGTAGTATAAAACGCTTTACATTGTAGTATCAAATGTTACGCCTTTTATGTCTAATGTTGTAATTATGCGTCTTAACATATTATTCTAAGTAAACTATTACAATGCCCAGGTGCACACATTGCGTCATTCGTCAAACTGACTTCGCGAGACACCTGTAGTTATATGTCTTATTGCTTGTAGACTAGTAGGGAATGTATTCGTGTAATGAAATATAACAAAACCTGGCTTGTGTGTATACCTAAAGGTTGATTGTGTTGGCATTGACTCGTCCATCTCACAATGTAGACATACGCTATACGTGTGACTGTAGCCGTGTCTTCATGTCAGCAATATCATCAGCATCCGGCTTCATTCCATTGAAGCTGGATGCTGATGATATTGCTTATTGATGACCGGATGAGATCTCAGATCGTTACCGTACCCTGCTATAGAGTATTTACTTGCACACTTATGACAATGGAACTGACAATATTTACAATAAAATAACTTAAACGGTTTTTTATCGCAGTTTATTTAAATATTTATCAAGCCCGACGTTACAGCCACCATAGTCACGGCTGTACAGCTTCTGAAACGTCGAGCTTTTTAAATAAATAAACCGCTATGGAATCCGTTAACTTAATACATTATTATAAAACAATGTTGATTTGGTTTGTACAGGACAAGATTGCGAATTCAACATTTAGTCGAGAAAGAGAAGCTGGTGTTAGCCGTGGAGCAGGAGATTCTGCGAGTGCACGGACGCGCCGAGCGTGCTGTCGCCAACCAGGTTTGTGTGTTTTAGTCTCCTCGTACCCTCTTTTTGTAAGAGGTTAGTTTCAGTGTTACGCTTCGTGTCTTAGTGTCACGCTGCGTCCTTGCATGCAGTCGAGTTGGGTCGGCACTACCGGGGAAGGGCCATCTCGCTTTCACGAGACCGGCGTAAAGTGACAGCTGTGCTGCTCCTTTGCTTTTTCTTTCCCCCAAAAAAAAACCTTCAAGCTGGGAGGAAAAACTAAAATAAAATATAGTTTAAAAAACTATTAAGACATACTTAGACATGAACTAAAAACAGTTTTTATGCGAGTGAAAAAGCAAGGCACAGAAAGTTATTTGTGAAATTATTGTTTTGTCGTCAGCTTTCTATATGTCAAAATTATTTGGATACCTGGAAGTTGATTTAAATATAATTTAAAGATACCTTTACATACATAGATACAGGCTAAACATATAGGTTTGTTAAAAAGAAATGTATTTTTTATTTATTAGTTTTCTGATCGATAAAAGTGGTCACAAATGTTTATGTAAGCCACAAGTGGCCAATTACCACAATCACTTGTGGTTCGTGCTTATTTACTTTGTCAAGTTTGTATTAGTTAATACAAAGTTTTAAAGAATTATAGGAAATATTTAATTACAAATAATATTCTGTTGTCTGTCAATATGATTGATTTTTTTCTTCTAGTCGTTACCGTTTTCTGTGTGTACAATACTTCGTGACAAAGAGGTATACAACGTGTTGGCGCCAGATCAAGAGGAGAAAAGGAACGCTCAGCGCTCTCGCTGCAACGGAAGACAAATTAACTCCTGGCTACAAGAGGTTGATGATAAGTGGGAAAAGATTAAGGTAGTGTACAATATTTTCTGCCATATTCTTATTTTTTTTTTATGGAAGATGTCTATATAATTCTGTATGTTTTTATCTGCCTGTCAAATTTTAGTGATGGATAGATAACTTTATTTACAATCAGAAACAGCACAATCTCAATAACAACATTAGGAGAAAAATTACAAAAGAAATCTCTTATGAGACTTCTGTTATTCTAAATAAGGTTTACATATTATTATCAACTTATTTAGTATTCAATAATCACATTTTAAAATATGATTATAAAGTCTACATTTAAACACAAACTATATTTGTGTGGTTTTTAACAAGTATTTTTCTTATTTTATTCATGACGAATGGATTTTATAAATGTTGACTGATATGTTCTAATCTGGTGGTAACTGCTATAAATATGTTTTTTTATGTTTACGTGTGTATATAACAAGCTACTGCCACACGCAAAAGTGTAGTCTGTTAAAATATTTTTTTTATTCCAATAGAATATCATGCGATTGGAACAGTAAGTGTCTGATAGAATAAGCTTGAAGTGTGCTACGCGAAGATGTGGCAAATATGTCCATTGAAGAAGTAAGTTCTTCAATGGACATATTTGCCACATCTTACATTATGGAATTAATTTCCATGAAGTAAGTTCATGGAAATTAATTAATTGGAAATGGAATTAATTTCCATGAAGTAAGTTCATGGAAATTAATTCCATAATGTTGTTCCTTTAACAGGAAGGTATGCTGCGACGTCAACACACCGAGGCAGAAACATTGCACGCCGTTCAGATGATGGGATGGGAATGGAAACTGAAGGAGTTAGCTGTATGCGACTACAAAACAACACCAAAAATTGATCCGACACATGTGCCACAAATACACGTGTCGAATTTTGACTTGCCCGCTTGAATTTTAAGTTCATATTGCCTGTGTTTATGTAAGGTTAGCACACATCTTTGTGCTGACATATTGTTGATTTTCATCTATCTTAACAATTTTTAACATCAATTGGTAATGCGACTCAAGCGGAGCTACAAAATTGGATTATAAAATTTCTAAATTATTAGACCTTGTTGTCATACCTTTCCTACGATTCTCGTAATCACCTTTTCGCGTACATTGATTCTTCCCAACACTTAAGTATATCATGTATCGAAAAGTGATAGATATTTTTATTTAGATACTATGTAACCTACCTGATACTATGAACTTTCATTGTTCGTTAATTTGGGTTTATTTACCCTTATACATTAAGCTATGATGGCTAAATGAATTTTCTGACAATGATAGTTTAAATACTTAGTCATTGCCAGTGAGTCGAGCCATTCTGGCAAAGTGGTGTAGTGGCGACCACTATAATATAGAGATTCACCAGTTTCAACCAGGGCAGATGAGCATATGATGAATTTGAGTTTTTGTCTTGATGTGACTATTTATCTATTCATTAGTTAGTCCGTGAAAGTGAAAATCAAAATTTTTAAATTGTAACATTTACAGCTTAAACAGCTAGAAATGATTTTTTCACTCCTTGCTATATTCAATATAACAACACACAAAAACACTAACAACCTCCTGGCTATTAGTGTTTTTCATTAAGTGTCCAACCATATTATCGAGAACATTACACACATATAATTCGAACATATGTAATTCGAAACACATAATTCTAACATTACATATAATTCGAGAACATGAAATCCTTTGATTATATCGCGATGTACGACGTACGCGTGTATGTAGACGGCACGGTGTTCACAGTACAACCGAAGCAGTGCGGCGTCGCAAGAGTACATAGGTACCTCTAGAGTTCATGGACGGTGAGGTGATGCGTCAGCTAAGACGCTCCAAGACAACCTCAACAAAATAGTGCAACTCGGAAAGAGGGCCAAAAAATAATTTTATTTTAATTTATATAATTCGCGATGTAAGATTCAGATGAACGTATATACATTTTGTAAATTTTACAGGAGAGCAAAAATACAGTGAAATTTCGGCACTTCAGACTTTACCAGCTCGCTAATAGACATATATATGTAATGTATTGTACTACTATTTGTGCTTCGAAATATATATAAAAATAATTCATAAATGCTTACAAAGACACTATATATAAAAACATATTTAATTCGGTTGACATACGTTAGTGTGGCTCTTTATTTTTTAGGCTTTGCTGTTATTTTATTGAAATACTTCGTTTGTGAAGTTATTTTACGTTAAAATGGTTCTTGTGATATTATGAAACAAATAATATTCTACCATTAAAAATATTGTTTTCGCAAATACGTTCTTATAGTCCTAACAAATACCATGATAATTAAAACTAATTTAACGTTACACAAAATACGTTTTTCTGGTTCAGTCAAAAGTGTTGCTTATGTTATTTCATTTTTTAGGGTTCCGTATCTCAAAGAGAAAAAACGGAACCCTTATAGGATCGCTTTGTTGTCCGTCTGTACGTCTGTCAAGACCTTTTTCTCTAAAACGCTTGAAGGGATTAAGCTGAAATATTTGTCAAATACGGAGGTCAGTTACGTCTTGATGCCTTGAAAAAATCACACTTCTAAGTTAGCGCAATAAAAAGTTATAGCCATTTATGCACAAATTTTGTATGAAAACGCACTTTTTCGAAAACCTATAGGGTACTTCCCGTTGAGCTAGAATTCTGAAATTTGGCAAGAAGTATGACCTTACAGTATACATATAGGAATAAATCTAAAAATTGGTAAATAAAATTTATATCACTGGAAAAATCATTACCAACTTATGCATGTAGTTCGTTTCATACTAAATGTTGCATACATTTAGTACTTACTAACCTTAGCACCCGCATATATAAGTTTGTCGCAAGGAAGTGTAATTTTCTCAACGTCTATTACTTTTGCTTATACCTCCCGTTCCTACGGAACCCTCGGTGTGCGAGTCTGACTCGCACTTGGCCGGTTTTTTGGAATTAATGATACGTTGAATATAGAGTTACGTCGTTTGGACATATTAAGAACTACATTGTGAACCGTTTTGGAAAAAAAAAACGATTTTTATTTTTTTTGTAGTTACGCTTATCTGGTTCTTATACCGCGATATACACATCTAGATATCGTGATAGTCGCACGAAAGACCCAAAACGTTGGACACTTAATGAACATTGAATCATAGCCCTGGTTGGATTATAAATCTAAGACCCTGTTTATTGGCCTGCCTCACGCGCCACTAGGCCAACTGGGTCAAATGGTAATCTACAATTAAGAAAATATATATTATGAGTTGCATTGGGGATTTTTTAATTCAATTCATGCCATGCCTCAGGTGGCTTACAAACGGTAATGTACTTTATCGATGAGCTACAAAGTAATCAAAATGTGGAATCATAGGGTATTTGCTTATTATGTTTGATACTTGTTTGAAACTTTCGCGTTTGTTACACATATTGTAATTACAAGTTTTAAACACGACAAAATATTAAAGGCCAAAATATATACCTTTGCTCGACGTTTCGACTGGGCCGACTACACCAGCCGTGGTCCCCAGCCGACAGTCAGTTATTTTGTTTGAGTTTTGCATGTCAACCAAATATTTCTATTTAGGCGATATCTGATGGTGATATTGCATATATTTAGGTGACATATGAAGCTTTAAATTTAATATCAGATTGCTACATACTATCCCTATAATAATAATAATGTTTATTTCGGAATGAATATTAATAATGTTGAACAAAATTGTCTACCATGACAAAAAAAAATAAGAACTTACTTTTATATTATAAAAGTCAGTTCAATATATTGGGTATGTACCTAATATCATTTCAAAGTTAATCCCCAATGCATAAATTGTCCTAATGCTACTATTTAAAATACTGATGTAAATATTATTGTATTTCTTGAGGTGTGAGGTGTACTTGCGCAGAAAATTGCACAAATCTCGGACAGGCAGGCAATCTCTCTCAGGTCCAAAGCAAATGTTAGGGCGTTGGGCAGATTTGAATTTGTGCAATTGTTTGCGAGCCACATTTATGGCCAGTTCATTTAGGCACACCTATAATTATATTCAATTTTATTCGTTGTAAGTTTTTTAAGAATTTTTCGCTCAACTTTCTTAGTTTAAATCTCTTCATGTAATCTAACTAATTATTATTGTAACTCTTATAATATGCTATTAATATTTCATTAATTCATAATGTCTGATCATGATTTTCCCTGCCTCGTTTTATTAAGGAGATATCGTATAATTTCTAAATTGTGCAATAATGAAAATGTGTTTTGTATAATTTAAATCTGGTCAGTGGAAGATGAAAATATTGATGTCTGTAAATGTCAAATTTCTATGACTGTAAGCATCAGGAATTTCCCTGAATATGCAAACAGGGGGTAAAAATCCAAAGAGTAATATGATAATTTTCATTTCTCTCATATGAACTTCTCGAATTTTCACATTCTTTTAACGGATAAACAATTTTTTACGAGACTACAGTCTCGATTCATTTATTTAAAACTGATTAAAATTAATTAAGATTTTTCATTGTTGATGAAGTTTAACTAATTTGAACAACACTAATAAAAACTTTCCTGTATTCTAGGACAATTGAATTTAAATTTACAACTTATTCTGCCCAGTCCCCTTATTGAATATAGGCTACTTTGGCTTTTTTAGCTTTCACCAGTGAGTTATTGTTTTAAGTTTGATGCACACTATGTTATACTCTTCTCAAAAGTAAATAAAATATGTAATGATTCTTGGATCTGCAATATTTTCTTTAGCTGCGCTTCTTAAAACTGTTGAAAAACGGTCTTGAATATTATTTGTATATAAAAAGTAACTTTTTTTTATTTGTATATAAGTCGAGGTTCTATAAATTTTTATGTATTTTGTAAATTAGTACATTATTATTTTATAAGTATTCTCTGTGATTGTTTTCATAATAAGGCTCCATAAGCAATTAGACTATTAATCTCTTGACTTTGCTTTTTAACATACTTTTTTTTAAATTTTATTATGGAGTCAAAATAAAAGATCTCAACAAAAATATTTTTTATTTTAAAAAAAAATTCTTGGCCCTTTACCCCAAAAACTTTTATTTTCATCATGGATCTTGATTGATATTGGACTGAAGAAATATAATCTAGAAATGGTGCGAGAGCAGTCCTCTTAATAAAAATGTTTCGAATATCTAAAATATTATAGTCTAAGAAAATCTTGATTATGATACACTGTTTCTGCAAAATACTTGCAAGAACAAGTTGGTTATAAATATTTTTTATTTTCTAATAAAAACTTTCATGATAAGAATGTATGAACCCAGAGTCTAGAGTCTAGACGATTATTTAACAAGCAATAACATTATGCTATTACGATAGTGGCGTAGCGTGCTCTGGCGGGGACCCGCATAAAAATTGGTTTGTGGGCCCTTATGAAGGGTAAATTTATATTTATATCTCGTAAAAGAAAAATGTTAGTTTACGCACGTTGGGGCCCCGTATAAATGATGCGGTAGCTACGGCCCTGACTATAGTTTACTGAAGAGTTTCCACTGCCATCTTCTGGTTCCGTTATAAGACGTTAGTAACCAGGTAACTAGTGGATTAAATGAACTTGCAAGTACAAAATAGCAGTAGCAATCTTACACACAAACATTGGGCAAGATAAAACTAAGTAAAACCTTGTGGAAACCTACAAATGGCATATTTGGGACCCGTCTCCTGCTTGACTTCAGATTTGGAGTCTTATATTCACTATACTTAACCGGAACTGGAAACTAAGTACCCTGAACTAAAACTAAGTAGCCTGAACTGAAAGCTAAGAAACCTGAACTGAAAGCTAAATAGCCTGAACTGAAAACTAAGTGGCCTGAACTGAAAACTAAGTAGTCTGAACTGAAACCTAAGTAGCCTGAACCGAAAACTCTGCTTAGTTTTCGGTTCCTGAACTGAAAACTAAGTTTATTTTAGTTATTTCAATAGCATTATGTCTTATGGCATACTGTTGTGGGGAAATGCTGCCGACATAAATGCTATTTTCGTGCTGCAGAAGCGAGCTATCCGGGCAATATATAAACTAGCCTACTACATCACTTATGAAATAAATTTAAGGAAATTGGTATACTGGCTTCACTATAAATACATTTTAGAAAATGTTTTGTATGTACGAAAGAATATTGAACTCAATGTGAAGAGTGCTAATCATGATAGAAATACTAGGAACAGGCACAAACTAGATGTACCATTTCATAGACTGAGCAGAGTAAAGAATTCCTTTAGGGGTCAATGTATATGCTTCTACAATAAGATCCCAGAAAGCGTTCAAAAACTCTCAATCAACAAATTTAAAAAAGTAGTTAAGAAACGCTTGTGTGGTAAGGGATATTACAAAGTAATAGATTTTATGACAGATACCACACCTTGGGAATAGTACCCTACCCCTCATTAAAAATGTATAATGAAGAAATTAATGAGGCCCGCTGAGTTTGTTTCGCCGGTTCTTCTCAGGACAGGGCTAGGGTTGAACCGGTGCTAGATGAAATTTTTGACATTCAAAAAGCAATTTTTAATCTATTTTGAACTAGCTTCCGCCCGCGACTACGTCCGCGCGGATGGATTTTTTTTTCTACGTATTTTTCCAGGATAAAAAGTATCCCATTTTATGCCCAGGATAATAAGGTATAATTATACCAAGTTTCATAGAAATCGAACCGTTAGTTTTCACGTGATGCCTGAACATACAGACAGACACAAAATTTTTTTTTAATCGCATATTTGGGTTTGGTATCTATCCAGTAACACCCCCTGCTATTTATTTTTTCAATATTTTCAATGTACAGAATTGACCCTTCTACAGATTTATTATATTATGTATAGATAAAAATATTTTGATTTTGATTTAAGTAGCCTGAACTGAAAAGTAAGTAGCAGTAGCCTTCAGATAGAAGTAATTAGGATTCTTCTCAAGCACTCTACATCTTAATTGATTAGGCTAAAATGTTACTATAAAAACCTAGAAAAGTCACTTAAAATTAATGTACAAAGTTGAAAGGTTGTCATTAGGTAATATATTTTATTGAAGTTATTTATTTAATTCTCAGAGCTTGCTGGGGTTTTAAAAATAATGCCGTAAAGGTTTTTACTTGTCGGGCAAGTTTCTTCATTTAGAGCGGATGTTATCTATATGAAAATGCATAAAATTAGAAAAAGCATTTTTTGAGTTCCATGACGTGAGCTCGAACCTGGAACCATTTGTCCACATGTACAATATAGTACATATTACAATAACGCTATTAGAAAATTAATTAGGTCCTAAGAATTATAAATTTTTCATGATAGCTAGGTTCTGAAAGTATAAGAAATAAAAAATGAGTTCGGTTCTACATTTGATTTCAAAATACATAATAATGTTATTCACTATATACAATATTTTCTTATAATAGAGGTAGTTTTCTTATGAAGTAACGATGCCACATTGCTCCTGTAAATGCAGATAACAAATACCAAGTGACCAGGTAGGATACATGTTCATTTCGCAAAGTAACACGTGTCTGATTAGGTAATGGCCAGCCTTCTGGTGGGTCAGGTATACCTTGCACATCAAGCCATACTGGGGCACAATCAAAATAATTACTCATTTGTTCCAAATCTCTGAAAAATATACAAACAACAAATAAACTTAATTATTTACCAGTAAGTTTATAAGGATAATACAAGAAATGCAGCTTTTAATTCAACATGGCTATAAAAATGTCAAGAAGTTAGATTAACCAAAAATTTCAAACATTACATAAGTTATTGAGTAACCCTATCAGATTAATACTACTTTTTTTTCCGAATTGAAATCAGGGATGATAAAATAATTGAACTACTATAAAATGTAATAATGAAATATTATCAGTACCTGTAAAACCAAGAACCTTTGGCTGGATTATTTTTAGGCATAAACGGTCCTCTGATTTCTGTTAGTCTCACTATTCCTGTCAATTCAACTTCTCCTTTGATCATTGATGCTTCACGTTTATCTTTAGGGCGTAGTTGGCTAGGTATCCAGCCGCGGTTAACAAGTATTACTTCACTAAAATAAATGTATAAAAATAAAAGAGCTGACTATGAGGAATAACACGTAAAAAACAACTTATTTTTTTCTTATATTAATCCCAATAAATAAATAGTGGCAATCAAACACATTTTCACAATAAGCAAAGTTTTTTGTCCAAATCCATTAAGTAATGAAAGAATAATAATAACTTTATTATTCATAAAAAAACTAAGTCTAATTACGCTGGTTTTATTTAAATTATATAATAATTACACAATTTATTAAATTGTTACAGGATTTCTTACCCAGTTTCAGTCAATTTAAAGGGAGTAATAACAAGCCATCCTTGGTTCTTTTTTGGGTCAGACACAAGTGAACCAGTGCGTGGCATTGTTGCATTTTGCTCTATCAAGGCTCTAGGTCCTATTAATGCTTCTTTCTCGTAAATAAATTCCCCACGTACCTTCACCGGTCTGTATTCCATTTTTTGCAATTCTTCGAAACTAAACATAAAGTATAAAGATATAATATAAAGATTTCATTAAATTTTACATACATAGTACAAGGAAAACAAGTTTATTTAGTGAATATCTTACTCTCTAGGCAAATCAATAGCAGGAGAATTTGATTTTGAATGCATTATATCAATTAGTTCCAATTTCCATTTCAGCCTGTACACTTGCCAACAACCGAGTCCAAAGGATGTTACAGGAATAGTCTAGAAAGATAAAAAATAACGGAACACTTTTAACTTTTCAGACAACAATATGATATAGATAAAAAGTTTATTTGTAAATAAAAAAAAATTTTACTAATTACATAAGGTAAACAATAAAATAAATATAGTCGAAAGAGGCAGTATACAAAAATTTTAAAGGTTTGCAATAGAAGGTATAAAAGCACAGTTTATATTCTTATAGATGACAATATCTTGGTACT
The DNA here is from genome assembly GCA_001625245.1 of Calycopis cecrops. Taxonomy (NCBI): domain Eukaryota; kingdom Metazoa; phylum Arthropoda; class Insecta; order Lepidoptera; family Lycaenidae; genus Calycopis; species Calycopis cecrops. The sequence continues at coordinate 428,055 of LUGF01024967.1, forward strand.
TATTAGAGCACTGAAGTATATTCTGTATATTTGGGTACTTAAAATTCAGGAACCTCTTTTTATTATTCTGCAAATTGGTTTTTTTCAATTTTTCTACAAAATTATTGACAGAGTTATTTACCAGTAGGATCCATTTTATGAATTCACCTGGTTCTTTCTTACGCTGACTTTTTATTCTGATTGAGCTATAGTTCTTTGCTGGACTTAATATGTTAATAAAAACATTTTTGCTATTTTGTTTTGTAAATAATTTATATGTATTCACAATTCTATGAAACCTACTTAACATCTTTAATAGTTAATCAAGCTATTTAAAATTACACATGAGGATTAGGGCAAAAAATATTAATGAGAAATATTTTTTTAGAATTTAGATTTCACCAGTGTGAAGCTAGAAACAATCTAATGATTAAGTGGCTGTCAAAATCAACTGAGAAATTTGGAAATTGTCACAGCTGATTTGAAGTCAAATTTCTAATTTTATCAGTGACAGATACATTTCTTTTCTAAAAGTTATTGTATATAAAATATGGCAAATTTATGTGTATTTAATATTTATTTTACGGTGTATACGGTCCATTTATATATATATCTGAACTAAAAAAAGTTTAAAAAATAAGATTAAAATATAATGTAGATAAACCCAGGTACGTAATAAAGATATCAATAGAACGTAATATAGAACGAAATAAAGATATCATTCAGCAGTTAAAGCAAAAATAAAGTTACCGACCTGTCTCAAATCAACAATTAAATAATATTATATTTTGTTATTAGATCAATAATAATTGAACGGTACGAACGCACAAAACCACAGCACAAGGCCAATTCAATTGCATCGCGGGGTAAGGCATGGAAACGGGAATTTATTATTAAAATATTATCCCACTATTTTCATCGTAAAATGTGCTAAAAGTCTATTTTTTCCCTTAACTTTGCTCTTTCGTCGTTCCTTAACAGAAGGCACTGTACTAAGTATTTGGAAATTACCTGAGGTGAACCATAAAAAAGGACCAAAAAGTAAAGTCGAAAACTAGAGACTAATTTGTAAACTTTATTCATTTGCTAAGGTTTTAGAAAGAACCCTCCCATACTGTTCTCACCTAGCCGCGGTGGGGGGGCTTGCATGCCACGATGATCCGTAGGGCTATGCCGGAAGGGTACAACCGTACCGGACAGGCCTGCGGTGAGTGGTCTGACGAAGTAGGACACTAGCAGGCTCTGTGACTGGATCAGCTCTATCCTAGAGCAGATTACGAGTCACAGCCTGGAGCGGCGGATCACAATAACATTTGTCCGCACCGGTGAAACCTTAATCGTTGGTCGCCGAAGGGTGAACACTCCACATGCAACAATACACTAGCAATAACACACCTACATACATACGTACACACATATACAGGGTTAAATGTAATTGACGCAAGACTTCTTGCAGGCAGCATGTCTACATCAATACCAACAACATTTGTTCTACGACTTTTTACGAATCTAGATAAATAGCACAAAAAATGTTTGCACCCTCTGTTATTTATTACTCTGTATCTTGTAAGAATGAGGCGCGGGAGCCCCTATTATATCTTGCCGCGCGCGTTTCCCGCGCTATTTTCTTAGCCGCACGCAGACTAAATGGCTAGAGGCAATATATTAATTTTGTATGGGAATATTAAAATTTTAAAAACTATTAATTTTCAAAAGTCGTAGAACAAATGTTGTTGGTATTGATGTAGACATGCTGCCTGCAAGAAGTCTTGCGTTAATTACATTTAACCCTGTATACACACGCATACACATACGCATATACAAAAAAAAATCGGTATGAAAATGGAAAAGACGCTAAAGGAAAACACACCCCAGGAGGGTACTGGCTGTGTCGGAGAATCCCTCGGCCCATCAGGGTCCAGCCCCATCGTATCTGGGGGGGGCACTTTACGGGGGGGGGGGGGGCACTTTACGTCACGTAGGGAAGCCAGAAGCTCCATTTCGTAAACACGACTCGGCTTTCCAAGCGATAAGGAAGTTGACGAAGGGAAATTTGGTTATGCAATGGGTGCTCCATGCTCCAAATTAACCCACACTAACGTGGAGGACGCCAATATAGATATGTCCGAGTCCGGGTCGGCTATCAGCCGCACGAACAGCCCATTAAGAAAGGGCAGGTTGTGGCAGCACAGAAAGCGACAGCGCTCTGGATGCCGTGACTCAGGACGGAGTCGATCGGCGCTGGAGACCAGTGAGGAGGATATAACAGCTCCGAAGGTGCACACTGGGGTGCGCGGATGCGGTAGAGGTCGACGAATCGCGGCCTGTGCTGGCCTGCCCACGGGCGTAGGAGTAGAAGCAGGGCCGAAAGGTGCAACGGTGGCAGAAGCGCCTAGCACCTGTCCCACTAGTGACGCTAGCGATTGCGTTCATATTCAGGAGAACGCAATATTAACGGCACTGTGTCTTGTAAAGGCGTGGTCGTCTTCCAAAGGGAAGGGAAAACCCATACGTTGAGATTCTAAGGGAGGGACGAAGATCAGAGAGGCGTTCTCTATCTTGACTACAGTTGCTGAATCTGCTCTTCAGCAGCATGCTCGTTCTGGGAGGGAAGATGCCCTACAGCGGCAGGTTACCGAGCTGGAAAATGAGCTTGCTGAAGCCCGTCGAAGTACCGAGACCCTAAATAAAGAGGTCCAAAAGCCGCGAGTGGAGTTTGACATTGCATGGAGAGGCACTGCTCAAATAATAGTGCCGGCTGTCGGACAGGTGGAACCGCTATCCCAACAGACGCGGCCTGTCACTACTGAGCCCGGGCAGTTTACTGAACAGCGTGCAGACCTAACCACACAGCCGGATGTGATGCGTCTCATTGGCGAAATGGAGAAGCGCATAATGGGTCGCATCTCGGCTTTGGAAGGGATTAAACTTCGCCCGCCCTTATCAACAACCAAGGTGGCTACGTTTGCCGACGCAGTCACAGCCTCCCTTGCAAATGGCCCCTCAAAAATCACTACACCAGAGTCTACTCCGCCAGCTACACTGAAAAGAGCTGATAAGAGGCGCAGAAATAACAAGAGAAAAAAGCAGGCCTCAGAGATAGGGACGGCGCCAAATCCTGACTCCTTAGCTTCAGCGTCCGGTCCAGTTACTAAGTTTAGAAGGGAATCTGCGTGAATAGAAGTGGGAGCGACAAAGAAAAGGAATAAGGCGCGCAGAAAGGCAGAAAAGAGAAGAACACGAAGGTAGCTGACAACTAGCCGAGGAAGCTCCGGGCACCTCGTTCCACAGCTGTAGCCTTAAAGCTTACAGCGGAAGCTGTAGAAAAGGGCACAAACTACAGCGAGGTAATGCGGAAAGTTCGTGCAGTAGACCTCAAGGCACTCGAAATCGAAGGGGTCTGGGTCAGACCGACTCGCACTGGCGCCCGCCTCCTCGAGATTGCCGGTGCCTCCAGTGGTAGCAAGGCGGATGAGCTCGCAGCCAAGCTGCGTGAATCATTCAGTGGGGGTGAGGTCATAATCTCAAGGCCGATCAAATCCGCAGAAGTGCGCGTATCGGGACTGGATGATACTGTCACAGAAACCGAGCTTGTGGCCGCTGTAGCTTACGCTGGAGGTTGGCTCCCTCAGCATGTTAAGACAGGCGAGATTCGCTTCGGCCATCGTGGCCTCGGTACGGCAGTAGTGAGCTGCCCTGTTTCCTGGTTTTCCTGTTCCCGGTGGAAGATGGAAATTTATAACGTTCAAAAAGCAATTTTTTAAATTCTATTTTGAATAAAAATATTTTGATTTTGATTTTGACTGTCTGCAGCCCAAAAAATCGGGCATGGTCGAACTCTCCTAATCGCTGGCTTTTTGAAGGCTCAGGTGCGTCTCTTGCAGCCTCGCACAAGCAGATGCTATAGGTGTCTGCTCACAGGGCATGTGGGTGTAGAATGCACAGAAATGCCTATTGCAGACCGGTGCTTCCGATGCAGTAAGCCTGGGAACAAGGCTGGTTCGTGCCATGCGGAGCCACACTGTTTTAGGAGCGCATCGGATGGGAAGTCAGCCGGTCATAAATTGGGTGACAGGCGTGCGCTGCAAGTAGTTCTAGGCCACGAGCTCGACCATCCACTACCTCTGATGGCCGTCCTGGTTCGCGGAGGGATGAGCAAATGGATGCCTAATAATAAGCACATACCTCCGAATTCTGCAGACGAATCAGAACCACTGCCGTTATGCTCGGGACCTCCATCTTCAGAGTATGGCAGAATGGTCAATCAGCGTTGCAGCCGTGTCTGACCCATATAGAGTTCCACCATCTAACTCTTGGGTGACAGACCTGGATGGATTACTAGCGATCGCAGGAAATGCTGCGACCGGCTTCTCCTCCCTGACTGTTATTGTTAGAGGTCGGGGTTGCGTGGCAGTTGCAGCCGAAGAAGTTGCGGTCGTTGTCGCTTATATCTCTCCGACTGCAGATATTCACCAATTTACAGATTGGCTGTCTGGTCTGGCCGTAATTGTCGACAGATGTCGTCCCCGTCCTATCTTAGTTCTCGGGGATTTCAATGCCTGGTCTGAGGCATGGGGTTCTCGAGAAACTAGGCCCAAAGGAGTCGAGTTGAAACACTGGGCCATTTCCAACGACCTGGTTCTCTTAAATAAGGGATCGGTCTACACGTGCGTGCGGCCGGGGATAGGCAACTCCATAGTGGATGTGTCGTTTGCGAGCTCTTCCCTAGCATGTCGTGTGAATGGTTGGCGATTCATGGAGGAGGTGGAGACACATTCGGATTACCGGTATATCAGGTTTGACGTTTCCGCCTCTAGTCATGCTGCACCTGTCAGGGCGATTCCACCCGAACCACGCTGGGCATTAAAACGCATGGATCGTGAGCTCCTACTGAAAGCCTCCATCATACAGGCCTGGGCTCCCGCCCCGGAGAGGCCTGTCGATATAGATATAGAGGCACAGTGGTTTCGAGAGGCCATGTCGAACATATGCGACGCCGCGATGCCTCGAATCAAATCAGGATTTTGAGGCGACAAGTGTACTGTGTCTATTTAGTGCATGCTTGGAGAGAGGTCACTTTCCCAAATTATGGAAGACTGGCAAGCTGGTACTCATCCGGAAGGAAGGGCGTCCGGCAGACTCACCATCAGCCTACCGGCCTATCGTGCTGCTCGACGAGGTGTGGAAAATTTTCGAGCGTATTATTGCTAACCGCCGCGTCAGGCACATGTCCCGCGTTGGTCCAGACTTAGCGGATAAACAATTTGGGTTCCGTCAGGGGCGTTCTACTATAGACGCGATCATGCGTGTAAAGGCCTTGGCTGAGGAAGCAGTGCTGCAGGATGATGTGGTGGTGGCGGTGTCTCTTGACATTGCCAATGCCTTCAACTCCCTGCCCTGGAACTGCATCACAGAAGCACCAGCTTATCACCAAGTACCTATCTATCTGCGCCGTATAGTAAGAGCATACCTATCAGAGAGGGCCGTTGTTCACCCCAGCCGCTTGGGTTATATTCGGCGAGAGGTATCATGTGGCGTTCCTCAGGGATCAGTGCTGGGCCCGTTCCTGTGGAACATTGGATACGATTGGGTGTTTCGTGATGATCTACCGGAGGGCGTTGCAGTGACGTGCTATTGCGGACGATACCTTGGTGACAGCGCGGGGTAAGACGCACCGCATGGCAATTCTTAGGGCCACGGCTGGGATTGCCCAAATCGTTGGTCGAATCCGGCGCCAGAATCTCGAGGTGGCTCTCCACAAATCCGAGGCGCTTTGCTTTCATGGACCTCGAAACAAACCACCCACGGGGTCTAAACTCAGCGTGGGAGGCGTTTAAATAAACATCGAGTCCTCAATGAAATATTTGGGGCTCGTGCTCGATAGTCGGTGGCACTTCACAAATCACTTCAGAAGTTTGGCCCCAAAACTAAAGGGGGTGGCAGCTGCTTTGTCACGACTGCTGCCTAATTAACGTGGTCCCGACTCCTCCTGCAGGAGACTTTATGTCAGCGTAGTGCGGTCAATGGCCTTATATGGAGCACCGGTGTGGGCGGCGAGTAATCAAAAAATCCGAACGGAAAACC
>LUGF01024967.1:447640-472355 GCA_001625245.1 Calycopis cecrops
CACTACTGGGTGCCGTGGAACTCCTACTATTTCCACGCGACGTTCGCCGCCAGCTTCTATTTCTTCTTCCAAGCGAGCAGGAAGTGGCTGGCCCCTAACACACCCCAATGGAGTTCTGCCAAGTGAGTATTGTGTATGAAGTACGTTGCATTGATGTACATACTACATGTCAGTAGCCGATTAAGCGTATTTTAATGCAATATTTTTGTTGGAATAGCAATAAGGCCACTAACAAGTCAGTAACAAAATAGAGTAAGGAAGACAAAAAGCCCTTTTAATTTTTTTCCTTGATTTAACGACAGCGTCAGCAATTGCTGGTCCGATGGTTGTAATACAGATTACAGCAGTATTACACTTACAGCCGCAGCCGTATCTTACCAGCAAGGCCATAGAGGAATCTCTACCTCTCTCTTTCTCTCTCTCTCTCTCTTTCTCTCAGGAGTCACGATACTAGCGTAAATTAATAGTTTCGTATGTTGTTTCCTACACGTACTTTGTGGTATAAGGCATATTAGGCCACTGACAGTTTAACATATGATACAATTCTTCAGCAACAACAAAACACGTCTTCACGCCTAACGGCAATATTTCGTAATTACTTCAGCACACAATTAAAATTTAATGTTTTAATTATTTATTTCAGAAAAACTGTAGAATGGAAATCTATGATAATAGCGGCGGCGTTGGGCATGCCAGGTGGAGTTCTCCTGTTCGTACCGATCTACCATCCTCTGCACGACACGCTCAAGATTCACTCGGAAGTCACGCTCTTCCTTCTATTTGGGATCTACTTTGCTATCGTCCTACAAGGGCTTCTTAGTGAGCGTGAGAAGAACACAACTCGGTAAGTGTGTTTAAAGCAGGGGCGTAGCTACCGCCGTCTTGCCGTATCAGGGGCCCCCCATGAGTAAAGAAATATTTATTTTTCTTTTGTGAGAAATTTTTGCCCTTCATGAGGGCCCCCCAATTTTTATGCGGGGCCCCGCCAGAGCACGCTACGCCACTGGCACAAAGTTTTAAGTGTTACAGTAATGGTTATCCCACCAAAAGCATTCTGTAAAAAAACTAGCCAAGTCTCGATGGAGCTGCTTGTTTACCTCTAAAAAGTGATGAAATCTAGAGAAAGTCGTGCCAAGTATAAGGTTTCTTACTGCAATTTCTTTATTATTATAGTTAATGTCGTGTGACTTTGCCGTTGACTTGCACCCATATTTTTAAAATATTGGCGCATCGATTTAAATAGTTATAAAGACCAAGTTAATTTTCAGATTCACCGCGATAGATATTGTGATGTTGGTACAACTGGGTGTACACTACTTTATATACTGGGCGTTCGTGGTGGTTTGGAGCCCTGAGAGGGAGTGGTCTACGGGCCTGCACGAGCCGGTGGGGCCGTGTGATCAGGCGGCTTCCTTGGTCACGCCGTTTGGACAGGTACGCGGATGAAGATTACTCTTAATGGTATACGGAGGTAAACGAGCAGTCGGAGCCATTCACATGACTACAGACGCCCATAGACATCCGTAGAGACTATACAGATGCGCTTCCTTCCTGCCGACAGCACTGCCGCCACTTTACGCCGGTCTCGTGTAAGCGAGAGGTGAGACCCAATTCGGCTACTACATGCATTAGACTCAGAATTTAATAAGACTACTTTTAGTGGTGATGAAACTGGAATTAAATAATGTTATTGTACCTAAATAGGTACTCTATCCAGCAATTTACAAGCTGGTATGTAATTTTAAAGTTTTTTTAAGTAATTCTCGAAATAATATAGATATTTTTTATTCAATATTTATATTGAAAAGGCAAAAAAAGCTCTACCCATAACCTATTAATCGTAATTTATATGTTTAGTAGCAGTATGTTCAAGTTGTGATGTTGTTAAGTCATTTATTGGATTATTAAAAAAAGCTCTTTAAAGTTATTGATGGAAAAGAAAACAATATTGTTAGGAATACGGGTTTCGAAAATGGACCTCACTCATTGCTGGCATAGATGTCTCAAATAATAGGAACTGACCTCAATACTTGTGATAGTTGATGGAATGTATTGTCACTTCTTGATGGAAATTCATATTCTAATCTTATTAAATAATATACTTTTTTATACAATTTCCACTATTTATTACCTACAATTACAATTTAACACGCGTTAAATTGTAATTGTGGTTAATAAAAATTGGAAATTGTATAAATAAGTATATTATTTAATAAGATTTCAATACTTATGGACTGCAGATAGTATAACAAATATCAGCTCAACCGTTAAAGCCGAAAGAACTGAAATTTAGTCTAATGCATTTGACCGTTAACAATTTGAGAAGTACTAATTTTCAAACAAGTCAATGCTTCAAAGCTTGATGCATAATACGTAATGAAAAAAAACGACGCCGAGGGTTCCCTAATTTTGCACAGGGGCGTAACTGCTAACTACTGCCTTGCATGCCGTATTATTTGGGCCCCCGACGTGCGTATACAAACATTTATTGTTCTTTAGTGAATTTTTAGCCTTAAAATAAGGGCCCCTAAAGCAATTTTTAAACGGGGTCCGCCAGAGCACTCTACGTCACTGGTCTTGCGTCATATTTTTAATATTCTTTCACATATACTTGAGATACATATTCTTGAAATCAGTGTCGATTCTTTGTCTAACTCTATCCATTTTTACAACGGTTTCATAAACAAATGGAGTGATTTTTCTGAAGAATGGTTTTTTTTAAACGGGCTTTGACCGACCACTCGGCCCCACTGCTGCTAATCCTGTGATGCCAGGATCGACAGCGGCAAGCATACTTGACCCTTTGATATGATGGCAGGGAGCCCGAGGGAAAAGCTAAATCTGTCTTTGGACCCGCAACGAATTTAATCAGAAGAAAGTAGGAGGTGTAGGAAGAATTTTTGTGAAGAATCGTGTAGACGGTGCTTGAAACCGACGAGTTTTTTTTTTTTTTTTTTTAGATAGAAATTACGCTAAGGACTGAAGGTCAGTCAGAAGGCAGCTTCATCGATATGAGAAACCGACGAGTTGTTTTTAATTCATTGTTCGTTCTCTTACAGACGCTGTATAAGCGAAAATACTTCTGCCCAAGCAATTACGATGAAGCCTACTTCGACTTCCACTGCGTTGGCAACCAACTGCCAAAGGACGGCGCCACTTGGTATACCATTTGTGGAGTACCTTTCGAGTGAGTAGACCTTCGAATATTCAGCTAAGGGCGTATACCTTTGAGAGTTTTAGTTTGGCTACCCAGCGACCGTTCTGAAAGAACGCTCGTTTGTACTCTTATTATTTTTTTCATACCAACGTCCATAGATATCCGCACGATTGCTATGCAGATGGCTTCCTTTCCTCCTCCCCTCCATTGGGCCAACGGCTCACAAAACGCACGAAACGCGACAATATAGTTATCACTTTACGCCATGTCACGTGACCCCATGTAACCTCTTTGAAAATGTCAAAAATATTTTTCTTTTCGTAGAAATCGCGCCGAGTACATAGCAGTGCTTTCGACAATATTGATCGTTGCTTTCGGAGTGTTCTACGGAATATATCGTAACTGCACGACCTGCTGCAAATCTTCGGCAAGGTCATCGGCCCGACCGTTTACCAAGAAACAAAAGAACAAATAAAACTCCAGACACCATTCACTACTTTATATTCCTGGAACGCATGTGTTATCTTTAATGGTTATTTATTTTTATTCTAATGTTTGATTAGTTTTTTTATGTGTTATGATGCATACAGCGTATTTTGTCCCACTTTAATAAAATATTTTATAGTTGTCGATTTGTTTTATTTATAACTGTCGAAAAAGACAACTCGAATTATACAATACCTAGGTATGTAACAAAAACCCTGTTGTTTAAAAAACATGTATACATATTATTCGTATATAATTACTGAAAATCATAGTTCGATATAATCAAGTATTGGCCAATTAGCAATTGTAATTACAATTTGATTAATATCGGCATAACAAAAAAATGTTTAACATTTCGACAATTTTCACACAAATACCTACTACGGCATGGGTGATTGTCACGTGACAAGTTCATAACCCAGGGGTCAACGACCACCATCATTGATAATGCCGCGGTATTCAGGGATATAGAACATTTAGCCCAGTTGCTAGAGGAAAATGATTTACTGTAATTAGGTCCAGCAAATTATGCGCAAAAATGGGTTGGTCTGTTCACACACAATGAGAGAAAATTTAGTGTGTCATTTTTGGAGTTGCAACAAACAATATCGATTTAAAATTTTTATCCTTTTAAAGTGATCATAATGTGGTCATTTTGCGACCTTAAACTTCAAAATCGGTCAACAAATTGTTTAAATAATTGCAAAAAACCATCAAAAACACGCAAGTTTTTAAATATTTTTATTTTTTTTTATAATGTTCTTGTACGCTTGTAACTGTGCATAAATATTCCTTTCAACAACTTACACGTACCATAATTTTTTTTTGAAAAATTTTTATAAGTTTTTGAGTTATTGACAATAAACGCTAAAAAAAAAAAAGTAAAGTAAAAATTTATAACCTTCCCGTGGTTGTAGATATGTCTTATTGGTGTTTATTTTTGTGCATTGGCTTATATTTTAGGAATATGGAAAGTATTGGTCCAAAAAAGAAAAAAAATGCGTATTTTTCATTATAGTCAAAAAAAGAGGCATTTTTTTTGTAAATTGTTTATAAAAAAATCATTGAACAATTCGAATAAATAAAAGTGCTAGTTGTTATTATTTTCGCGCGCTACCCCAGATTAAAAAAAAAGGTCAATAAAGACCTAAATTTGAGTGAGATATGAAGAATTTTCGGCCGCGAGCCGATTTGAAACTTTTCAGTGATGACGTCACACACATCAATTAACAATTTCAGGAATTACTTTTTCTGGTGAATAATATTTTTATAGCAGAGTTTAAGTATCGTACTATAACCCAGTTGCTAGAGGAAACTAAAAGACAACAAACAATGCGTATTTTTAAACATAGGAAAAAAAGAGAGTTTTTTTTGTCAATTGCTTATAACAAATTAACTGAACAATTCGAATAAATAAATGTGCTAATTAACAACTGCTGGAAGCACTTTTTCTGGTGAATAATCTTTTTATAGCAGAGTTTGAGTATCGTACTAGAGGTAGCCTGAGTTTCGATCCTTAATATTCATAATTACACAAATTATGATTTTTATAAAAAAAAAAAAATATCTTCGCCCCCAATAGAGATAAAGCTTTAATTTAAAAAAAAAATTGTTTAAAAATCGTCGGAACTCAAATATAAATTTTCACATCGATACGAAAAATTGCCCCTTGGCAAAATGCGAAAACGTGCGGACCAAAAATGGGCCATTTTTCGGAGGCCATTTTAAAGACGATAGCGATCGAAATTGGAACAATACTTTTCATATTAATAAAATATAAGTCAAGAGGCAAAAAATAAGCACCCATAAGACGACTACAACTACGGGAAGTTTATAAATTTTTACTTTACTTTTTTTTTTTGTTTATTGTCAATAACTCAAAAAGTTGTAAAAATTAAAAAAAAAATCGTACGTGTAAGTTGTTGAAAGGAATATTTATGCACAGTTACAAGCGTACAAGAACATTATAAAAAAAAATATATATTTAAAAACTTGCGTGTTTTTGATGGTTTTTTGCAATTATTCAAACAATTTGTTGACCGATTTTGAAGTTTAAGGTCGCAAAATGACCACATTATGATCACTTTAGAAGGATAAAAATTTTAAATCGATATTGTTTGTTGTTTTTTATTTATCTTAAAAAAACTGTTTTTTACCTATAATACCATTTTTTAAACAGTCTTCCGCAACTCCAAAAATGACACACAAATTTTTTTCTCATTGTGTGTGAACAAACCAACCCATTTTTGCGCATAATTTGCTGGACCTAATTATAGTAAATTTTAAGCCTTATTTGCCTCTAGCAACTGGGCTAATTTTATTTTACAATATACAACAATAAAATAGTGTAATGATTTAATATTTATTTCATATTTTTAAAGTTGAGTAGTACTACTAAATGAGATGCATTTTTATAATTGAACATCGATTCTGATTATGCACCTGGCAGGGTTTTTGTTACGTAATGTTTATACCTACCTATTTCGAAGTCAGATTCTATCAATCTTTCAATATAGCTTTATATATTGTATTAGAGCTACTGTCAAATACATGAAAATTATTTACTTGTGTGTGATTAGAGCGGGCAGTAATCCGCATTTTTGAAAATTTCACCGATAAAAAGTCTACAGATTCGGGTGTTCGGTAGAATTCTACAGGATAATATAGTAACAAAAATGATGGTTGTTGGTGAATATTGTTTTAAGTACTTACGTATTTGTACGCCAAACTATTAGGTTAGGATAGAAGTTACAATAAAATTGATTTTCCTAAAGGATATTCAAATATTTGAAATCGACTTTTTCAAGATCACGGTCGCCGGCACTGCTCCAACGTCAGGTAATCTGTTGCTAGCGTCGCGTGTGCATGAGTTATCTTACTTTCTAACCGAATCTGAAAATTTGGCTGGTCTTCAATAAATAACCCTGTATAGTTGGCTTAAGGGTCAATTCACACTAAGAGCGCGGCGAAGGGTAGCGAAGCGGAGCGCAATTTATATGTCATATGCAACTTTATTTTCATTACCATAGTACTTATTATCGATTTGTCGCGACTTCTGGAGCATTCCAGCGACTTCTCGCGCATTCCAGCGACTTTGGGAATCCGCACGTCTCGTTCGAGTTTCTCATGCGATAATGAGTAGGTATTATTGCAATTATTATAAAGTTGAAATTCATATGACACATAATCTGCGCTCCGCTTCGCTGTCCTTCGCCGCACTTTTGTTGTGTATTGACCCTAATTGCCTAAAAAGTTGTAGTAGTAATCGATTAATGAGATTTGTAGAGAGAGAACATTTGTAGAATTTTTAAATCTAATGGGGTAAACGCAATTTACAGATGACGGGGAATGACAAATAGAAAATACTTTTATTATTGATCACTTTAATGATATGTTTAGTTCAATATACAATCACAATTGGATAATGCTTACATCTACCAGCACAGCGTGCGACCTATAACATAGTAACAACACCGACAGCCCTACAGGACCAATTTAATTCACATTTAATGCTATTCCACAGTAACTTAGTAACTTTCTTTAAAAAAATAGAATAATAATCATAGACAACTACCTACTTAATTTACTGAAAATATTTCACATAAAAATCCGAGTAAAAATTATTCGAATTGATAGTTAAAAATCGTTTCGTATAGTTGAGTATCTGTGAAATGCATTTTTATTTAATTAATTTATTTGTGCATAATAATTCACTAAATGGCGATAAAGATCAAAACTCATTCATCCATGTTTTTTGTCATCGTTTTTTAATATGTACGGTTTCATACATTTTGTTGACTATTTTTTATGCCATTCTAAGCCCAGCTTCATATTATGTATGTTACTCAAATAAAGCAATATTCACAGGATAAATGCGGTAGGTATATTGGAAAATCATAGATAGAACTAAGCGATAGCGATAGAAGCATCTTGTAAATTAATAAACATTAAATCCACTTACCAACAATAAGGAATGGGTGAGTAGAATCAATTATAAATATTGATGTGTTCTACTACATAACACTTTATTTCTCACTTGTAAGGCCTTTTTTCATAACTTATTAATAATAATAACCGAATGAATATTGCTTTAAAAAGTAACAATTTTAGATCAACAAACAAAGGTTTTTCAGATAGGAATGTTGCCTTTTAACTGAGTAGATCAATAAAAATCTTTTAACAATTCCCATTTGATTTGCTACTCGTGAAAATTATATCAAATCTTTAACATTTGAAATTAGCTTACAATTTTATTTTAGCAAAGTAGATTCCGAGTTCAGTTTCATCAAATTCATCATTAGCGTTTTTCAAACATACAATTAAATATTTGAGATTCTCCCACGGATCCAGATAAAACCGGAGATAGGCTTAATGTATATCGGCTAAATTTAAAAAAAAAAACAATAGGTGTCTTATTTACGTGTATTTTTAAGGCCTAAAACATAAAATCCCTAATAATTTCTGATGTATGGCATTTGGAACCAAATATCCGGATAAGCTACCTGCTCTTGATGGCTTCTAAATTGTTCTTTCCGAATCAGACCACCGGGCAATTTCATACATTTTATGTTCTTTCTAAAGATATAATAAACACATGATTTCAGTAACATACGCTTTAATCAAAATATAAAGGTAATTACGATTAACTATAACTTTATAAACTGATAAATGGCTGTGAAATAAGCGTCTGATTAATATCTCAAAGATCTTGTTGGTTTGTCATATCATTGTGTACAACACATAATATGTTGAATATTACATTTTTTCGTTATCTAACAACAAATTCGAAATAACATGCTCATCCTTAACATACACACATTTTCACTCGTCAACATTTGATTCGTTACATTTATGTACTTTAATTCTTTCTAGAGACAAAACAGGAATAATTATTGTGCTCACACTAACACAATAATTACTACATACATTCATTATATTATCAACAATACGCCTAAAAAATCTTGCTTTGCATATATTCAATTCAATTGAAATCATAGCCTTAACATATAATAAACCCTACAACTTGCCCTTATCTCTCTTATCTATCTTATTGTTCCAATAATGGAACAATAAGAGTAATCTTAAAAGTGTAAAATTAAATTATAATTAGCATAAAATATAATAATAAAACATAAAAAAGCTCTTGACTACAGACCGTAATGTATATGGAATGTTATTTTTATTCGGGCATATGAACCGAAAACTAAATAGACAAGAGGTGTATAGGTTGTACGTAACTAAAACAAGATTTAATTATTATCTAAAACACTAAAGCCTATAGGCGTGATAGTTCTAGGAACATCTACTATAATTGCCTAGAATTGTCAGAGAATTAAAAATAATATGATTAACATGAGAATAACACATAAAATACTCCATGGGCACGCCGCGCCGTGGAATATTAAAAAAAAATCTTACTTAAATAATATTTAAATTAACAGAAACAGTAATAATTTGCATGCTATCTAATAGCCCTTGACCAACAATACCAAAGATATAATATTTATTTTATTCTACGAATAATAAGAACATGAAATTATTAAGCCTAGTTACCAAGAATAGGTACCCTACTTCTGTGCATTATAACCAATGTGTTAGTTTCATCCGTCATCTGTATTTCATAAGCATTCACTGAAGATGAGCACCAAAAACTGTTAAATTTGTGTTAATTTTCTTTGTGGTATATGGTGTGTAATGTAATTTCGTCGTCACCTTTGCCCACATTACTTACAATGGCACCCTAACCACTTATTATAATATGGGTAATCTTAAATAACATTCATAAGCATATAAATCTAAGTTTATATAAATAAAATAAAGAGTGAAAATGTGTAACATCATATCTATTTTAACAGCAATTATATTGACCATTAAATTAATTTGTGCGTTTTTGGTATCGTCGTATATTTTAAATATTGGTACAAATAAAATGTAAAAAGCTAAAATTATATTAGCAAAATAGGCATGGTTCGTGTTTACTTCTCGGGCCGGTTCTTGAAAAGCTCTTCGACAATGGACGGATCGGTCAGGGTCGAAGTGTCCCCAATATTCTTGTCCCCTATTGCGATCTTCCGTAGAATGCGCCTCATAATCTTTCCGGATCTGGTCTTCGGTAGTCCGGGTGCGTATTGGATGACGTCCGGGGCGGCGAACGCTCCGATTCTGTTTCGTACGAGTTTCTTAAGAGAAGCGACGAGATCGTTGTCAAATTTGGCTCCGTCGGTGAGTATTACGAAGCAGTAGAGGGATTCGCCCTTGACCGCGTGTGGTTTGGACACCACCGCCGCTTCTGAAACTCTTGGCTCCTCAGTCAGAACCCCCTCCACTTCCGAGGTGGACATCAAGTGTCCGGAGACGTTCAACATATCGTCAATACGCCCGGTCACCCACAAGAAGCCGTCTTCATCGCGTCTGGCTCCTGAAGAGGAAATCATAATACATTACGCCGTTCTTATCATGGTCTAATTAAAAACATTTCTTGCAAGTTTTCTATGTCTCAAAATAACTGCATTTGCCGATAGTTTTTTCTTTCATAGAACTCTACATTAAAATTAAAGGCGTAATATTTTCTTTCCTTGAACTATGAAGTTAATTAACTAAAATTAAAGTTGTTAACGACTTAATTTTATTTTATTAACTTGATAGTTCTATGAAAGAAAAAACCTTCGGTAAATGCAGTTATTGTGAAAATAGGCTATTTGACAGTACTAAAAATAAAAGCTTATTGAATTTAAAATTTAATCAATACGATTTTTTAAGTCATTAATAAAATAATTTGTAAATAATCAATACTTTATTTTAAAGAAGCGTTTTCGCGGGTTTTTATAAATTATGAAACTTTAATTCGAAAATTTGAGGGAAATACTCATCAGAATTAAAAACAAAAAATTGTATAAGTTCCTTGATCACTGATAAACATTCTGGAGTGGTTTTTGAAAACTCGTCAAATAGCCCATTGTCACCATTCCTTTGTAAATAAAACAGTCATAGCCCACAAACACACTTACTTAACTGTCAGAAAAATAGGTCGGCTAAAGATTCTATTTTTTTTTTAACTATTTATTTCTAATTAAGTCTAAAGATATAAAAACTTAGAATACTTACCATCTCCAGTACAGTAATATCCGGGGAACTTCGAGAAGTACACGCTCTCGAATCGGCCATGGTCGCCGAAGAGAGTTCTCATGATGCTTGGCCAGGGCTTGGAGAATACCAGGTATCCCTCCCCAGGGCCTTCTACTACCTTACCCTCTTCATCAAGCAGCGCTGGCTCCACGCCGAAGAATGGGAAACCCTGCAAAGCGACAGGGAATTTAGCTTTTGAAACCCCTTTAAAATAACAATAAGTTACGTCGCGTCTGTGGTAAAATACTCATGTGTACCAACTAGGATTACTTAAATTAGCTGC
Organism: Calycopis cecrops; assembly: GCA_001625245.1. Lineage (NCBI taxonomy): Eukaryota > Metazoa > Arthropoda > Insecta > Lepidoptera > Lycaenidae > Calycopis > Calycopis cecrops. The sequence goes on from LUGF01024967.1 coordinate 458,692, forward strand.
ATGGCCTTTGCCCCTAAGTGACCGAATGTACCTAAAATCTTAGTATAAATATGTCCTTTCAGAGGATCTTTACATAACAATATATAAGATCACATAACAGACCAACAAACAGACTAGATTTGTCGGGGGTTGGAGGACAACCTCAAATCCCTGACGAATATAATTATGTGGTCTGTTTGAAATGCAGCAGTGGCTTAACAGTGAAGTGATAAGACCGTATAGTGCCACCCGAGCCGCCTAAGGGTCAATTCACACCAAAAGCGCGGCGAAGGGCAGCGAAGCGGAGCGCAGTTTGTGTCATACGAATTTCAACTTTATAATAACTACTATAATACTTATTTTCGCATGAGAAGCTCGAACGAAACGCGCGGATTCCCGCGAAGTCACTGGAATGCGCGAGAAGTCGCTGGAATGCTCCAGAAGTTGCGAGAATTCGATAATAAGTACTATAGTAATGAAAATAAAGTTGAAATTCATATGACACATAAACTGCGCTCCGCTTCGCTGCCCTTCGGCGCTTTTGGTGTGAATTGACCCTAAAGCTACTGAGGTTTTCCGGACCTGTCAACAACCACCACCTTGATGTCTCCTCCAAAAAGGGGGAACATTAAACTACCTTATCAGCTCCTCGAACGTCGATTAAGTAGCGAGTAAGCCGTCGTCTGCAGTTTGGTCTCTCTTCCATCTGGCAGTGCATGACCAGCCACTGAGCCACCAATGGACGTGCCAGAGGTCTGTGACTGTACGTTTAAGAACTCTCTGCTACACTTACAGCAGATCCCGGTTTCATGGGCGTCGCGCCGGGTAGGGGGGTGAGCACGTGCCCCCCTGTCTCTGTCTGGAAGAAGGTGTCGGAGATGGAGCACCGACCTCCTCCGATCACGTTGTAGTACCAGTGCCAGGCTTCAGGGTTGATGGGTTCACCCACGCTCGCGAGCACACGCAGCGACTGCAGGTTATGCCTGGAAATAAATGGATATTAGACCTTTATGAACTCTGACATTGTAGTTTTTTTTTGTATAAAAAAAAAAATTCTAGTTCAGTCCGGAGTTATGAAGTTGGCGGTGTTTTCATCCGGATATTTCCACGGGACAGAAACTGACGCGCCAAAAATACTGAACACGGCTGGAACTAACTTAATAGTTCATAATATATTTTTTTTATTGTATAGGAGGGCAAACGAGCAGTCGGAGCCGTTATCATGACTACCGATGCCCATGGAGTTTATTATCGCATCCGCATCCTTCCTCTTTCCCCGCACTTACACACCGTAAGAAACGCGACAGCACAGCTGTCACTTTACGCCGATAGAGGTACTTTCCTGGCCGTGCCGGCCCAATCCGGCTGCGTGCATGCATGCAGCGTAACACTACCTCTTCCAAAAGATTGCAACTGTCTTAAGCCAGCGCGGAGTACTGCTCTATAATTCTACGTGTGTTCTATATTCTATAATTCTATAGTATTTATTTTTACATCTATCATTATTTATTATAATATAATGATAGCGAATTGTCGACTGTACTCTATGTTTAGGTAAGTAATCTTCTTAAAAAGTGAGTCTTCTCCATAAGAACATAGGTACATGTCTGTAGTGAACGGTGCGCAAGTGATGTAAGCGCTGTGAAGCGTTACATTTAGCCAGTAAGCGTTTCACACTATTTAACTCCTCATATTTTCACTCCTTACGGTTCAAATCGTAAGCTGCAATAATGCAGCCAGGTCCTTTGATTATTCAACTGAGTGAGTGGCTGGATCTAATGCGGTAATGAATGCAATGGAGACAACATCATCGTTCGCTTCAATAAACGAGTATACTACGTGGAATAATACTAGGTTAATGTGAAGATGCTGCAGGGTTGCCATTAGTGATATACGCTAGATTTTTTTTAATTGTATAATTGGTAAACGAGCAGTAGAAGCCATTTTAATGACTGCCGACTCCCATCGACATCCGCATAGTTGTACAGATGCGTTGCCCTCCTCCCACCTCCTCCCTCCATGGGCCAGGTTAAAACCAAACGGCAGACTGCTAAACTTAGGTGTTGCGTTACTGTAAATATAAGAACGTCAAGTCTGCCTCGTTTGGTCCTTTTAAAGGGAGGGAAAGGTCAATATTTTTTTTAATGCTCGTGGATTTATGCTCATAGCTAAACTATTTATTATATAGTTATTGTAATAATAAAAGGTACAGTAAGTCTGTAGTAGATATCTTACTAATATTATAAATGTGATAGTTTGTATGTTTGTTACTCCTTCACGCAAAAACTGCTGAAACTATTTTCATGAAATTTGACACACATATAGAGGGTAACTTAAATTAAAACATAGGACAGTTTTTATCCCGAAAAAATTTTCCTATTGGATGCCTTGGGCTGATTTACCGTGATATCGAAATTTACGCGGGTGAAACCGTGGGGCGCAGCTAGTAAGAAATAAGTTACAAAAGTAAACTTATTAATAGTATAGTTAATTGGAGTGAGGGTGGCGTTCGCGCGCCTTAGGGTGGGGGTGATCTCCCCGCTTTCTCGCAAATGAAAGTAGTCTGAATTGATACTAAAATTAATATTGAACTCTACCAAGTCTCTATTATACATGATTTAATTATAAATCAGAAACGCAACGGCTAAGTAACAGTAGTATTAAAGTACACTAGTGATTACTGGCTAAAATTGCTCCTAACCACACTGGCACATAACTAGATAAATCACAGAAGGAAAATATGGGCTGCGTGTCAACCCTGGCAGTCACATTGACAACCATCAGCTTTTTTTTTTTTTTAGATCGATTCTACGCTAGCAGACTGAAGGCCAAGTGCAGCTTCATCTGTATGAGAGGCGAGTGCCCTAAGGTAGCTCGAGCCTCTGTAACGACCATCAGTGTTCAACGTCGCTTATTTATTAACCACTAGCTGCGTCCCGCGGTTTCACCCGCGTAAATTTCGATCCCGTGGAAAATCGAAAATCATCCCATGGCATTACATAGGACCATTTTTTTTGGATAAAACTATCCTGTGTTAATCCAAGTTACTCTCTATGTGTGTGCCAAATTTCATGGAAATCGGTTCATTAATTTTTGCGTGAAGGAGTAACAAACAAACAAACATACAAACAGACAGATATTGTCAGGACTGGGCTGGGGTGTCTATAGAACATGAAAGAAGCCGACGGTACGCAAATAAACAAAGGGATAAACAAAGGAACATGCACCGTGCTGTGAGGTCAAGTGTCAATTGTGGTTAATTGTCATTTATCACTGTTATCAATACTAACGACAGAAATAGACGTCCTTATACAACTATAATATTCTAACAACTAAATATTATGTTAGACGGATTTTTTTTTTATTTTTTTTTATGGTATAGGGGGGCAAACGAGCAGTTGTAGCCATTTTCATGACTATAGACGCCCATAGACACCTGCATAGAGACTATACAGATGCGCTGCCCCCCTTTCTCCTCTCACCTCCATGGGCCACCGGCTACTTACACACCGCACGAAACGCGACAGCACAGCTGTCACTTCACGCCGGTCTCGTGTAAGCGAGAGGTACCTCCCCGGTCGTGCCGGCCCAATTCGGCTGCATGCAAGCATACAGCGTGGCACTACCTCTTACTTGAGTTTGGTTTGAATTGGTTGCCCTCCTTCCTTTTTCTCCCTCCAGTGGGCCTTGGGATATAGGCTACCTGCACAAAACGCGACAGAGCAGTCACTTCACGGTTGACTACCTGTGTCAGCGAACGGCACCGCACCGTGACGGCCAAATTTAGCTACAATGCAACATTTTGTAAGAGGTAGTGCCACATTGCATGCTTGCATGCAGCCGAATTGGGCCGGCACGACCGGGGAGGTACCTCTCGCTTACACGAGACCGGCGTGAAGTGACAGCTGTGCTGTCGCGTTTCGTGCGGTATGTAAGTAGCCGGTGGCCCATGGAGGTGGGAGGAGAAAGGGGGGCAGCGCATCTGTATAGTCTCTATGCAGATGTTTATGGGCGTCGGTAGTCATGAAAATGGCTACAACTGCTCGTTTGCCCCCCTATACCATAAAAAAAAAAAAAACAATCAAATAATTGATTTTGACGAAAAATGGTTTTAGTAACCTTCCTGTAATTTTTTAGGTTAAATTCTATGAAGGTATGGATGGCCCCCCTTTATTCTTCAATGTATATATATTTTATTCGAATAGCGGTTCACAGAATACATCAACCTCCAAATTTCAACTACGTAGGCTCAATAGTTTCGGAAAAAAAATGGCTGTGGCATACGGACGGAAATCAAACAATATTATTATGAAGGATAATTCCGTCTAATAGTAGGTATATTATTATATTCAATAACATTACGGGGTCAATAATAGACAGTTGCGTGCGTGAGAAAATTCTAACTTCAATGCCAAGTAAATTGTAAGGATAAGGAATTAAAACTAAAACTAAAATTTCAGAAACTCTTAAGCTGCGTATCGACTACGCGCTCTTGGCGCGCGTGCCATGAACACCCGCGCCAAGAGTGTGTTCCGCCGAACGCGCTCCAAATATTCGATTCGTAACAACTAAGCGCGCATGGCGCGCGTGGCAAGTGTTCCAGTGTTCGGTCGTTCAACATGCAGGTCAGTCGTGCACGAGCAGTGGCAGCATTATTCATAATGGGAGCGCAACAAACAAAAAAAAATGCAAATGATCCGTCTCAATTGGCGCGCGCACCACGAGTCACGACTGATGCGTGGTAAAAAACCGACACCCGACGGAACACCGACCGCGTTCGAGCGCTCCAACGAACACAATGGCGTGCGTTCCAAAATGGTAACAATTTCGCGCGTTTGGAGCGCGCGCCAATGTTCGCTCTCTTGGAGCGCATAGTCGATACGCAGCTGTACAAAAGTACTTAACTCTAGGGTCTATATTACAGATGAAAAGATTTAATATATCAATAATGACGCAACGGCTTTCCTGGCCGATCATATTTAAATTTTCATTGATTTATTTCACATATAAACCTTCCTTGAATCACTCTATCTATTAAAAAAAACCCATCAAAATCTGTTGCGGAATTTTAAAGATTTAAGCATACATACGGCGGAAAGCGACTATGTTTTATACTATGTAGTGATATATANACCGTAAGGGTACAAACGTATGGCTTATAATGGTTTAGGTCAGATGTCGGCAACCTTTTGACAGACTACGGTCGCACTAATGTTTACCCTAGAAGCCCAATATACGTATGATTCATATTCATACAAAACATTTCACGGGCCGGAAGTAAGACCGCGGGCCGCGGGTTGCCCACCGCTGGTTTAAATCAATGGTCCATCCCATCCAGCGGTCAGTAAAAGCCAAAATATGATCCGCGAATATTTTTAAATTTATTTCTTTTTGTTTTCATTTGTTGCCGTGCAGTTTTTTTTTTATGGTAAAGGGGGGCAAACGAGCAGTCGGAGCCATTTTCATGACTACCGACGCCCACAGACAACCGCATAGAGACTATACAAATGCGCTGCTCTCCTTTCTCCTCCCACCTCCATGGGCCACCGGCTACTTACACACCGCACGAAACGCGACAGCACAGCTGTCACTTTACGCCGGTCTTGTGTAAGCGAGAGGTAGCTCCCCGGTCGTGCCGGCCCAATTCGGCTGCATGCAAGCATGCAGTGTGGCACTACCTCTTACTAGAGTGTGCAGTACTAGAGAGTACAGTGTGTGTAGAGCAGTGAGAGAGAAGAGAGATATTTTTATTATTCCTAGCTGTAGTCCGTATCGAGAACGATATAAAAGTGGTCCTTGGACAAAAAAAGTTGGGAACCCCTGATTCAGATTAAGGAAACTAGAGAATACTAAATAAGTCAGGTGTTCTCAGATAGGTCATTAGAGAGTGCCTATTTTCAATGTACGCCTTTTTATATGCTGGTCACACTAATGTGTACACACTTTATGTATACCAAGTGATATAAGCGCACGTGAGCATTATTTTTGTCTGGTTGCATATTCCGAGCGAGTACTGAGAAAATTGTTATTCCAAGGTCAAGATCTGGCTTTAACTTAATGAATAATGCACCATCAACTAACTAAGTTGTGACTTGTGCATGTTAACGTACCTAACTTGTAGTAATTAAATATATTTGTGTAAACGTAAAATACCAAGACAAGGAATAATAAATTGTAAGTACCTATTATTTTGTAAAAGGAGACAATTAAGACTTTGAATTTTAAAGGTTTTTTTGGAATGATAAATATTAAAAGACGTTGCTTTAATAAATTAATACTAAGCATTTTTTATGTTTACATACAATGTATAATTATGTAATAATGTTCTTTGCAATATTACAATTCTATGCAATATGCATAATATTGATTTACATAAAAGTCGCCCACCGCTAATTTTCATTATTCTTAACGATTTTATAGTAGGCAAAGGTAGTTTCAGCTACTTAAGATTTACTTCATGGTTACTATATTTTACCTTGGAGTAGGTCTGAAGAGGCTGGTAGGACAATTGTTTTGGAGAAATAGGAGAGCAAACGAGCAGTCTAGTCGGAGCCATTTTCATTACACCGACATATGCGCTGCCCTCCTTCCTCCTGAACTCGCCATGGGCCAGCGGCTACTAACACACCACACTTAAATAACTTGTCAAATTTAATATACTCACTTAGCGACGATGCCGTCTCCGAACTTCATCAGGGAGCGGATGGCAGTGGGTGCGGTGTAGAACTGGGTCACCTTGTACTTCTCCACAAGAGACCAGTAGCGGCTGTTCTCTGGGTAGAACGGCGTGCCTTCGAACTGTAACAAACATACTCATGACTACCTGTGCCCCGCAGTTTTACCCGCCTAAGCTCTACTACAAAGTAACAGCAAATTGCAAAGAGCAGTCGGCCATTTTTGTTACTGCCGAGTGCCGACGCCCATAGACATCCGCATAGAGGTTATACAGATGCGTTGCCTTCTTCCTTCGTCAACCTCCATGTACGACCAGCTTACACACAGCACGAAACGCGGAAGCACAGCTGTCACTTGACGCAGGTCACAGAGGTACCTCCCCAAGAGTGCTGGCCATATACAACATGCATGCAGTGTGGCACTGCCTCTTACTGAATACTTACAAAATTTTTTTTTTTTTTTTAGATTGAACTACGCTAACAGGCTGAAGGCCCAGTGCAGCTTCTTCTGTGTGAGAGGCGAGTTCCCTAAGGTAGCTCGAGCCTCTGTATTTATGGTCGATGGGGGTGCAGACCCCCCTTCTTTCCCAGCTAGTCTCGGAGGAGGCAAACCGGATTATTAAGATTAATAGGTTATTCTATTATTATCTTGGCTAGAAGGACAGCGGGTGTCCTCCTATCCACATCTGTGACGGAGGGGAGCAGCTCACGCGCGGCAGCTAAAAAGTGGCCGACACGGGTCTTGAGCTAGAAGAGCTCTATGAGCTATCATGACTGGGGGGCCCGGACCCCCCCTCCACCACTGGCGGGTGGTACTTACTTACTAAATACTGGGTAAGTAATAGTAAGAAAATGTCTGATTAGGAAAGTTTTCTCTATATTATATAACTTAATAAAATAATACACAGTTTGGGTAGCTACATGCATTTCCTAGAACATTTTTCATTGCAGGGGACAAAGGAGCATTCGATCATTGTGACGCCTACAAACGTGTTACGTTGCTGTCTTCCACTTACCCATGCTCTCGGAAATAATTTTTCTTTTTATCTGTACTTAGATATAAATCAGATGTAAATTTCCATTATTTTTTCAATTCAATTCAATTTCAATGGTATGATTTAGATCCGTTTCCAAGTGATTACGTAAGTCGCGGGTTTTCCAGCCAGTCACTTAGCCTCGTCTAAAATCTCCGAGCAGCCGATCACTTCATATCACTATTTTTATATGGCAGGATTTTTTTTTTTTTTATGGTATAGGGGGCAAACGAGCAGGTAGTTAGTGACTACCGCCGCCCATATACATCCGCAAAACCAGGTGTCTTGCAGACGCGCTGCCGGCCTTTAAGGAAGAGGAATGCTCTTTTCTTGAAGATCCCTAAGTCGTATCGGATCGGAAATACCGAGGAAGGCAGCTGGTTCCATAGTACTGTTGTACGCAGTAAAAATGGCGTTTATACCGCTCAAAGAAAAAGATGTCTATGTGATGGTACGTCGAGAGCGCTCGGCGAATGTTTGAGCCTTGGGATGGTATAGTTTATTACTATTTTATATTAAGAGGTAGTGCCACAATGCATGCTTGCGTGCTGTCGAATTGGACCGGAACGACCGGGGAGGTACCTCTCGCTTACACGAGACCGGCGTAAAGCGACAGCTGTGCTGTTGCGTTTCGTGCGGTGTGTAAGTAACCGGTAGCCCATGGTAGTGGGAGGTGAAAGGAGGGCAGCGCATCTGTATAGCCTTTATGCGGATGTTTGTGGGCGTCGGCAGCTCCGACCGCTCGTTTGCCCTCCTATACAATAAAAATAAATATATACTATGAACTATTAAGTTAATTCCAGCTGTGTTCAGTATTTTTGACTCGCGTACGTTAGACTCCCGTAGAAATGTCCGGATGAAAACACCGCCAACTTCCTAACTCCGGACTGAACTAGAAATTAAATAAATCCCAATATCAGTTGCTGGTCCGACCCCGCATTCGAGCTCCTCGTCTGCAGTTGAACATGCTTACCACAAAACTTGACTAGTAGGCACTTATAATTTCTTTTTTGGAACTGTGGAAGCTAAGAGGAGCTCATAGAGCTTCGTCTGATCGATATGAGTGTGTACGGCTTACGCTTCTGCCAGTAGCTGGCGTGACAGTCTAGACGCTAGGTCCCTAACTGATGTTACATTAGACTGGATAAACCTACTTTATACGTCAACGCTTTATGACGGAATTTAATATGGACCAGTCCTAATGGACCAGAGATATATGTATTGGACGATCTTCAGATAACCTACGCGATATGTGATTGAAGTAGGTCGAATAAAATGAATACTTGTCACTAAGGGGGAGAAGTTAAAGATAATTTTCTCAGAGGAGCCTCATGGACATTGCGAATGAATTAGGTCATTTCACTTCTCGCACTTGTCCATAATTCACTTACACGTCAATCAGACAATAATAGTGCAACTTAGTTGCGGCTACTTTATGTTCGAGTGGCGACAATGGCGACAAGCCGGACGCGGCCAATTTGCCGCTGGGGCGTTATAAATTCGAAAATCATACACTTATAATATTTTTTTTGCGATCCTGAACTTATGCGGTAGAAGCAATGCCGCTTCATCGAATTGTTATAAGTATTCGTCGAAACGACTCTGACATCGAGCACAGCTCGCGGGCGGTAGTTGAAATGGCCTGGCGCTGACGTAAACCTTTTATTCATACATAATTTGGAGAGGATCATAAACTGAGCTTTAGGTTCCCTCCTAATAAGACGTCAATGGCGCCTTCTTTTCGACCAAACGATTCGGACATTTTCGTCAATACCGCCACTGTCGGTCCGACTAACTAGGTAAATAATAAACGCCTCGAGTTGCACAGCGTACATGTTTCACCAAAGAGACCCTTGCCCTTCTCTGTACATGGCAAAAGATGGATTCTGATAATAACAATAAGTCATAAGTTAATAATGATGTCTTATGACTAATGTTCCGCTTTCATTCTATTTTCACCGCAGATTATTTTTAAACACCATGCATGTATGCGTTAGTGCTGTAACCGCAAGTAACGATTTAAACATATACTGGTGTTGCCGTATCAGAAACTTGTTTTTTTTGTTTGATTTAATAATAGCAAAAACTTCGAGCAAGAAGTTCTCAGGTTGATGGTATTGTATTTTTGCAATAACATTCATCAATTTCTAGATATAGACACTAGAGTCCAGAGAATCACTAGTCACGGTTACAATGGCGCAAGGCATCCACTCGTTCCTCTCCCTCCGTGATTTTGACCAGGTCATGCGTACATCAAAATGTCGGTACTGCAACGGGCCCTGCTCATTGCCGTACCGACATTTTTCATTCAGCGTGCTAACTTTCTAACCTTTGTCGACCTAATGTGGATCACCGGATGGAGAAATGGCTTCCTACATGGCACTCTGAGTGACATTGAGCTTACTTAGGAGGTCATACTATGGGACTTCGGACCCATGAAACATCACCGGTAAGACACATTGGTTGAGCATTTCAGTGCGATACCCCGATCCTCGCCCGCCTCCCCCTGATCCTTACAGACCCTGATCATCGCGCCCCCCTGACGCTCGCGTCCTAGGCTGCAGCATAATTAGTCTAAGGATTAATCAGGCCCTGGCTGTGCCAATTTAAAACAGTACGTTTTATCCCTGGGATAAATTACACGCATTCGAAACTCCGAGGCTCATCTAGTTAGCTTATATTTTAGACGACCTAAAAAGAAAAGATTAGGGAGCATCAAATTAATGTTTGAGGCGGGAGAATGATGGAATACCGATGTGCGAATTTAATATGATGGGAATGGCGAGAGATATCGTCTGGAATTTGAATTCCATTGGTGGCATTCACCAGAGAGCAAGAATTTTATCACACGCTATCTATAAGTATAATATAGCTGAAGAGGGTCGAGGTCTGTATACTAATTATATAAAGCTGAAGAGTTTGTTTGTTTGTTTGAACGCTTTAATCTGTGGAATTAATCCAATTTGAAAAATTATTACAGTATTAATTAGTCCATTTAGCGGAGAAGGATAGACTACTTTTTAAGCTGCTGCGGTGCTGACTGCGGTAAAAAACGGATTCACGTAAACAAAATTGCGGGCTTGTGGAATTGGGAGATATTCGGAAAAAGTTGTCTGTAGTTAAAATAGTTATCAGAACAAGTTCCAACAGCTTTCGAATTTATGTCTGCATTTTTTTGCCTGTTTGTCCGTTTATTTGATGCCGCATGGAAATATCTGCACGAACTTTGATGCAAACTTCACTAATGTTGAGGGAATCCCCGGTAGGGTTGCCAACATTTTTTGGTCGAAATATAGTATTTAGCCAAAAAAAAATATAGTACGCTCCAAAAAAATATAGTACATTTTTTTATGGTATACGGGGGCAAACCAGCAGTCGGAGCCATTTTTCATGACTACCGTTGCCCATAGACGCATAGAGATAAACAAATGCGTTACCATCCTTCCTCCTCCCACCTCCATGGGCCACCGGCTACTTAGACACCGCACGAAACGCGACAGCACAGCAATATTTTTTTGTCCTGAAGAAAACTGCCATACGATGTATCACAATCAAGTTTTAAATTAATATAAATCAAGAGCTAATTTTTTATTAAAGATATAGTTGCTCTATTTCTATCTTCTCGCCCGCGCCACTTCGAATTCATAATTGAAAATATCCTTTCTGTGAATGTTGAAGTGGCGGGAATAGAGAGCAGAAAAGATATTATTTAATATATATTATTTAAGTTATTTTTAGTATTTTTTAAAATATGCTGCCATTTTCCTGAAGTGCTTTTATTAATGATTTCGCTTGAATCTTTTATTTTGGAAATAATTTCGTTTAGTATATTTATATCACAATAAAGTTCATCCATGTTTATATCAAGTTTTGTCTGTAAATTAAAAACCTCTATAACCTTCACACAGTCATCAAAAAGATACCTCCTGTTTTAAATTAAATTTTTGATTTTTGCACAACCAATTATTTTCATTAATGTCAAACCACTTATTAAGATGTGCTAAACATTTATCAATAAATAACAAAAATTCTTTTGAATGGCATCAATTTCTATAGGAGATTTTGCCTTCAGGGAATTTAACATTTTTCTTGTTTCAAACCCATAGAAACTGTCTTTTTTTCGTTGTTCTAATGCTAATTTCAGACTAGACATTATGTTATACACATCTAATACTGTGACATTGCCTTCCATGAGCTTGACAGCTTTATGAAAATTGGGTAAAAAATGGCTAGTAAAATGCAAAAATATTAATACGTCGCACGCACATTACGTCTGTTGAAACGTTTTTTTTATTTTACTAATTTTAGTGTTGCAAAATATAAACATTGAGCTATTGTATTGAAATAAAGTATTTTTAGCGTACTATATATTTCTTCAACAGTATATAGTACGGAGGCCCTAAATATAGTACAATACTATATATTATAGTACGGTTGGCAACCCTAGTTGTAACTATGAAGTTGGCCATAGCAATATATAAACTAAGAATGCTTGTGTAAATATAGTAATTATACTCATCATGTATAAGTTACTCGTCCATTGCATTAGGTTTAACTTCCTGTAAGATAGAATAAGTGTTATTATAAATAAATAAATAATAAATAAAACCACAGGACGCGACATGCGCCCTGTCGTAGATGCAGAGTTTGTTGTCATGGTAACGTGTTGTGTTGCGTGACGAAACTGTCATCGTGTTACTTTAGTGTGAAATTTAAGAGAGATAAGCTTCCCATCCGCCATTGAAGAAATTACAGAATTCTGTTTCCTGTTTAATATTCTTTTTCATCCTTGTTCTCCTTCTTATACCTGCGAGCTCTTTTCTTTTCCTCATTTAAACGACTCTTCTTGTAGACCCTTAAAACGTACAATTATTCACTTACCTGTCTATAGAACAGATTTTTTCTCTTATTTCTATGCGGTACATTCTGTTAGACTTTGGAATTCCGTGCCGTATGAAATTCGAGACTGTCAAACATCATCACTTTTAGAAAAAAGTAAAAGAATATTACTCAAAACAAGCTTAGCTTCTTTCAAAATTAGATATATAATTATTATTTATTTTACGGAATATTTATTTAAAAGTGTTTATTGTATTTTAAAATAGTATTTATGCATCTACCTATGATATGTATTTGATATATTGTCTATATGTATATACAAATATACTATGTATATGTTATTATTATTGGTTTAATTCGTTTATTAAATTAAGTCTCTAAGATGTACACATTAATATTGCAATATATCATGCATTTTCCTGTAGCAGGACTGTTGGAAGAAATTAAATAACGGGATAAGCAGGTTCTTTGTACCAACATTTCTATAATTGATTGTTTTTTTTTGTGTATATAAATTATTAAATAAATAAACACATCTCGGGTGAATAATATGAATGAACAAAACAAAACCACATTAATGCTTTTAAATCTTTAAATAATATAACTCACCTTTTAAACCGTCCATAAAGTTATTCACGAAGAAACTTATCAGAAAGTTTCTGTAATGCGTTGTCTTCAAACTTTACCCTCTCTCTTACTTATCCCTCTATCACACACACGCCTACATGAAGTACGACTATATATATACTCGAGTATAAAGTTAGTCTACGCTCGAACTCAGCGCGCCGAGCCGCTGCCGGGACCTTATGGATGTGCTGACAACAACTGAGTAGCGGACGGAGCTCACCGGTAGCGTCGTGCGGACCTGTGGAGTTGCGGCGCGCGCACTACTAGATGCGTAGTGCAACGGAATTGAAACTGAGTGAAGGTCAAACTATCAAATGGGTAGAGAAGGCTTGTTGCTGGGTTGTCGGTCCTGAGTCCTGACGTTACCAGATTAAGCTTGGCCGAGGGAGGCCTGAATAAAGTCCTTATATCTACACTAATATGTTGTGTCGAGTTCTGTTAGTGTCGAGTGCGCTCCAAACTGCTCGGTAGACCGATTTTAAATTTTTTTCACTTATAGAAAGCTACGTTG
>LUGF01024967.1:474016-492679 GCA_001625245.1 Calycopis cecrops
TGAATATATAGTACAATACTATATATTATAGTACGGTTGGCAACCCTAATCCCCGGCCAGGTGATTCCTGTCGCCAAAACGTCAAGGCTATATTTTATTACAATATAATAATTTTATATTTGACGCCCAACGAAGTAGGCACGAATGTCGTGTCTCAGTGTTAGTTACTATACACCTCCCATAGAGCTCTACCGATTCTCATGATATTTTGTGCGCATATCGGGTATGTCTGAGAATCGGCCAACGTCAATTTTTCATCTCGATATTTTCACGAGATCGAAACTTACGCGGGTGAAACCGCGGAGCGCAGCTAGTTAAAAAATTACGACTGGCATGAGTTTCCTTTTCCAAATGTAACGTACATTTCAAAAGCATGAATATATTTAAATGCCTTTACAGGCCAACGCCTAAAATATTCAGATGTGTGGGCGGATAAAAGCTATTAATAACTTTAAAAGCCTTTAATAAAAGCTTTTGTTAGAAGCTTTTATTTATATTCTTCTCTATAGAGAAGAATATAAATAATAAGTCCTATAGGACGGGAGGTTTGAGATGTCAATTAAAGATAATGGAGGTACCCTTCCTTCTACAATATCACCATCGTCAGCCATTACTGGTCTAACTGATGCTGCGGCTGCTGAACACCAAGACTGCCGATCTCCAGCTACTAGCATGCATCGCTACCCCTTTTTTATTATTTTATATTATTTTCCAGTAAAAAGGCTTCTTCTTTCTTCTTTTCTTTTAGGTTAAGTATAAATTAAGTATTTAGTATGTTTAGTTTTTTAAGAGTTTCGTGCGATGTGTAAGTAGGCGGTGCTCTATGAAGGGGAAGAAGGGCAGCGCTATGCGGATGTCTAAGGGCATCGGTAGTCATGAAAATGGCTCCGATTCCTCTTTTGCCCCCTTATACTACGAGGGTGAATCAAAAAGTACTTAGAATGAATACAAAAAAAAAAATTAAACAAAAATATTTTATTTTTCTACGTAATCTCCTTCTAATCTAATACACTTAGAATACCGCATCTCCAACTTTCTTATTCCTTCCGCAAAAAAAACATTTTCTCGACTATTAAAAAACTCCTCTACGGCAGTCATAACCGCGTCATCATCGTCAAATTTAGTTCCACGAATATGCTCCTTTAATTTTGGAAATAAGTGAAAATCACTCGGGGCTAAGTCAGGAGAATATGTTGGGTGATCAAGGACTTCGAAGCCAGCACTGCGGGTTGCGGTGAGCGCAACTTCCGAACGATGAGGTGGAGCGTTATCCTGGAGAAACAACACGCCCAATGACAATTTACCACGACGTTTGTCTTTAATCGCTTCACGTAATTTCGGGATTAAGTTTGCACAATAGGATCCAGTTTTCGTTTGCCCTTTTGGAAAGTAATCAATAAAAAGAATTCCTTCACTATCCCAGAATACCGAGGCCATAACTTTGCCAGCGGAAGGAGAAACTCGAAATTTCTTCACGGGTGGTGAGGATGGTCGCTTCCAAGACATGCTTTGTCTTTTCGTTTCCGGGTCGAAATAGTGGAACCATGTTTCGTCCATGGTTACAACATAACGGCAAAATTTATCTGAATCACGTTGGAACATTTCGAGATTACGCTTAGAAATATCCAAACATCGATTTTTGTTTTCATCGGTTAACATTCGTGGCACCCATCTTGCTGACACTTTTTTGAACCCCAGTGAATCGGTTAAAATTGACTGAATGCTACCAAACGATATCTTAAGGATCTTAGCTAAATGTTTTATTGTAATTCTTCTGTCGTGTAAAACCAATTTTTCCACTTTTTTGGCATTTTCTTCGGTGATGGAGGTTGAAGGTCGTCCAGAACGCGGGTCATCTTTACAGCTCGACCTACCTCTTTTAAATTCAGCAACCCAATAAGCCACAGTGGAATAGGGGTAAAGCATCATTCCCTAATGTCTGTTGAATGTCCGAAAAAATCTCTTTCATAGAAATATTTTTCAGGAACAGATATTTTATTACCGCGCGTAACTCGTTTTCTCTTTTCTTGCGAACTATCTGTCGAAAACAATTGAAAGTCTGGATAAATAATATGTAATTGTCAATCTTTAAAAAAAATATCGAACTGCCTCCAAAAAGGTTAAATACATATAAATTTCTAAGAACTTTTTGATTCACCCTGGTATGTATTTAAAAAAGTATAGCAATAGTTATCAAGTACATTGACGAATGTGTTAATAAGTGCTAAACTGGAGGTCGGCGCCAAGAATTTATCTGGGGACACGGCAGTGCCCCGTTGACATGAAGGCATAGAGGGAATTTCTTTTAGAGGGCTAGAATTGAAAAAGCTGTGAGGAAAGCTGTAAGTATATACATAATTCCTATACGTCACTTTTTCCCCATTGATTGTGGTATTTCCGTAGTGCCTTGATCCAGTTTTATTATCATGAAGTCGTTTGATTACACGTTCATTACTGAAGTGACGACTGAGTGAAACCGCGGGGCACAGCTAGTAAGCTGTGCCCCGCGGTTTCACTCGCGTTTAATTTCTAAGAAATCCAAATACCCTTCAATACCCCATCTACAGGACAGTGGGGGATCCCCTATCGAAATAGCTTCGCTTCCACACAATAAGCTCAGGTCCGAAAAAGGCAGTCATAAGACTGGCGTTTGAGGACAAAATGTAA
Organism: Calycopis cecrops; assembly: GCA_001625245.1. Lineage (NCBI taxonomy): Eukaryota > Metazoa > Arthropoda > Insecta > Lepidoptera > Lycaenidae > Calycopis > Calycopis cecrops. The sequence goes on from LUGF01024967.1 coordinate 476,684, forward strand.
AACAACATTGAAATGCTATGCGCAACTCAGGTAAGTGGTACTTTAAATCGAGGCAGGTGTGCCTAGCATAACTTACATCACATATACATAGGGTTGCCAAATCAGTTGAATAAAAATCCGGGAGGCACGACGCCCGCCACTCGCCACCTGGGAGATTTTAAAATCTATACCCTTTCTCCGGGAGAATCCCGGAATTCCGGGAGAGTTGGCAACCCTACATAAACTCCTTAGCGAATATGACTGTTATCTCGTAGTCAGTACTTATTTCAAGTTTGATGATTACAAAATAGATTCGGCACTGTACATTAAATTGTTTAATGAACTTGAAGATGGCGCCTGTGTCTGTAACAGTTCCTTCCCGCACAGACATGTTCACTCTATATCAGCGAATTGAGATGGATCTGTGTTTGGTTATTTGAGAAATAAATATTGTTATTATTATTAACTCCACTATGTTACGTTAGTTAGCAATGCTATACATTGCTGAATGGAGCTCCTATTCCCTGCATAACACTAAAGTAAGTATATTTCAAAACTCTTGCCACTAGCGATGCTGACGAGAACTCATAATACTCCCATATCGCTGTAACAGTTTTCAAGTACTTGAAAGTTGTAAATACTCAACAGTACGTACGTAATGGAGTAGACGTATCGTGGATGGCGAGAGGCGCATACACGGCGAACGTGTGGCCGGTGATTTGGTTAACAAGAGGCAGAAGCGCTTACCATAACTCTTCTGTGTTATGTAACTCCACTCTGTTACGTATAGCATTGCTGAAGGAAACTCATATTATCTGCATAATACTAGAGAAGTTTTCAAGTACTCACCACAAGGGAGGAGGGGTTGTTACGTAGCACAGTAGATAACTCCACTATGTTACGTATAACATTGCTGAAGGAATCTCATATTCTCTGCATAACACTAAAGAAGTTTTCAAGTACTCACCACAAGGGAGGAGGGGTGGTTACGTAGCACAGTGGATAACTCCACTATGTTACGTATAACATTGCTGAAGGAATCTCATATTCTCTGCATAACACTAAAGAAGTTTTCAAGTACTCACCACAAGGGAGGAGGGGTTGTTACATAGCACAGTGGATAATTCCACTATGTTACGTATAACATTGCTGAAGGAAACTGTCGGGAACTTATAATATTCCCATATCGTAGCTGTAACAGTTTTCAAGTACTTGAAAGTTATAAGTAGGTACTCAACACTAGTGACGTGGCTTGGTTGGCGAGAGGCGCATACACGGTCAAAAAGAGGCAGAAGCGCTTATGTGTTACGTAACTCCACTATGTTACGTATAACATTGCTGAAGGAAACTGATACTCTCTGCATAACAGTAAAGAAGTTTTCAAGTACTCACCACTAGCGATGTGGCGTGGTTGGCGAGAGGCGCGTACACGACGTACGTGTGTCCGGTGATCCAGCCGACGTCGGCGGTGCACCAGAACACGTCCTTCTCCCGGTAGTCGAACACGTAGCGGAAGCTCGCGGCCGAGTGCAGCAGGTAGCCGGCTGTCGTGTGGAGCACACCCTTCGGCTTGCCGGTCGATCCGCTGGCGATGTTGACCAGGTTAATAGATGTGGACGCACTTGTAGCAACGCAATATTAAGAGGATATTCGGAGGCGTTGCCCTCCGTATGAAACGCGATAACATAGCCATCACATATGGCACTGTCTGCCGCTGAACCGATGATCGTTGGGGTCGAATGGTTCTAGTGGAGACCGCATACCGGCAAACGTAATGGAGGACGCCCTGTGACTAGATGGAGTGACGACATACGCAAAGCTGTGGGCAGGAAGTGGGAAAGGTTAGCCGAAGATCGAGGCCAATGGCGTGCAATGGGAGAAGCCTATGTTCAAAGGTGGATTTAGGCTATGATGATGACGGTACTATTTTATGTAGTATAAGGGGCCAAACGACCAGTCGGGGACGCTTTCATTAGTACCGACGTTCACACATCCGAATAGAGGTTATACAGATGCTTTGCCTTCCTTCGTCCTCCCCTCCCCATGGCCCACTGGATAGGAGACACAGCTGTCACTTTACGCTGGTATCGTGTAAGCGAGAGGTACCTCCCCGGCCATGGCCCAGTTCAACCCATCAGCTGCAACTCAGCCTCTATTACATTGCAGCCGAAATGGGACGGTACTATTAAGTAGGCTCTACCTATTGCCATGACCACCATCATATAAGAGGACACATACATCGGTAAATTCGAACTATAACCCTGTCAAATGACTAGCACAGACAGTGACGACACAAATAAACTAAAAGAAAAATATGACACAATGAAATTAGGAGATAAATAAATCAATATACACGTTGCATTGTACCAGAAATAGATGGCTATTCTATCGTCTTTACTCTCAAAGTTCCAGAAGGCCAACACGTTTTGTGACGGATGTCTATGGGCGTGGGACCTCGAGTCTGCAGTTGTCATTTGGCTATACAAATAGATTAGGATCGATACGGTTAACCTCATTGTTTGGAGCATAGAGCATCCTTGACAGCGCTATCGCCAAACCAGATCGTGACCGAATATTTTAGGAAATAGGAAGTGAAATGTTCAAGATCGTTCTCTTGACAGTCTGTACAAGGGAACGCAAGGGTATTAATTAAAAGGTAAAACTGAGGGATAGTGCGATAAACATAGAAGCAACACTTTAGCAGAATGTGGTGTGTCCTAAAGTCAATTTTAGGCAATAAATACTTGCAAACGTATGACAATGTCATATTTTCGTATTATGCTTTGGTTTTTCTAATAATCGTCACACAAAAATAAGCTAGTTTAAAGTTCATATTTTAGCCACTAGTTGGCGTGACAGTCTAGAAATACTTACCCCTGACACTAATGTACCTAGAAACATGAAAGGTACAGACAGGGGTTCCTTTCGGGATGTAGGTGAGTAGTGAGAAAGGATTTTTAGAAATTCGACCCTAATGGGGGTGAATGACGCGGAGGCAACCGCGGGGTGCAGCTACTTAATTATATTAATATGTATCAGAAAGAAAAATATTCCTATTGTTATTCATCAGTGCTCATATTGACCTAATTGTTGTAAATACCTACATATTATTATTCGAGTATCGTCAGTTAATTACAATCGTTTGAGTAGGTAGGTACTTATTAACATTAACAGTTCCATTCAACTTCACAGAATATTCATGGCGATAACGTCGTTATCTATTAAATTTGCCTATCCAAACCTGTTACTAATAACTGTTACTTTACGTTACAATCAATTTCTATTTTGAACACATGATAGATACATACATTAATTTTATTAATAAAATTTAAAGAGATTTCAAACAAATATAAATGCATAAAATTTCAAAGACTAGAGGTAAATAAGTCTGAAGGTATTAGGAGGAAAATGAAAATATTAAGGGCCTTAGGGTCTTAAAATAACTTAAGGATAATGTTATAATGATATTTAAAATGATTCAAAACAAAGGACACGGGAAAAATATAAATTATATTTATAATAAATAAATATATAATATATAAATATTGAACGTCTAAGTTTACGCGCATATTATTCCAACAATAAAATAATTTTAAATGTTTTTTTCGCGGTGTGTTTAAATATTTAACAAGCCCGACGTTTCAGAAGCTTTACAGCAACCAATAATTAAATAAACCGCGTTAAAATGCGTAAAGATGTTTTATTTTTTTTTTCGAAGGGACCTCTTACAAGTTGGTAGCATAGTTCAACACTACCGCGACTGTTCGTCGGACTGATGAAGGCTGTTCTGTCTTCTGGTTTAGGGATTTCGATAGGGGGACAGACCCCCCTCTTTTCCCGCAGATGGGAAGAAGATGCACCGGATAGTTTGGGGAGCGTAAACTATTTACGCAATTTTTATGACCAAGGGAAGGGACGGCCCCTCTCTCCTCACCATTACCGAATGGGGTAGCTCGCGCGCGGTGCCGAAATTGGTCGGACCGTTTTGTTTTAAAAATATTTAAATTATAACTACTTATATCTATTTGTTCACGCTTCTACGTCTAATTTATTTTATACAGTAAAGTATAAGTACATGTTACTACTCTTCGTCGATTTAATTTACACACTGATGATTTAAAAAAGGTTATCAATTTTAACGATAACTGTGCCATCTATATCTAGAATCTATAATATATTATTATCTACATAAAGAACAGATCAGAAAGGTGAAACTAGTGGCATCTTTTCACTCCTTTAATATTTCTGTATAATATAATAAAAATGCCTCCCATAATTTACTATAGTATACTTTATAGTATACTAGCCTTCGCCCGCGGCTTCGCCCGCGTGGATTTCGGACTTCAAAAATGGTGTTGTTATTATTATACATAATCTAATATTATACTGAAATATATATTATATTAAATATATACGTATATTGTATGAAACAATAAACCGCTTTGAGAATCGAATTTGTCGCCGCGCATTTTAGGCGCTTTAGATATTCCGTTTAAGTCAATCTTATCGTGATACTTTTAATCTATTCGTCCAAATTACTTAGTGTAAAAGACAAAGTTTATCTACATTCAATACGTAAAGTGACAGATGTATCAATTTTCATAAGAGTTCGATAAATATTCTAAAATGTGCATCGTTAAAAAATATCCAATTTAATTGAATGTTTGGTTCACTATTTTGGTCATAGTGACTTACACATAAAAGATAGATATATGCTGTCGCGGACTTTTATTTAGAACAATTTAAGATAAATAATCCTACATTTCATTTCACATACACATTATCATTGTGTAACTCCAACGATTAGGGCAGCGCACGCCAATATTGCTCTCAGGAGGCTGATTTTTTTCCGACTTACTTGACAGTTATCGTTACATTATAACCAAATTATAAAAAATCCCTATAAATTTTTAATTATTATGTTATTCTTACTGTAAAGTTTCATGAAAATTCGTTCAGTAGTTTTTGTGTGAAAGAGTAACAAACACACTCACAAACTTTCGCCTTTATAATATTAGTAGGATAGGATATACTACTATAGTAATTTACTTCTAGTAGATACCTCCTAAAGAGGCTCGGCATTGATTTTTAGGGTTCCGTATCTCAAAGAGAAAAAACGGAACCCTTATAGGATCGCTTTGTTGTCCGTCTGTACGTCTGTCAAGACCTTTTTCTCTAAAACGCTTGAAGGGATTAAGCTGAAATCTTTGTCAAATACGGAGGTCAGTTACGTCTTGATGCCTTGAAAAAATCACACTTCTAAGTTAACGCAATAAAAAGTTATAGCCATTTATGCACAAATTTTGTATGAAAACGCACTTTTTCGAAAACCTATAGGGTACTTCCCGTTGAGCTAGAATTCTGAAATTCGGCAAGAAGTACCTTACAGTTACAGTAGTAGAAGAAGTACCTTACAGTATACATATAGGAATAAATCTAAAAATTGGTAAATAAAATTTATATCACTGGAAAAATCATTACCAACTTATGCATGTAGTTCGTTTCATACTAAATGTATGCAAGCACCCGCATATATAAGTTTGTCGCAAGGAAGTGTAATTTTCTCAATGTCTATTACTTTTGCTCATACCTCCCGTTCCTACGGAACCCTCGGTGTGCGAGTCTGACTCGCACTTGGCCGGTTTTTTTTATTTTAGTTACTCATGATTTGAAATTCAATTGGCTAAAATATAATATTAAAATTATGGGACTTTTAAATACAATTATGTATAAGAAAATCATGTTACAAATTGTACTTAAAGAAGTTATAATTTGTAGTAGAGATGAAAATAAAGACATAATATATTACCATTGTGGGAATCCCGTATTTCTATATACATTTTATGGTTCTTTAGTGGATTAAAATATAGAATATATTATGTCATTAATATATAATATATAATAATAGATATAAATACATATTATTTATCAAACAAATAGAAAAGAGATAATAAATTACATAACTGTTATTATATTGAATGTTAAATTATATATTATATTATTATTATCTATTTAAACCTTTATATAAAATCTTTTTTATTTCATCTCTATATCTACAATATTCATTAAATATCATGATATTTTAATTTAGATATTAAACATCGCAAACAATCACGTATGAATAAATTGTTACAAATAAATCATATATCTGCTTCTTATCCCTGTAAGGTATTCGCTAAAAGATGTTCAAGAAGGTGGTACATAATAACTGATATGCTTACCTAGTGTAGAGCATGAACAAGGGGTCTTCGGCTTCCATCCACTCTGGAGCGCAAATGTCCGACTGGCCCTCGACGAAGTCGTGCCACCACACGTCCAAGTCGTCGTTCCAATCGTACTGCAACAAACGTGCATAGTTGGAAAACTTTTGTAGCAACCAGCAGCTTCATCGTTTGAGAGGAGCCATCTGGATTGGAAATCTCAGGACAGCCCGGCGGAATAATCTGACGCTGCTTTAGTGTGAGCTAAAAGAACCTCCTGTTGCTCACTCAAAGGGTGCAATTATAATATAAAATAATACTAGCTGCGCCCCGCGGTTTTACCCGCGTAAATTTCGATCCCGTGGAAAATAGAAAATCATCTCATTGCCGCCCGTAGGAACATTTTTTCGGGATAAAAACTCCTGTGTTAATCCAAGTTACCTTCTACGTGTGTACCAAATTTCATGAAAATAAATGGGTTCAGCAGTTTTTTCGTGAAGGCGTAACAAATAAACAAACAAACATACAAACTTTCGCATTTTAAATATTGATAAGAATATAAGATTCGTGGTGCTCTTTGGGGGAGGCCTACGTACAGTAGTGGACCTCTACGGAATGCAAATGACGATTCGCGGAGTTAGTATTAATGTCCAACCACGTATTAAGTAATCTCTTGTGCTAGACAACGGAAATATAATATGTAATGTCTTGTCTAATGTAAGAAATATAGATTTATCATTTTTATTACATAAACATATTATATACGTATAAATATCAATGATCGGGATTCGAACCGGTAACCGTTGGCATTACACGTGTTTTATCCCCTACGTTACCAATTGAGCCAATCGGTGCTCGGAGGAATCGCTTCTAACATAACAATATTATGAGTTTATTTTGACGCACGTCATCGTCATCATCATTATCCTATGGCTCCACTGCTGAACAAAGGCTTACTTTAATGAGCACCAAGACGACCGATCTAATGCTACTAGCATCCACCACGGACCGGTCACTGCACAAAGACCGTCTTCCCACCTGGTACTTAATTAATTTAGCTCACCATGGATTTTAAGTCGTCCGGTAGTTTGCCGCACGCAGTGACGCGGTTCAGATGAGAGACGACGATGCATTTCTCGACGGTGTGCATGAACTTGGTCTGGGCCAGATGGAGCGCCTCGTCGCAGGTCTTCTTCAGGTTCAGCAGTTTCTCACCACGCCAGGCTCCGTCCGCCGTCACTAGCACTTTCGCCTCGCAAGCTGCCATGCGCTCAGCCAAAGAGTCGCACGAGAACCCGGCGAACTGGAAAAGGAGAAGGAGTCAATTGGATTCGAGACCGGTCTTTTTTAGGGTGTTCACGCCAGATATGCATATCACCGCCATCTAGTGTACGAACGTTAAACACGACAAGTAAGAGTGGCAAACTATTGATCTAAGTGTATAAATATGTGACGTTTGAAGTGACGTTTCCGCTTCCGTGAGTGATTCCTCCTTTTGGCTTGAACCATCAAGACGGACAGTCGCAAAATGTATTGTTTTTCATCTAATTAAATCAGATAACTCAGTCCAAGGAATGTTTAATTATCCCACGCCATAGCCACCCCAAACAAAAGGTATAGTGGGGCAAGGTCCAGTAGTGCCGGCCCAATTCGGCAGCATGCAATCATGCAGTGAGGCACACCTTTTGGTCTTTTTTGAGATTCATCGGACTCTGTCCGAAGGTCTGGACTCAGGAGTCTTCGCAACCGGCGTGTGGGTGTGAAGTAGTGATCCGGCCGGATACCAGGTAGCAAAATTAAAAAGAAATCTTATTATTTTAAACAAGGCAAATCATACCGGAATTATAAAAATAAAGGATATCTAAATATCCTGAGAACAAGACGCGTTGTGGCGCCGCACCGCAAAGATTTCGCCGAACTCACATCCTTTATTTCGAACGACCAAAATGTTCCTTTTATCATACCTTGAGCTTGAATAATACTAAAGTGGCGAATCAATATTAACTTTCAGCATTTGTGAGTAATAATAATTAACCAAATACGCGGTAGGATATCCGGCGCCCCGGTATCGTAGCTTGCGGAATATCCGATATCCGGTCAAACCACTATCCGTCTCATCTCTAGAATGAAGATGGTTATGAATGAGAAAGCAAGGCAAGCGTGTAGGGATTAGGGTTGCCAATCGTACTATAATGTACAGTATTGTACTATATTTCAGGTACTGTTGAAGAAATATATAGTTCACAAAAATACTATATTGTCAAGACTGAAATATTTATATTGCAAATAGCGAAAAATCGTGTTTATCGCTCAATGCCTGAATAAGCTTTCTTTTGAAGCTGCACTGACCTTCAGTCTCAGCATAGATTCTATCTAAAAAAAAAAAAGCTTTCTTAGTTGAACATAGCCCGCCTACGTATTCTAAACCTAGAGTACCTATCTACTACATTTGATTGCAGTATACTATATTTTTAGGGTTCCGTATCTCAAAGAGAAAAAACGGAACCCTTATAGGATCGCTTTGTTGTCCGTCTGTCTGTACGTCTGTCAAGACCTTTTTCTCTAAAACGCGTGCAGGGATCCCGCATATTTAAGTTTGTCAACTAAAGGGAAGTGTAATTTTCTCAACGTCTATTACTTTTGCTCATACCTCCCGTTCCTACGGAACCCTCGGTGTGCGAGTCCGACTCGCACTTGGCCGGTTTTTTTATGTATATTTCTATACATACTATATTTCGCCGAAGAAATGTTGGCAACTACTAAGGTTGCACTAGGATTGCTATAATATTGCACTCTGTTCCCACTGCCTTACAGAGCTCTGCCGTTAGGGTTCAGCTGGCGTGAAGATGTGTGTGGATTTGTGTGTTGGTCTATTTTCAGTAGGCTCCAAAAGATAGACACAAAATATACAAAAGTTATATCAATGGACATGGAGTGTCATAATCGTTTTAAGAAAATTTAAGTACCTACCTAAACCTATCCTTTTTGAAGATCTTCAAAAGGCAATTTGAATTTAGAAGATGATATCAGTGTGGGAATTCGAATTTACGAAATCAGCGGTTAAAGATGTAATCTATACTATAAATTGATTATTGATTTTGTAAAGATTAAATTAGTGTTAAAGCAGACAGTGAAAAATTATAAATAATAAAATCTGAGTTTCTTAATAGAATCAAAAATATTTATCGTAAATGATATTGTAAGTAATATTAATTATTCTGTAGTTAGGTAGCCGGTAGGTTGTTAATTATTAAGTTTCTTATTAAAAATGATTAATAATTGTTAAGAATTTTTTATTACACAACCATTTCAATATAAAAAATATCATTTAGAGGGTAGTTAAGTCATATTCAGGTTCTGAGAAGATAATTAGTAAGTACTTATACGCAGAAAAACGTGTAGCAGCCAGCACTATTGTAGAACACTTAGGTACGTATTTTACATCTTTATTATTTGTTTTATAATATGCATCTGCATATCAACATCTGAGTATTTGCACGCAGAAAGCAGAATATATTTTGTACTCAATTATATTGTAACATCTATTGATACTATATTCTAGCAAATAAAGATTTCTTTCTTTCTTTCTCTTTCTTTCTTTCATCTTTTGGTAAGAAGTTGTGCCACATGCATGCATACAGCCGAATTAGGCCGGCACGACCGGGGAAGCATCTCTTCTTTCACAAATCCGGTCTAAAGTGACAGCTGTGTTGTCGCATTTCGTGCGGTGTGTGCCTGTGGCCCATGGAGGAGTGAGGAGGAAGGAGGGCAACGCATCTGAATAGCCCTTCACCAAATGCCATTCAAAATGGCACCAAACTCTCTGCCTTTCTATACCATAAAAAAATCTTTATTATGTTTTATAATAATATTATGCAAATACTCGCGAATGAAACTAATTGAAGTGGCGTATGGGGACAACTTGAGGGGAAATTTGGTCAAGGGCGGCCGTCGTTTGTACAAGAGTCTTGTGTTAAGTGCACAATGACACACAAACGGGTTTTTTTATGTGTCTAGTTTGTGTATTCATAAACATTTTATATCCTATTGTTGATCAAACCTATTTACCTAGATTTAATTTAAAAATAAGATTTGTTTTAACGGATTCGAGGTTTTAGCGTAACTGCTCCGTCCAACCGACGCCCATAGACATCCGCATAGGCATACAAATGTGTTGCCGTCCTCCCTCCGTGTCAACAACGGATACTTCCACACCGCCTAAGGGTCAATTCACACCAAAAGCGCGGCTAAGCGCAGCGAAGCGGAGCGCATTTTCAGTGTCATATAAATTTAAACTTTATTTTCATTATTGTAGTACTTATTATCGAATTCTCGCGACTTCCGCGCGGATTCCAGCGAATCCTCGCGCAGTCGCTCGAATTCGCGCGACTCGTTCGAGTTTCTCATGCGATAATAAGTATTATAGTAATTATTATAGTTGAAATTCATATGACACATAAACTGCGCTTCGTTTCGCTGCGCTTCGCCGCGCTTTTGGTGTGAATTGACCCTTATGGTCGCAGCGCACTTATCAACTCGGAAAGGGATCGTAAAAACCTCGCCTAGAAAAGCGAAGACGATACGATTACGTTACATTTCCCATTAGTGTGCGTTGCGGTCTAAAGTTTCATAGAAATAATACTGGCCGGCTCGAGGTGATACGGTTACGATCCCTTTCCGAGTTAATAAGTGTGCTGCGACCATTAAACGCGATAACTCGGCTGTCAGTCGTCACTCTTTGGCTGTCACTTTACGTCATCGTGTAAGCCAGCGGTCGGCAACCTTTTGGTAGGCGCGGGCCGCAAGACTGCAAAGTAAACTAAACGTGAACTGCACTTGTGATATTCACCCTAGAAGCCCAATTTACCATCTCTTTCTCTCTCTCTCTCTTTCTCCTTCCGTATAAGTTATTGATAAGACATTCGCGGGCCGCAAGTAGGACGTCGGCGGGCCGCGGGTTGACGACCGCTGGTGTAAGCGATTCAGCTGCCTGCAACGCTGCGCGTTACTAGCTCTATCTCTTAGTACCATAATATTTAGAAATTCGATGTCACGGTTTATTAAACAAAATGTTAATACGCAGCGGTCTTATACGTTGTTTAAACTTTTGTCTCCACGTAAAAATTATACATGAACATATTTTTTTTAGAATAGGGGTCCAACGAGCAATCATTTCGTGCAAATGCGTTGCCTTCCTCTACCCCCTCCCATTGGGCCCCTGGGATTGCTTGTAATGATCTTTTAAAAACTTGTCCTTGTATTTCGTTAAAGGCATCTGTCAATTTAACCATAATAATGACTCGTAACTTTTAATCGATTTTAATTCGATTCTTATCGAATTTACATTATGTATTCAATGTAAAGTGTGTTTGTTTGAATTTGACTTTAAAGATATAGGTCGGGTTTGGTAACGTTATATAAGCGTAACTACATAATATGATACATTTTAAAATGTTTTGTTTCAACTGTAAAGTTCAAGTAGATACTAAAACTTTCTATACACTTCCCGAACGGAAAAGTTAGTGAAATGAACATTATATAATCAAAGGTGAAATGTCATCTTAAATTAAGCAAAACTTTTTAACTTAAACTCAAATACACTTTTTATCTTAAAGTGCGACATTCGGACGCCTCATTTTTACTCAGAACTTATCCATGTATAATGTATAATTGAACATTAATCGACCTACAGATTATAATGTGTTCTGTGCTATAAACTGGACTCTGGACGCAAAAAACAATATTACGCAAGTCATTGGAAATTTCTGAAAAAAATCTAATTTAACCTTTAATTGTATTACGTTATGTGCACGTCTTCTAATCTAAAATCTACTCAGTAAAGTCTTTGGAATTTATGGAACGAACTTTACAATAAATGTTCTAAGTGCCCGCCAACTGCTTCAATACATAGGTGGCGCCTCCGCAAAAAAATACTTCGCAAACCTCGATTAGCTTGAATTTTTTAATTTTTCTTCTTTATTGAGCTTCATTAAATATTGTTTTCAATAAATTATTATTCAAATTAATTCTGTTTTTTTATTTATCACAATACTCATAAGTAAAATAATAGCATCAATTAGTAAAAAAGAATCGAAATTCGTTATTATAGGTACTTTTTTATTTACAATTCATAATTATTCTAATATAAATTGTACAATATAATTTGACTTCAACTTTCAACCTCACTTTTGGCAAAAAATTCCTAAGAAGCACTATTTTTTTTGTATGATTTTATAAGCTGGTAGTCATTCAGCTAATACAATTATTTTTTCAAGAAGTTAAGTGTAAATTTAGATCGAAGGGAAATTTTATTTTTGTGATCAAATTCCGAGCTGCTAGTAGTTAGAACATAGAATTTGAGTGTTTAGTATTCTTACAGGTGAGCACAAATTACACAAATTTCTATGACTTTTTCTAATGATGGCTAGCCATCATTAGAAAAAGTCATAAGATATATGTAAAAGATATATTTAAATCCACCTAAAATAAAAAAAAAAACTAAAAATTAACCAAAAAAACGTCTGTGCTTTAAAACACACAACTGAAGTAAAATTTAACTATTGATTCATTACCGTTGTTACAATAACATAACATGTCATATGATATTTATTTTTTTAATACAAAACGTTTCACTTAAATTGAGTTTGAATTTCCAATTTCAATGACAACTTCCATTGGCCTCGCCCGATGTGTGATTTATGTAACACTCTCGCCAACTTACTCCCCAAGTCAAGCGCACGTGTAGAAGTTTTACTTCAAAAATACTTTTCGGCACCTAGCAAATATGGAGTATAGTGGAGCATACATTGGGGTTAAACGATGGGTATTAGTGTTCTCCAAACCCATATATGGACTGGTACAGCTTTGATGGGACAGCCTGTATAATACATACTATACTAGTATAATATATGTATTATGTCAGTGGACGGGAATAAACAAAATAAATATTCGTCCCATGTAACACAGTGTAATGTGAAGGTATATTAGCTGTACATATTATTACTGTGCGATTTTCTTATTAAAATATGACGCCCCAGCGGCAAATTGGCCGCGTCCGGCTTGTCGCCATTGTCGCCACTCGAACATAAAGTAGCCGCCACTAAGTTGCACTATTATTGTCTGATTGACGTGTAAGTGAATTATGGACAAGTGCGAGAAGTGAAATGACCTAATACATTCGCAATGAGTGTCCATGAGGCTCCTTCGAGAAAATTATCTTTAACTTCTCCCCCCTAGTGACAAGTATTCATTTTATTCGACCTACCTCGATCACATGTCTCGTAGGTTATCTGAAGATCACCTCTGGTCCTTTAGGATCCGTAATAAATTCCGTCATAAAGCAACGGCGTTGGTATGAGATACGAGATGAAGTTACAGGTCTATTCTAACATCAGTTAGGGACCTAGCATCTAGACTGTCACGCAAACTGCTGGCAGAAGCGTGGACGTTTTGTGTAAGTAGTCTTTGTTCTTAGTCGGGTCTTTAGCGGACGCGCATTTGACGGTAAAGATGCCCCTATACTTCGAGCACGGTTCATATTAGATATGAAAATGGACAATATTCATGTTTAGTCGATGAGGAATTTCATGAATGCTTGTTTGTCCTGTAATCTTAAAATAAGTAAAAATTTCGACCCAGAAGCACTACATTTTGATTGCGGAAAGTCCAAAACCACGCGATTTACGTAGAACTTCGAACGGACTGCAGCATTCTAAAACAAGTTCGCAATGTTTTTCTGCGAATTATGCAAGGAAAGATTATTTGATAAAGAACGACTGGAAAAGAGTTGAGGTTTTGGTTCAGCTTAGCAGGTAAACGGTGAAGCAGTTTTTATATTATCTAATAAAAAACCAACGCAGAATATCAACAGGATACACAGATGTTTTGTCCTCCGTACGAAACACTACAACACCACTTACCCAGACTAACAAATATGAATGGCACTATCTCTCTAATTGGTCTGGCCATAAATACTGTTACAATTAAAAACAAAAAAATATTACATTTGAATTTGGAATCTGTCATTTTATATGCGAGTGTTGATTGCATTTTCTCATTTTGGCGCCAATACATTGTGCAATATTTTGCGATATTAAAATGGAGTGGGGTGATAAAGAGAACAGCATCGCTGTGATTGCATTACGCAAAGTAGGTATGGAGCCAAATGCAATTTTTAAAACTCTCCATACACTTGGTATTAGTCAAATGTTTGTATACCGAGTTATTAGGTACTATGAGACTTCCTCTGTTTGTGACAGAGAAAGATCTGGCCGTTCACGTAGTTTACGTACGAAAAAGGTGCTCAAAGCAGTAAAGAAAAAGCAAAGCGGGAAAAAATTCGAAGCAATCCTGTCCGAGTCATAAAGCTCGGTCCAAGCAGTCTTGGTTGGAAGCGAACGTCTCGGACTTCATCAGAGCTGAAGACTGGCCGTCGTCTAGTCCCGATCATAATCAGCTGGATTAAGATCTATGGTCAATTTAAAGAGCGCTTCTGTTGATAACTGGCCTCAACGTTTAAAGGACTGTATTGCAGCCAATGGAGACCATTTCGAATAAGCTTTTTATATTTTATTGTTTTAAATTTGTGTATTAAACTAACACACTGTAAAAGTAATAAATGTTGGTTGCAATTAAGAAAATATTTTTTTTCTTTGTAACAGAGCTTATGGCTAGACTAGGTATAATAATATCAGTGGACTTTGCTAATCACGTTACCCATTCCCATGCTGAGTACCCTAAGTGAGATAAGTACACCAATGACTAGACTACTCCTAGACTAGAATAAAATAATTGTAATTTTTTTAAGTAAGCACACAATAATAGAACTCACCACAATGGAATGCACCGCTCCGATCCTCGCACATGCCAGCATGCACACGATGGTCTCCATGACCATAGGCATGTAGATGGAGACCTTGTCTCCCTTGCGGATGCCGTTCTCCCGCAGCGCGTTGGCGAACTGGCAGACCAGAGAGAGCAGCTTCTTGTAGGTTATGCGGCTGTAGTCGTCCGGGTGGTTACCCTCCCTGGCGGAAAAGACGGATATTTAAAAAACGTATAAGGTAAAGCTTCGTACTTTTAGCGTACTTGGCATGAGTAGTCATACGTTTATAAATAAATAAATAAAAAACTAGTAAACACGTGCCGTTGGACAACAAAAATAAAAATTATTCAATGATACTAAAATAGATCCAGGAGTTTTGGAGTCTATCGATACAAACAAACACAAAAATCTTATCTCATTATATTAATTAATTAATCATTATATAGATTGAAATAAAAAAAAATAAAAAGTTTATTAATTTCTACATATTGGTACACTGATTACAATCTTTGCATAATTTTAATTTGATCATCTATAAAAAACATTTTTTGTAACCACTAAGAAAGGTTCCCTGGTTGACTGACTAAGAATCCCTGTGTCGAGCCAGTCAGTGTTTTCTTTCGGCTTTTGAAGATTGTTGATTTAGAGCTACAAATAATTTAAAATTTATAAAAATAGATATTCAAAATATATTATATGAGAAATTTCTTTAAACTAGAAATTGGAGTTACGAGTTGCAACACTAACTTTCATAGTAATGAATTATTTGTGTGATAATACACCCCTAAACCCGAAGACAGAAAAATCTTCACTAGTCCGAACAGAAGCGGAGGCAGTGTTTAATCATGCTGCCATCTGTAACAGGCCCATCCGAAAAAAAACATAGAAGATGATAATACACGAAACAAACGTGAAGCATTGTTATTGATAGACGGATACAAATGAAAATTGTATGCCATTCAAGGTAAACCTAGGTGAGTTTACTATGAAACT
>LUGF01024967.1:492776-512306 GCA_001625245.1 Calycopis cecrops
AAGAAAAAAATATTGTCAGATAATAAAAATAATAAATTTACCTAAATATAGGTATTAAATCGGATTTTCAAATGTAACAAGGAACACATTTTTCAGTCAGTTTTGAATTTTTAGCCCGATCTTGACAAGTCGCATATTCATGATATTGTGTTTGGAGCTGTTATTATAGCAAGGCTTGTGTGTAAATAATAATTATTAAAAAAACAAAATACCCGACTGCAAAAAATAATCACTAACTAAAAAGGCAAAAACGAGCTCTATAATTTAGTGTGTAGAGTATACAGTACCTACACCGTACAGTATATTTTATTCGATACTTACATAAATAACAGATATATTTTAATGTGTTAAAAAATATATTTTATACGTTAAAAATTAATTCAGGCGGGACAAACAAATTACCTACTCAAATATTGCCAGTAGTTTACTTAGATTTCTATAAAAGGGTTTAATAAATCGACTAATGCTAGATACAGATTGTATTGATTGTCGATTTGTTTGTCCCGCCTGCATTAATTTTTAAGGTTTAAATTATATTTTACTAATTTGACTATTATTATAATGGCTAAACGGACCGACAGCTCCGTTTTACCGCTGGAGGTCGAGGGTAGCTAGCGCGTGGTAGCAGAAATGGCTTTTGTGTTGACGTGAACTTTTGACTCATGTCGAAAATCATTATCGGGATCGTTATTAGAAGTTTTGCATCATACGCCGTTCTCCAAAATTTGAACTAATTACTTCTTAGCAGGGAAAAGTTCTAAGCTGCTCAAAAATTGTAATGGGTTAATCTAATGTATCGAAGTTTGCCATTGTTCTTTATCAAGTGCGTGAGTTCCAGATAATATCCAAGTTTCGATAATAGATCTGGAAAATGGTCATGGAAACCATTTTATTAAAATCAGCCGTTGTACTTAGACGTCTTCTGGCTATTAATGATGATGATGATGATGATGATGATGATGATGATGATGATGATGATGATGATGATGATGATGATAATAGCTTAATTTTTGTTGACGCATCGACCTTCGATGCGATTATTTCAGGCTTTTTTTTAAATGAATAATAAAAATCCTGATTTGTAATATATTTTATAATTATTCTTGTTACTACATACAATAAAACAACTTTAATTGATATTATCTTGGTTTCTTTAATTATTAAAAAAGCCTGACGTAAAGCTCCTGAAACGCCGAGCCTGCAAAGTAATTAAATTAACCGCGAAAAAAGCCGTTAAAATGGTTTTATTGTAATGAGTAGTAATATTCGCGCAAAATTAAGACATTATTCTTGTTAAATTTATGCTTGCAGGTTTATTACCAAATTAGTTATAGACCAGTCTAATAGATGGCGTTAAAACGTACCATATACCTTTTAGAACGAAGTGTAATAAGTTTCACATTCATCGCATTTGTAATGACAATGTGTAACATAATATCCGATGAATGAGGTGATTACAACGTAGCACTTGAAGATAGCGATTGAACAAGTTTTGACCTTGACAATAGAACGCCGCGCCATAAAGATCAAATACTGAATTGAAATGATTCTGAAGTGAAAGATGCGCGAAAGCGAAGTAAGCGCGGTAAACCGATACGCTTGACAGGTCTATCGCTGTTTCTCATTTTGCTTTTTTTTCATGCGCCTTACATTATCTCCCAAAATAATGAGTTGACTTGTAATTTATACCATTCATACTAATATTACAAATACGTAAGTGTGTTTGTTTGTCCTTCTTTCACATCAAATCGAATCAACGGATCCATGTGATATTTAAGTATAGAGATAGTTGAATGACTGAAAAGTGCCATCGGCTCGAAATTTATGTACGTATGTGTGTGTCTTCTTTCCTACCACCTTCCCAGGCCGGCGCCGGGGTAGCAAGCTTCCCCACCAGGTGCCGGCAAAACTGCATGTGTATTGTATATGTGTTGTACGGTGTGCGTGGGAGTGCGCGGAGCAGGCAGGAGTTCTTCGGTTATGCCAAAATAATTGAAGAATTTTTATGGGTGAGTAAATTTTAAATTTTTTAAATATAGTAGGTATAGTACGTTCTTTGTAGGTGTCTGACTTTTAGTATTCAATTCAGTTCAATTCATTTATTCACTTAGTTCACAAAGTGACTCTTATGAACGTCAAAAAATAACAACAATTAATTATACTAAGTATATCTAATATTATCTAATGATATATTTAATAATATTTATGTGAGAGCAATTCAATCCCATGCGTTTTTGTCTTCAATGTACCTACCTAATCTTTGGTAGAGTAGTAACATTAAGAACATAATTTACGTTTTATTAGTCTTAAATTTATTAAAACTTAAATTTTGAATATTGCTTGGGATTTTATTGCAGAATCGCACACATTGGCATTGAAAAGATTTTTTTTTTATTTACTTAAATTTTGAATAACGCTGGGGATTTTATTGCAGATAACACATTGGCATTGAATTATTTTTTTTTTTGATTTACTTAAATTTTGAATATCACTTGGGATTTTATTGCAGAATCGCACATCGGCCTTGAGTAGATTTATTTATTTTTTGGAGCCTGGATGTTGGAACGACGTATTTATGTTTATTATGTATATCCTTTTCCTTTGAAATAATTCTATATTTTTGTGATTCTAAATTGCTAATAATTGCTAATTGATTCTAAATCTAAATTGCTCGAATAGCCCTCTTTTGCAACAAAAAATATTTTTAATGTCAGCACCATTCACCCACAATAAAATACCTACCGTATGCCATTGCACTATGGAAGATGTAGAATGTTGATAGCGAATCATCGGTATGTGAAACCAAATCTCGTGAACATTATTTTTCTCATTATCTTCTCAAGCTTTTATTACAACATTATCTTCTCAAGCTTTTATTCGTTTTGTATTTTTTGTAGCCTAAGGGGGCAAACGAGCAGTTTTCATGTCTATCGACGCTCATAGACGTCCGTATAGATGCTATACAGATGCACTGCCCTCTTTACTCCTCCCGCCGCCATGGGCCACCGGCTGTTTACACACCGCACGAAACGCGACAGCACAGCTGTCACTTTACGCCGGCATCAAGTAAGCGAGAGTTACCTCTCAGGTCAAGCGTGGCCTCGTACTAAAATGGTATGTGGTGTTCTGATTATATTTTGGTTATGTTTCTTTGCACCCAGACATCTGAAGTTCTTTTAATTCTAAAAGTCTCATCAAAAGAATTATCACGGATCCTGTACCGTACCTATAACAATGTCATATAATAATATACCAGCTATGTACATAATCTATATATATAATAAGGATAAATAATACATATTTGATACGACCTTTTATAAATACTAAAATGATAATTGTAGGTCGTAAGTTATAGTTAAACGTAGGTAATAATAAAACAGTAAGCCTTTCACGGAAATAAAAAAATTAAACAAATATAAAGTAGGAAAAACCTAAAAGATTATTTATTCCATTTGATGCGTTTTTTTTATTATTATTTAATTATCTTTAAATTCTGGCTCTCGTTTCAGGGTTTAGGATTGTGTAACACGGACGCGGTAAATTATGAGTTGGGACCTGGCAAACATTCCATTCCCCGCTCTCTACTCCCGCACACCGGGATGAGCGGGGCTAGAGAGTATTCTTGACATTCTTGTCACGTCCCAACTTACGGCGTCCGTGGAGTAAATATCTATATCAATACATTTAAACTTCTAACTCTACAGACTACTCTACATTTAGATAAAACGAAATGGTAATGTCCAGGGCACAGCTTTTGGTTTAAGATAAATATGGAATTCGGCTCAAACCGGCTACAATACGAAGATACTTTTTGAATGTGGCCGCTTTGTTAAAAAAATTTAATGAAATTTATTGTTTTACACACAGATGACTTTAAAGCTGCTTATGAGAACAAGTTGGTATTTTAGCTTCATTAATAACACTACAGTAATAAGCTTGAAAAATGATTCGAAATTTTAACTTCGAAAAGTTTTGTGAGTCATGTTAGCTTTTAAAAGTAAATTATATGTAGTTCATCATTAAAATTAATTAATTGATTTTAGAAGACAATCAGTTGATATAGGATAAGAGCGATACGAAAATTTCACATAGACAAGGACTTTATAATTAGGCAAATATAATTATTTTCTAACATTATACATGTTGCATCATGTACGAAGCACGGGTATACCTACAGTTCACTTAGTTATATTTAGCAATACTAACAAGAACAATCGATATTCTATTTAAAATTTATAAGTGGCGACAGGTAATCGATGAAATTAGCTGCAACTCGCGGTGTTGCCGTAAAAAGACAACATAAAAAGAAAAATACGTTAAAATTATACAAAGTGAGAGTGCTAAGTCGAAAACAGACGAAATGTGAGACTGTCCGACTTGCAAAGCCATATCATTATTATTAATTCCCTTTTTAGGGTTGGAACTCCCAAAATTTTATTAAAAAGTTTATTTAGTTAATTGTTTATAAGTAAGTCAATATATAACATTCAATTACATTTGGCCTCTGAGCCATGGGAAGGTTAAAAGGAAGTGGCCTTCCTTGTGCCGAGTGCTTGTCGTGATTGCATTTTAGAGTTAGTTAATTGTCGCATTGTTTCTCAGAGACATTCTACTGGCATGTCTTGAAATTTATTTGTGTTTTAAGTTTATAAGTTACTACCTTTTGCCCACGGTTTCACACTCGTTAAATTTGATGTTCTCATACATATAAACCTTACTCTTGAATCACTCTATCTAATAAAAAAAACCCATCAGAATCTGTTGCTTAGCCGTAGGTAATTTTAAAGATCTAAGCATACACACAGACGGCGGAAAGTGACTTCGTTTTATACTATGTAGTGATTAGTTTCGCCTGTATTGTTGTCGGTATGTGGATCATATAATCCTGGCAAGCTTGTTTAAACACAGCTTGAGAGTTCCTGGGTTAAAGTCCCGGTACGGATTAAAAAGTAAAAAAATACCACCAGCGGGCAAATCTATGTCGGTACAATTTGGCTATATATCTATCATCTAAAATATTTGCACAACATTGCTCTGCTAATGGCAACAAAGTTGTTAATTAATTTCTAATAATAGAAAATGATCTATATTTTTTATCACATATTATGTTGACGAGCTGCATTTGTTTATATCTACGTTAGAGCGGAATAAAAATGTTATTCATATTATGTCATCGAAAAAATGCGATTAAGGTTTAACGCATTTTTCTAGATACGCCAAAATAGCTTTCCTGCGTCGATATGTACAAGTAAGGGGCATATCTAATTGTGACTACTTTTTGGATATATTTTACTTTATATTACAATATAATATATTGTATATTACAAAAAGGGATTTATGAATCAAATATATTATTAGAACTTCATAAGTTATGCCATACTATACATATTACATACATATTACTTGGACTACCTATGTAATTTATGGACACATTGATTCGGTTTTTTATAATCCAATATTTACATTATATACAATAGTCAACAAGAAAACATACTCTAATCCGTACTCTATTCCTCTATTAATATCGTATGTAAATTCGTGTATAATTAGAGAGATATGTAACTAATAGATCAAAGGGCAAGTGTGATATCCACCCCTTTCAACTGTCAATAGCTATTGAAAGCAGTCTTCAGTGTTAGAGGCTTTGTCTAGCCTGTTCCATGGTCCGCCAGTTACCATAATGCATTTTGATGCAACGAGATATCAATGTACAATGCAGTATAATACAGCTTTGATACCCAAGGTAATGTATATTGTATTCTCTCACTGACGTACTATTCCGGTCTTTAGTGAAATTGTGGTGTGGTGTGACAGATAGTGATTATTAAACAAAAGCCTGCTGCACTGAGGTGTTAAATCACTCGTATAAAAACGATAGAACAGACGTTATGGCCTCTATGCGGCCAAGGGTTAAAAATAGTACCTACTTATAAGTTGTTTCTATAGTATTTTATCTTACTTGTGTTAGTTTTAAGGCATGTTTAGTAAGAGGCAGGGGCGTATCTGCCGTAGGTATAAATGATTCCGGACCACGGGGGCCCGTAACGTAATTTAATAAAACTTCCCAAAGGGCCCCCAAACCAATTTTTATAGACCCAGTCGGAGCACGCTATGTCACTGATGGGAGTGAAGGTAGTGCCACTGTGCAGTGTGCCACGCTTCCATGCATGTAGACGAATTGTGCCGGCACAACCGGGAAGTACCTCTCGCTTACCTGATACCGGCGTAAGATGAAAGCTGTCAGTCTGTGCAGTGGCCAGTGGGGGAGGGAGGAGGTAGAAGGACAATGTGCTTGTATAAACTCTCTGCGTATGTCAATGGGCATAAGTAATTAGATAGTCATGAAAATGGCCATGACTGCTGTTTGCCACTTTATACTGTAAAAAAATGTATATAGAGAGTAGAGTAGTAGAGTAGTAGAGTTTAGTAAGAGGTAGTGCCACACTGCATGCTTGCATGCAGCCGAATTGGGCCGGCACGACCGGGGAGGTACCTCTCGCTTACACGAGACCGGCGTGAAGTGACAGCTGTGCTGTCGCGTTTCGTGCGGTGTGTAAGTAGCCGGTGGCCCATGGAGGTGGGAGGAGAAAGGGGGGCAGCGCATATGTATATTCTCTATGCAGATGTCTATGGGCGTCGGTAGTCATGAATATGGCTACAACTGCTCGTTTGCCCCCCTATACCATAAAAATAAAAAAAAATAAAAATAAGAGTACCTACAGTTACTAGAGCAGTGACGGTTGGAGAGAAAATAGTCTGATCCTTTTTCTCTGTCTCTTTGTTATAGTTAAAAACTCGTTATTGTGTAAATAAGCTACAAAATAAACACATTTTTTATCTTGGAACATAAAACTTTTTATGTTATTAAGATTACATTATGACTTCTTATTTTCACGGCTATCCAACTCGTTTATACATAAATGAAATTCTAAACAATTTTCTACATTTTGTGTACATAATTAGTTTAGACTGGACTTTGTTCTACCATTTGCGTGCGCGATGTCAGTCCACTTACCTATTGAAAGCATTTTAATATAATTTCGTATATTAGGGACCATACAAAAAACCTAAATTTTATTTTCCATGTATTTACTTATTTTTATTTTTTGGACAGCGTGAATACGCAAAGCTAATCTAATTATTATTTAGTGTTAATATATTATATGAATAAATAAGCAAAAGGAATAGTGCGCTTTGGATTTTACAAAATAAATATAATAAGTATCTATTGTATTATTAGCAATGGGACCAATTTTGTAATATCCTTATTAAACATTGATCATAATTAATGGTTAACTGTATAGAACCTTGCAAAATAAACGTTTATTTAATAAAAAAAATCATCCATCCAATAAATAAAAAAATAATACAATAAGAATAAGATTAACTATTTCTTGTAATAATATTGGGCAAACGTGCAGTGGGGGCCTAACTACCGATAGACACTCATGGACATGTGCAGGATTGTTACGCAGTTACCCCCATTTCCTTCTCCATTTCGATGGGCTTATCCAAACCCTTACCCCCTTATTAATAAACATAGAATAACTTAATTCATGCATTATTCTAGTAATAAACTGACATCTGTCAAATTCCATATAAAAAAAACACATAAAAGTATGGAATTTGACAGATGTCAGTTTATTACTAGGTTAATGATTGAATAAAGTTATTCTCTGTTTATTAGTAAGGGGGTTAGAGTTTTTAGTACAGATATCGTCATTACCAGTGGCGTA
This sequence comes from Calycopis cecrops, assembly GCA_001625245.1. Classification (NCBI taxonomy): domain Eukaryota; kingdom Metazoa; phylum Arthropoda; class Insecta; order Lepidoptera; family Lycaenidae; genus Calycopis; species Calycopis cecrops. The sequence goes on from LUGF01024967.1 coordinate 500,513, forward strand.
GCGTGCTCAGGCGGGGTCCCCTATAAAAATTGGGTTGGGGGCCCCCGGCCGGGCAAATACGGCGCGGCGGTAGCTACGTCCCTGATCACTCGAAAATTCGTAGTCTGTATGTACTATGAACGTCAGTTACGTTGCTAACAGAACATCCGCAGACTCGTAAGCCATCTCTTATCACGCCGCAATCGTACAACATAATCATAACAGCTGTAAAATCTCCAAGTGACATTTTGTGTTCTATATCGTAACATGGTCGTAACCATATTGTATTTATCGCTGATAACGTGCACAGTCAAACGTTGGCATTACAAGATAAGTCTCGGTGTTCGTTTACAATCTCATGAGCAAGCTGAGCAGATGTTCTAACTTCTAAGTAACTCAATGTATCCAATTACGTGTAACAGTGTGCATTTTTTTTTTTTTATGTTATAGGAGGGCAAACGAGCAACCGGAGCCATTTTCATGACTACCGACGCCCTCAACCATCCGCATAGAGGCTATACAGATGCGCTGCCCTCCTTTCTACTCCCACCTCCATGGGCCACCGGCTACTTACACACCGCACGAAACGCGACAGCACAGCTGTCACTTTACGCCAGTCTCGTGTAAGCGAGAGGTACCACCCCGGTCGTGCCGGCCCAATTCGACTGCATGCAAGCATGCAGTATGGCACTACCTCTTACCAACAAGCCGGCATGCATGCATGCCGGTGGTCCTTGAAGCGGGGAGGAGCAAAGACAACACGTCTGTATAACGTCTATTGATATCTATGGGCATCATGGGCATGTAGTCATGAAAATGGCTCCAACTGCTCGTGTAAATAAAAAAAACACTATAAATAGTACGGCATGGATGCATAGATGACCCAGTAGTACAATGATTCATCTTATGATCAGTCATTTGCACATAAAACGTGTAGCTGGAGATTAGCGTTGGCCGGATAATTTCCACGACACTGATTTACATCATCAGCCTATAATAAAATCGGCGATGAATGAGTGACGTCACAGTTTACTTTGTTAGCTCTCTGTGCGTTGCGACCGAATTGGCAGACCGGGGAAGTACCGGTTTTCACGGTCAAACGAGCAGTCGGAGCCATTTTCATGACTACTCACACACATGGACATCCGCACAGAGCGTTGCCCTCCTTCATCCTACCGCCCCCATGGGCCACCGGCTACTTACACACCGCACGAAACGCGACAGCACAGTCACTGATTGCGCGTTAGTGGCACAAGGCTGCACTGATGTTGAGTTTCGTGTGGTGTGTGAGCTGTGTGAGGAACTCATCTGGCTATGTATAATAATTGCTGTCAGACAACAAATGGCGCTGATTTACGGTCTGATTGCTAGTGTGATAGGGTGTCAAACGAGCCATGATACAATATATAAAGCTCAAAGGTGACTTACTGACATAGTGATCTATAAACGCACAGCCCAAACCACTGGACGGGTCGGGCTGAAATTTGGCAGAAAGGTAGGTAAAAGGACTTCAAGAAATTCAACCCCAAAGGGGTGAAATAGGGTGTTGAAGTTTATATAGATTTCTTAGAAATTAAACGCGGGTAAAACCGCGGGGCACAGAATAAACAGATAGTCTTCTATAACAGTAATTTAATGTAATTGTTGTAAAATATAGTACATAATCTGAAATAATTTGTTTTTTTTTCAGCCAAAGTTCTAACAACGTTTTAAAATTCATGGTCCCAAAAATTTCATTCAAAATCATTCAACATACTACCGACATCACTTTTTTTTGCTCTTGAACGTAATACGAGTGCCAATCTGCTCCTCCGACACTTTGCTACCGTTATAACGGAATTCTTAGTCGGACAACGGTCACTTTTGTTACTAGGTAGTAACTTTATTTTGGTTAGTGGCCAATTACGCCGGTAAATACTTTGAAGCAAACAATATAGTTACCCATACAGGAATACTTATTTCACTGTCACGAACTAGAAATTGATCCCAGCATATGCGTTTGTACACACGGATACCGATATCCCATGTAGTCCTTTATCGAAAAAATCCGGGGCACTTTACCGTAGCCACTACTCCGCTATCACGGGTTTTGGTTAGGGGTTAACGGGGTAGTAGCGGGGGCAGTCGATTCTGCTCAGCGTCGTATTAAGACCAGGGGCTAGGAGGTCTAGGAGTTGAGAATATATTAGTACAATGGCCCCCCTTTTTACGAGTACAAAAATGATCTTATTGCCTTTTAAGCCTTGCAGGGGCCGGGACTCCAGCCAGTTATGCCAAGAGTGCCAGTCACTCTCACTCTATCACTACTATCAGATCAAAGACCAAAGACTGCGTGTGTAAGATGATTTTTTTCCAATTCAGTGGTGGATGGTGGATATTTGTTCACAGGATAATAGGTATGCTAACGCGCTCCGTAGAGTAATAGCCTTTCCGGCGGTTTGTGAGTTTCTGATGGCCCTTTCGAGCATAGCAACACGTCGGCACCGCCATCTAGCGGCCGCGGTACCACCAACTACTGATACTGTTAGTTTACCTTATACTCTAAAGTGCTGCCCCCTATTCATAATTATCATCATCAACTAGAAAACATGCGCTGTTACTCGTGCCGGGAGCGCCACATGTCGCAGTCGTAAGCTGCATCCATCCAGCATCCACTAACACTTTTTTTCTTTATTCTCTAAGGTCAACATGGACTATGTCGCCCCGTAAAAAACACTTATTTTATATATATATATATTACAACAAACAGCAGTTTACTATAATTTCGCGGCTATATGTACCGTCGTCCGACAAAATGCTCACAAAGTTGGACACTGCACGGAAGAGCTCGCGCAGTGGCGAAACTACAGGGTGGCAACGCACGGGCCCCTAGCCGGAAAGGTCCTCCGTACACAGAAGAATTATTAGAAAATCAAATAAGTATAATCATAAAGATCGTATGGACCATTACGTAGTAATTTATTATTAACCTCTGACAAGTAAAAGTGTATACTTAAATAAGTTTTATAGAATAAAAAAAATATATTATTAATAAGTAATATTATAATAATAATAAGTATTATTGGTTCAGCTTCTTTATGGGGACCCATCCGATGAATTTGCCGCGGGTTTCATTCGGTAGAGTTTCGCCTCTGAGCTCACTAATACTTATGTAGAAAATATTGTAAATGTAGTTAGTACATTCGTAGCATTATTTGACGACCTTGTGCGCGCATCTGGTGATTGTGGTGATAACACAAGTAGGTACGAGATACACATTGTAATTTTAAGATGTGGAAGCGTCATGCAGCGCGCGGCAAACAGAAGATTTCAATCAAACAATTTATTGAACCATCTTTATCATCTGATGACCGCTGTTTAATCTATGACCTGTCTTCTAGATTACTTTGTTATTTAAATAAACGTGTAAAGGAAATTACTTTAGGCATGCTGTTGAATAAAACAGGGTTCATAAACAGCACCGAATAACATAAGATAATTTTCAGTAAGAGGTAGTGCCACACTGCAAGCTTGCAGCAGCCGAATTGGGCCGGCACGATCGGGGAGGTACCTCTCGCTTACACGAGACCGGCGTGAAGTGACAGCTGTGCTGTCGTGTTTCCTGCGGTAAGTGCCGGTGGTTAGGGAATGCAATGCCGCAGGGAATTCTCAATCTCGGTATTTGCGGGACTGGACATTTTCGATCCCGCGGGATTAATAAAGCTTCTCTAATTTATATTTCGAGAGATTTACAACTTCGAATAGCGCTTCATCATCATCATCATTTATCACCATCATCAGTCGACGACTGCTGGACAAGGACATTCCACTTAAATGAAAGAATAGTAGATTGTTAACCTAGGGAGCAAAACACTATTTTTCAGGCGAGAGTGTTTTTTGAATCCAGAGCAAAACGAAGGATTCTAGAGTAGAATCCCGAGCACAGCGAGGGATTCAAAGTACTCGAGCTTCAAAAATAGTGTTGCTCCCGAGGTGAACACTCTACCTTTCATCGCCCTCTATGAGAAAATGAGTACTGCAACTAATCATTTTAGTAAGAGGTAGTGCCACACTGCATGCTTGCATGCAGCCGAATTGGGCCAGCACGACCGAGGAGATACCTTTCGCTTACACGAGACTGGCGTAAAGTGACAGCTGTGCTGTCGCGCTTCGTGCGGTGTTGACGTAGACGTCTATAGGCGTCGGTAGTCATGAAAATGGCTCTGACTGTTCGTTTACACCCTGCACCATAAAAAAAAAATAATTAAAAAATTATGTTTACTTTTCTTCTATTGTCAATTTTAAATGAGTCAAGTAAATTATTAAAAAATGTTTTGGATTGTTAAAATTGGATTTTCATCACATCTATTCGAAAAGAGGCAGTTTGATCCTCGTAAACAGGGAGCAAAATAGCTCTTTGCTCCCTAGGGACGGAAAGTGATTAGAATTTGGAACGTGGATAAAATCGTGTGTCAAAGCCCCAATGACCAGATAAGAAATTAATTACTATCCGGCCACACGGGTGTCATGGAGTCATGCCGTCAAGGTGACTTTGATGTCATGAGGCCATGACACCCGTGTAGCCACACCATTTCGAACATTGTATGAACTTATATAAATAATAATATGTCTTCGTTGGCGAAATTAAAAAAAACGCGGAAAATTTTTTGGCGCTTCTTATTAAATTATTTAAACTTGTAATTTAAGTTATTAATTGAAAATGAGTACATCTCAGTCAAGTAGTGAATATGAATATAAATAAACGCCAGAGAGTATTGTATCGGACGCTAACAATGTTATAAAAATGATTAGTTGCAGTACTCATTTTCTCATAGAGGGCGATGAAAAGTAGAGTGTTCACCTCGGGAGCAACACTATTTTTGAAACTCGAGCACTTTGAATCCCTCGCTGTGCTCAGGATTCAAAAAACACTCTCGCCTGAAAAATAGTGTTTTGCTCCCTACGTTAACAATCTACTATTCCTTCCTTACAGAAATATCGAGAATGTTACGGCCAGTTCTTAATTGAGGTGTTATATATTTTAAAGTGGGGTTGAATTTATCTAGACGGCTGGCGCGCAGCCGCTAAACACTTTTCCCCGATTTCGATCCCGCGCGGGATCCCGTTCATTTTACGTGCGGGTTTAATCCCGCGCATAGCATTTGGGATTCCGGCTATTTAGGGATCCGGGTATCCCGATATTGCATTCCCTACCGGTGGCCCATGGAGGAGGGAGGAGAAAGGAGGGCAGCGCGACTGTATAGCCTCTATGCGAATGTCTATGGGCATCGGTAGTCATTAAAATGGCTCTAACTGCTCGTTTCCTCCCCTATACCATACAAATAAATAACATTTACAGTGCTTATTTGTATCCACCGATACCGGTATCATCTGTACCGGAAGCTGATCCTATACAAGTCGTAACCATCGATATCGGAATCCACTTGACTGGAAACTTATCCCACACAAGTTGTATCGGCAGATACCGGTATCCGTTGAAGCATAATTTGATCACTAAAGGTGATTGAAGGACCTAATGTGTTTTGTTGGTTGGTTCTTGGAATTAATATAATATTTACTTCCATGTTAATACGGCTCGCTGGTTAAGAAATTGAAATATCCGAGCATACTAGGTAATATTTTTTTATATGAGCCAAACGAGCATGGGCTACCTGATGTTAAGTGATCACTGACGCCCACAGACATTCGCAACACCAGAGGTCTAACAGATGCGTTGCCGGCTCCACAGAAATGAATGAGCTCTTTTCCTGAAGATCCCTACATCGTGTCGGCCCAGAAATAACCGGGGGGTAAATAGAGGGGCAAATAATTAAATATACATAGAATTAGTGCGCGTGATGAAATTGCTAAGTGACCTGAAGTACAGGCTCGTAAAGCATGGCTTAAACAGCAGTCTTTCACAATACACCAAGTACTACCGTTTCTTTTATGTGATCTCTTTTTGTTTCATATTTACTATATAAAAATATAAATTATTATTTATGCTCTGCAAGAAAAGGAAATACTAATTAGGTACATACTTATCATTATTTTTAATTGAGGTCGGGAGGTATGTCTTTTCCCAAGTTGAGTTATCCAGTAGCATTCTACATTAAAATATAGGTATCTTAATTTGTAAGATCCATAGCTCGCTCCATTGCGGCTGAATCGGGTATGCGCAACCGACCGCATGCTATCATTATTATATAACATCTACGAGAGATACTGGGCAGGCGCAGTGGCCGCTGCATGAAGCTCAATAGATTGTGTATTGATTGTGGATGGTTATTCCCCGAAACAAGAGATGTACGTATGGTGTATGTGATACTAAGTCTGGTTAAGCTGTATTGAACCGAATGAAATGAAATTTTTCATGTTATTCAGAGAGACTCGATTTATTAAATATGTATTACAATAAAATTTTATTTTACTGAAATATTACAATTGGAGATTTCGCAATCATTGATGAGTTAAAAAATCAAATGGATTAACATAGAAATAAATGTTATACATATACGGGTGTCATTTTAATGATGATAGAGGGTTGTTTATATTTTATTCATAAGATTTATTTTATTACGACCTTGATCATTATAATGAAATGTTATGAAATGAAGACGGAACGGCCAAATGATGAGAAAAGATAAAAAACCTAACCAGTGTTTGAAGTGACATGAACAATGACAAACTTTAACTCATGTTTTATGTATTAGGTACTATCTGCACGCGATAATCGATATGTTTGCTATTTCGAATTCGTAATAGCAAATAATATCGAGTGATATGCATCTTGGTATTTCTAATAATCATAAAAGCTATGACTTGATGCCAATCTGATGAAATATATTCACGTTTAGTATACACTTCTAGAAGGAAGTACATATCTCTATGAACGGCGGATACTTATCATTAGATAATCTTTCTGCTTAGTCTTTGTGAGCTAAATTTTTTTTGTTTTCGTGGTTAATTTATTTACGCACTCAAATCGCTTCTATGTTAACATTAGAGAGATCGTTCTTTATACTGTGAAGTTCGGACAGATGTGTTTGAGATTAAAACTCTACAAGCCGTCTATATTGATGTACCTACACAATCTCTTAAGAAATTATATGTATATCTATACTAAAACTATATATAATAAAACAGTAAAATTCGTGTGTCTGACATTGAATATATTTACGAAAAACTAATTGGGGGCGATGTTAAAATAGTACCTATTAGAAAATTTTTCAATGATTTTAAATTTTTTTGTTTGTCTGTTTGTCCGGGCTAATCTCCGAAACTTGTAGACGGATTCGAATGAAACTTTTGAGGTGTATAGATACTAAGTCTGGTCAAAGTCAAAAACACTTTTTACTGCGGTAAAATCGCTCATTCCTACGGGAAATCGGAATTTCGGCATACTGCAAGCAAACAATAACAAATCACTTTGATTATAATATTACTACGCTACGCGAACGAAGTCGCAGGCACCAGATAGTTTCTTTAATATAACATAATAAATTATAAATGAATATAGCGTTAACCTCACGGTTTCCCTTATCATACAAAGTTTTAACTTTTATTTGACCGGAAAAAAAGGTTTTTTTAAGCTTTATAAGAAAGCTTGGCAGACGTTTCAGCTTGGTCGTCCCGAATTTTTAACTGTGAGTAGATCAGTCAGTGTGTATTACTACATAATATGTAGTAAAGTATATACTTCGATTATATTCCTATTGGTTAAGTGGAATCTTGAATAAAACCAGTCATCCATCCAGCCATCATGCCAGTCAGGATTGGTTTTATTCTAAAAATAAATAAGTAGGTAGATAATATAAAAGAGAAGCATATTTTTATAATTGCTGTGTTAACCAGGATCTGCGCAGATTCCAAAAAAAAAAAAAGTAATTTTAATTTAGTGATGTGAGATCAGATCAGATCATAAGTGGCTCCAACGGAAGATCAGTGCTGTCACATAACTCTACGTAGGTATATTTCTTTTGCTTTGTTTTTCTTTCTTTCTCCATTTAATTCAAATGGTATGATTATGTGTATTGCAAATAAATAATTCTTATTTATTCTTAATTTATTTTTCTCCGTCTAAGCTATGGTATTTTTAAAATAATAAATTTAAATAATAAACGTATAACATTATTAAATAGTAATAGTTAAGTTAGTAAAAACATAATAAAAATGAAAGCGATAAATCGCAAATTGCCAATTAACAATATAAACAATAAACTTAAATTACAATAAAAATAAATGCACAGCATTATGTACTTTGATAAATAATAACTAAGACTTAATTTAAACAAATATAAATGTCAAAAAAATCAATAAATTCGCGCGCCGTCTCAGTGAGGTGCATTCGCTACAGCTGATTATTGATTCCCCGTCCTGTTACTGTGAAGTAAAAATCATATGCTTACCAATAATAAGCGATCTTTTCCCCGTGGCCATTCCTCACATTCCGGTCTAGGAGATTGAAGCATACATTAGTCACAGCTCCCTCCATCCATTTAATAAATATATTTCCCCTTTCGATATTGAAATTGTATGAAACAAAATTTCCGGGCTCGTAAGGGGTTTGCCAGTAAAATTCGTTGGCTATTTCAGACCAGAAACCTTCTGGGTCTTCTATGGATTTTTTGTGCATCTCTTTATATTTTTCAAACGACGACAGCAGTGATTTTTCCACCACATAGTCGGATGGTTGATACATGCGCGACATTGTAGTTTGCGCTGAATAACGCGCGATAAATATAGCTCGTGCTTCCCCGACGATATCCTCGCGGCTACTGGCACCGTTTGCGTAGCGAGTACAACTGACAACTGTGAACTGAGTTGTTTGAGGTTTGGTAGTCTGTGAAAAAAGCCGATTACGTGAAGAATGACGCATGCATGAAACGCGCGTGCGCGAACGGTGACGGCTTGTCACTCGGACGAATTTCATGTGGAACACACGTGACGTCAGACTTATTTATTGTTTTCTCTTATTTATTTTATAGCGTTTTACACATAGATGTTATAAATTAGATGAACAATGGTTATAGGCTATGTTTTAAATGACACTAAAATCCATAGCCCTCAAACCGTTATCTTTTTATTAACTGCATTATTTTTAGAGATCGTAAGATGATGTAACTATACAGTAACTGTGAGGTACTTACAGCGATCTAAATAATAACGAAGGTTACCCGAAAAGCAAGTTTTGATTTATCTTACATAACCGAGTTCACATTATCATTCAGGTTAAAGGCCCCTTATTAATTATTTGATATTTCAACAACTTTTTGTTACCTTGATGTGCCAACAAGTAGGTAATTAATGTTTATAAAATGAGCTTCATCATCGCTAATTATATTTTAACAAGTATGAACAAACTAAGTAGGTAACAATTGCTTTCGTCAACATTACTTTGGTAGGGAAGTATCTACTCTTCAAGTGAAATAATTTAATACATATTATAGGATATTTTACCTAATAATACTTTTGTTGTTGGTTGATTATGTTGGGTAAATATATTTGGTAGTAAATTCAACTTTTTAAAATTTAAACAATTCTACGGAACCCAAACATTGTCTTTGACAAGACAAGGAGCGGACACCTAACACTGACTACGGATCTCTAAGGGATCCCTAGACCATATTTTAAGAAACACTTCAAATTTGCATACAATTTGCCACATTTGAAGAAAGACGTCAGCTTGGATACGTGCTAAGATCGACGATTTATGGTCACGACGATGTCAACCAAGCGGCGCCGATATGCTTACGTTCCGTATGAACTTAACGTAAGCGTAGCGGCACCGCCTCGGCTACGGCTAGACGAGTCGTAAGTGCGCGGTCGCCTGGTTGAAGGCTCGCCGTAAGCACTTTGATAACAGTTCGGTTGCCTGTTCCGAGGAGAGGCGATTACGTTACGTTTCCCATTAGTGTGAGTTCTGGTATGTAGTTTCATACAATGAATACTGAACGGCTCGTGGTGATATGGTTCCGATCCCATTCATAGATGACATGTGTTCGGTGACCTTTACCCGTGAAACCATGTGGGTGATTATTTTTTTAAGTCTACTTCCATAATTTTATAGGAAAAGAGTAAAATATTACACGTTACTCATCTAGTTGCTTACCAAGTAGGTTTTATAGCTAATATGCTTTAATATGGACAGGCGACGTCCACATACATCTACAAGGGTAGATGCGTTGGCTTCCTTCGCAATATTCAATGGCCCGCCGGCTGCCAGCTACGTACAACGTTAGGGGCAAACGAAAGCAAAAGCCGAAAGCTCTCCCTGCCACTCTTGTTGTAGATCTCTGAAATGTCAGGGGGTTGCACTCCAATCTGGACGCCGTTCACCACCACCTTGAGACGGCAAAGCCGGCTTTACTCTTTTTGACTGAAAGGCAAATATCTTTTCCGGTTGATTCATCCTACCAAACCTACCCAGGGTATAAATTAGAACATTCGTTCACGCCACGGGCTGGAGTGTGTGTTTACATTGGAGAAGATATCTTATATAGTCGCCTCTTCAACCTTAAAGACGACGAAAGAAGGGATCTATCCATCCTATGGCTGCGCGTAGACAGCGCGACCATCCCCGCGTCTACGCGTGCCTATACAGATCCCACAGCGGGAATACCGAAACAGACCGACTCCTTGAGCACATAGAAATGGCTACAGACTCCGTGCTGAAACAAATCCCAACCGCAGAGATCGTGATCCTTGGCGACTTTAAGGCGCTGAATACACCTAAAATGGTTTTTTTTAACATTTTTTTAGCAACATCCGTTCGACATATCATGGTGAAAAAAATATATAAGCCTCATTGTATCGTCCATTCTATCTTCTTTGCAGGCATGACAGTACCAACTCCCTTGGTTTTGTGATTTATCTTCGACGTTAGTATTTAATTAGTTAAATTAATATTCTTGGTGTCACAGGCAAACCCATTTCAGAATACCGGATTATCCTTTGTACAAGTTGAGCTTCCTCTTCCTCATTTAATATAGGTCTACGTCCCAAACTTTTCTTTAAGCTGCCAGACTGCAGATGATTTCTGATTGTTCTTTTAGGAATCTTATATCTCTCCGCATCCTTATAAGTACTCAAAATTCCTCTTTGTACTGCTCTAACAGCTGCAATCGTCTTCTGACCTCAATGCCCGTTTGGGAGGCATCGTGACTGTAAGCACTGAAAACAATGATAAATAAGTTGAAAATTATTATGAAATGATGTGTATTACAAATAAATAATTCTTATTCTTATTCTTAAAATGTATAACTACGTACAAACTACCCACCAACAAACGTTAAAAAAGGAGTATAATAAGGCCTATAGTAAAATTTTATAGGCCTTATTATCCGCCCACCACGCGTTTACAGAAAAACTAAATAATCATAATTTTATAACTGCATTCCTTTAGTACGCAACCATACGGACAAGCAAACATTAATTAATAAACGGACAGTCAATACAGGTTTGTAAATATGATATTTTCAAAATAACTTACGTTTTACTGGAGCAAATTTTAATAATTCGTGCCGCGTGACCGCGCCGCTGAGTGATTTCGGCGACAGTGGCGGGGGGAGAAGTGCAAGCTTTCGTCCACCACTTCGTACCGACTTGTACACGCTCTGAGCTTGTGTGAATGTAAGCTTGATCGTCAATTCTCGAATTTCGTACGTTTTTTTTTACTTAGGCCTTATTGCCCGACAGGCCTTAATACCCGCAGGTACCTTATTATTTTTGAAGATATTTCTGATCATTTGCCCGTCTTCAAAACACAATTTTATTTACTATGTTCGATAAAAATAAATCCCGAAGATACCTCTTAACAATAAATTTAACAAAAAAA
>LUGF01024967.1:527981-572392 GCA_001625245.1 Calycopis cecrops
ACACCACTATACGCCCCGCCTGTATTATATACCACTATATAAAGCCTCCATACGGTTATATTTCCATTACCAAGTAAGGTACATACATGAGGACGGGTGAATAAATGCCAAATCTTTCTTACATAATTAATGACATATGCTAATTAATTATATAATTATATTAATGACATAAACTCCTGACACATTTATCTTCGTTAATGGCGGCGTTATTCGGCATATCACAAGGTCGTAATATGACTCATGCCTCATTTTGTAATGGAGCGAGGTAACAAGGCGTGCTGGACTTGTCTTGGAGCCTTAGATTTGTCTTACCTTAGGCACCTGGTCACTGGTGGCGTTGGCGTAGTCCTGAGTCTCTCCGTCGGTCTGCAGCAGTCCTAATATAGGTACGTCCACAGTCTCGCCGGGCGTCGCCGCGCCGCCGCCCCCGCCATTTTTCTCCGTTGACATTATCTGTAAGGTTTGCATTATTTATTTTGAAACTTTCTTATCAAGGGCCAAATTTTTTATTATTTTTTTATATAAAGGGGCGAACGAGCAGCCATTTTCATGACTACCGACGCCCATAGTCATCCGTATAGAGTATATACAGATGTGTTGCCTCCCTTCGTCCTCCAACCTCTATGGGCCACCGGCTACTTACACACCGCACGAAACGCGACAACACAGCTATTCTTTACGTCGGTATTGTGTAAGTGAGTACGCAGCAATAGCGCTTACTTTGGCGTAGCAGATGATACACGTAGAACTTAACATCGCTCGCCACAGCTGGCCCGAGATTCATTCGTATTTATCTGATCTCGTATTGGTCCAGATGACAGTTTACTCTGAGAAAAACTGGCGCTCTTGTCAAATCCCATAGCTTTGGTTGCTGACCACTGTCTCAACACAGAAACAGAATAAAATCAGAACGAAGATCTTTTTAGATAGTGGTGTAATGTAATACTCCTGATTCTTCTCCAGTCATATGGGGTTCTCCCATCGGAAAAAGAAAATGGAATAGAGTTTTCAATTACGTCTAAGCATTAATTACATTATTGAGCATAAGTGTTTACTTGTGTAACTGCAAGTGCTCAATAATGTCCTGTGCCATAGCCTAGCCTCTGTAGACACGACCACCCTAGTCAAAATTATCGAATTTTGATTCCGAGTTTTCCCGTATTTTGGTTACGCCCTGCGTTCTTCCTAATTTTATTGTTTAGAAATTATTTTTTTCGCATTATTTAAATATAATTAATTGAATATTTATAAATTATCAGAGTCAAAGCAACAAAGTTATTACAATCTTAATTCGTCCTCTAGTTTTTTTTTTAAATTATTTGTGTATTACAAATAATTAAATAACATTGTACAGTCACGAGCAATAATATGTATACACTTTAGTACCCTGTCACAATAACTTTCTTTGACAAGTAAAAGCAATTATAAGGAATTTCAAAAATACAAATTATGACAAGGTACTGAAGTGTATACATATTATTGCTCGTGACTGTACGTGCCAACGTCGGGCTTAAGTGATTACGTTACATGTACTATGCTTACCGTATTCATTAGGCTAAGTTAACTATTATTTAAAAGTTAGTTGAGTAATAGTTTTTAAACTAATTATATTTTTCTCCCATAATCTATTGTGTTTATTGAATATAATAGTTTCTTTTCGGAAATGAACTTGTACTGTTGAAGTTTACAGAAGCCCAAGCTTAATAGCCCATGGAGGTGGGAGGAGACGGGAGGGTAGCGCATCTGTATAGCCTCTATGCGGATGTCTGTGGGCGTCGGTAGTCATGCAAATGGCTCCGACTGCTCGTTTACCATAAAAAAAATCGGATCGCTATGAGTGTCCACGCTTCTGCCAGCAGTCGGCAGAATAGTCTAGACACAAGGTCCCTAACTGATGTTAGAATGGGTAAACCTATAACTTAAGCTTGTTGTAATTAATTTAATTAAATGATTGATGGCCTCGGGTTGGTAGCGTGGGTCCTCCACCCGACCCTCTGAATCAGCAGACGGCGGTGTGGATTGGGACGACTGGCGGGTCCGATTAACGACAGATTAGTGGCGTGATCCTTTGGAGTACCTACTAGGGCCAGGGAGGTGGGAACCGACCCCGTTGCACGGTTAAGACGATGTAGTAAAGACTATTCCGGACAGTCCTCAAGGAGAGAAAGTCTGGCTTTTTTGCCGAGGCCAGACTATCGCTGGAGCGATCCTCTTGCCTGCTGAAGGCACTCTGCAGGGGTTTAATGGGTATTGCACAAAGTGTCGAGTCCGACATAGTTCTAGAGGCCACCCGAGCTTCTAGGAATCTTAGGTGGTAGATGTAATTTTTGATTTTTAAGTAATTTTAATAATTCTATTTTGAATAAAAACATTTTGAATTTTCATTTAAATTTTCACACGTACATGACGTATTCCCCTGCGCTTACTATACCAAATGAAATTGAAATTTATCACTAGGAAGAAGCATCTTCAAGATAATTTAATAAAAGGGGCCCAACGGATACTCGTTGCGAATGAATTAGGTCTATCAACACAACAAGTGCGAGAAACTTGCCCATAATTCACTTACACGTCAATCAGACAATAATAGTGCAACTTAGTTGCGGCTACTTTATGTTCGAGTGGCGACAATGGCGACAAGCCGGACGCGGCCAATTTGCAACTGGGGCGTTATAAATTAGAAAATTATACAGTGATCATATTTAATTTTCGGACCAGAACTTACGACATGGAAGCGAAGAGAAGATCTATACAAAGTGTATCGGATCGGACATCGGATAGCTACAAGTGTTCTTCGGGCGACGAGACTATATTGGAGACCGACCCCCCATTCTCGGGCAGACGGAAAGTTTTCATCCTGATTATAAATTGATTATTATTATCATGGCCAGAGATCCCGGAGTTCTTCAAATCACTCTCGCGCGGTAACAGAGACCTCGGCGCTATCATGAATGAAATGGCCATCCTCCTCTTCACCCTCTGACGGGTGAAAAGACTCGAGTGCGGTCGTCTCAGAATAACTTACCGGTATAGCGGTAATATTGAGATATATGGAGATTATTGAGAATTTTAGGTATTTGAATTGGTGCCTACTATGAAGGTGTCTATCAGACTGTTCGTAGTCGAACGTGCGTGCGTAGTTATCAGAAGTGTGGGTTGTAGTGTGTTTCGCATCTGTCCCCGGGAAAGTATGTGTCCCTACACGGCTGACTCCGTGCTGAAACAAATTCCAACACTGTAGCAGTCACCATGCCTATTGGCTTGGTTCATGTTCTAGCGATTATGCGGGAAGTTCTTTTCATGACTTTGTTTTAGCAAATTTATTGATTTGATACAATTAATATCTTCGTCCACGCGAACCCCAAAATTGGAAGACTATTACACCTTCCCTGTTGGACCTTCCGTTGTCCTCCCTTCCGGACAGCTATCTGGTTTCCGTCGGTGCTCCTCTAGGCGCGGTGGTACAGTCACGATCAATAGTTTATATACACTTTAGTACGGCGTGTAAATTTGTATTTTTGAAATATTATTGTATTGAATTATAAAGAAAGTTATTGTGACAGGGTACTAAAGTGTAAACATATTATTGTTCGTGACTGTACGTGCGGTGGTGTTGTAGATATAATAGTCACACCTCTACGTACGCACGCCGTACGCACGCGACGCAAGCCCGCACGCATTTCACACGCTCGGGGACTTGAGGAGGATATGCCTCATTACTACATAAATGTGTTAAGTGTGACTATTACTGTTGTGATATCAGTTTGCGTGCACAATAAAGTATATTTCTTCTTCTTCTACTCACGTGTTGTCCCTGGTCGGTCAGTTCTGCTGTCAACAGGATGCCGTGCTCCGGGAAACTGTGTATGTGAGTGCCGCTAGCGTAGTACATACGGTGGCCGCCCAATTTGAAAGCGCCTTCGAACACCCGATCACCGAAGGCGACCTGAAATAGTATTCACACTTTACAAATAACAGGCGTGTTTTTAATCAGAAATGATCTAAGCTCAGACTTGACAAGATATTTTTTATAGTATAGGGGAGCAAACGAGCATTTGGAGTCATTTTCATGACTACCCACGCCCATGGACATCCGCGTAGAGGCTATACAGATGCGATGCCCTCCTTTCTACTACTTACACACTTACTTACACTTTCGGCTACTTACACAACAGCCGAAACGCGACAGCACAGCTGTCAATTTACGCCAGTCTTGTGTAAGCGAGAGGTACCTTAAGCATGCAGTGTGGCCCTACCTCTTCCTTTCTTCGAGTCTTTCGCAACAATGCATTAAAATTGCACTTTGTTAACACTTATAAGAGCAAAAGTAGCATTAGACAAGCACCTTGTTTTAGAGCTGTGTTTACATTGCATTAATTTTAACAACGACTGGCGTACTGGTAACGTAGGCGCCCGCTCACGTACCGTCAGGGGTAGTGAGGACGAACTCCGCCCAATAATTATAAAAATATGGAACATATTTACGTCGTATACACATAAATCTTTACTGTACTACACACAATGTGGTCTGTTAAGGCCACATTATTATTATCCATCTTCTCATGATTTAGTTGGCTGGTTGGTTATTTAAAAAATTATACAAATATAAATACTCCTCTAAATTATATATCTCTTCATTAAGATTTATTAAAAGAGAAGCACCCCGCGGTGTTAACCGCGTAAATTTCGGTCCCGTGGAAAATAGAAAATCATCCCATGGCATCCCATAGGACCATTTTGTCCGGATAAAAACTATCCTATGAGTTAATCCAAGTTACTCTTTATGCATGTGCCAAATTTCATGAAAATCGGTTCAGCAGTTTTTGCGTGAAGGAGTAACAAACAAACATACAAACTTTCGCATTTTATAATATTAGTAGGATTTTTGCCAATGAATTATGATAATAATTAAGTCCCCTTTTTTACTACAAAGACATATTTGCTAATATTTACCAATATTTTTTTACCTTTTCCAGCAATCTATGAAATGCCTTAGTCACTTTTTCTTTTTAAGTTTGTAACAATTATTGTCAATAAATACTAAAAGTGATAGAGTAGAAATAATTGTTGTATAAGTCGTATTTTAATACAATTTAAATATAGGTAATTTAAAAGCAAAAAAAATATATAAGATAAAGATAAAGTTACTTACATTTATCTTTACCTATAAAAATATCGTTTAAATTATTTTTTGCGAAAGTGACATTCTGCGAAAGAGACTAGGGGACATTTTGCGAAAGGGACGTTCTGCGACGGAGCCCTTCCTTCTTTCCCCTACATGGGCCACCGGCTACTTACACACCGCACGAAACGCGCCAGCACAGCTGTCACTTAACGCAGGTATCGTGTAAGAGAAAGGTACTTTCACGTTCTTGCAGGCACAATTCTTGTAGCCAAGTTGTGGTATTTCCTATACATTAATAAACTACAGGACTAATTAAATCATAATAAGAACTAGAGGCTTCAAAACCAAGACGATACTATATTTTTTATTTGCCTAAATGTTCGGCGGTCTTAGAGAGATATACTGCAAAGCCATAAAAGTTAACTCACTTGGTACATGCTCAGTAGATCGTTAAGAGCGGGAACATTCGATCCACCCGTTTCTGGAGTCCACCTGAAAATAATAGAGTAAAAATAGAAAATAATAGTATTTGATTGATGTTGGTATGAGATTTTATATATTAGCTATGTTTGTTGCCTGTCTGTGGTACGGTTCTTGGGTAAACTATTATTTAATAACTAGTATTTAAAACATAATGTATTCGCAAAATGCTAATTACATATTTTACGTACTTGCAACCCCAAAAATAGGGTTTATAGGTGTTCTTTTGGGGTTGAAATTGAGTAACGTACTTTATATATTTTCAACCCCAAATATAAGCCCTTAGGGAGCGCAAAATCCCGTCTTACTGCTCTTACACACGAGCACGTGTCAACGGTAGAGGTAACTTCGGCCGTCGGCGCGATAACGGCGGTCGTCGGCGCGTCAACGTTAGCCGGCGACGGCAGAAGTTACCTCTGCCGTTGCCACGTGCCGCGTGTGTATGCCCTTAATGAGTGTATGTAAAAAAAATAATCGTTCTCTCAGGATAGATTTTACGCTAGCGAACCCTCAGGCACAGCTAGTAAATACAGACGTTTCTCACCACTGTCTCGTGTTCTCGTCGTAAAACTTAACGTGTCGCAGCAGCGAGGCGTTGTACCAATCAGCAAACACCACCAGAGAGAGGCCCGCGTCCACAGCTCGCTTAAGCGCCGCCATCTCCTCAGGGAAGTATTCGTCTTCCGGGTCCACTACTAACAGCGCGCCGTATAGAGAAGTGTTCACGCACGTTAATGGCGTACCTGTAACGTAAAGAATAAAGTGTGTGCTACTAAATACAGGTCGTTGCCACTAATGACATCGCGCTGTATAGACGTGTTCACGCACGTTAATGGCGTTCCTGTAACGGTGGATGGAGAGTAAGGTGTGTGTTACTAAACACAGGTGGTTGCCTCTACTAACAGCGCGCCGTATAGAGAAGTGTTCACGCACGTTAGTGGCGTACCTGTAACGTAAAGAATAAAGTGTGTGCTACTAAATACAGGTCGTTGCCACTAATGACATCGCGCTTTATAGACGTGTTCACGCACGTTAATGGCGTTCCTGTAACGGTGGATGGAGAGTAAGGTGTGTGTTACTAAATACAGGTGGTTGCCTCTACTAACAGCGCGCCGTATAGACGTGTTCACGCACGTCAGTGGCGTACCTGTAACGTAAAGAGTAAGGTGTGTGTTACTAAATACAGGTGGTTGCCTCTACTAACAGCGCGTCGTATAGACGTGTTCACGCACGTCAGTGGCGCACCTGTAACGGTGATTAGAGGATAAAGCTTGTGCTACCAAATACAGGTCATTGCCACTACTAACAGCGCGCTGTATAGAGGTTTTCACGCACGTCAGTGGCGTACGTGTAACAGTGATTAGGGGGAGAGAAAGCTGACAAAGAGAAGCTCAGCTGGGAGGCCCTGCTCCCGTCCTTCTGAATCAGCAGATGGCGGTGTGGAACAGGAACACTGGCGGAATTTCCTCCTAGAGTCCCCGTTTCTATTGGGGCTGGGAGTCAGAATGGGAACCTGACACCACCAGCAGGGGTTTAGTTGCTAGGGGCAATCCAACTGCCGAGCCCAACACTACCCGGTTGAGACACTGAGGCTCCGCGGTATGGTCTCGAGCATATGTAAAGGTATTCATTCCCCCATGTTACCAAAAAAAGGTAGCAAAGGTGTATAAACTAGCACATTAGTTTCGTTCAAGCATAACGCTCAATTTTTTCATATTTTCTTCGGAATATTAAAATAAATCATGTCATAAATTGCCGGACACTTAGGACGGCTGCAACCCCTTGCCGAACATCCCTGAACTTTTAAAATAGCAAAAACATTTGTACCACAGCACCTTATTAATTTTTGTATTGCGACGTCAGGACCTGTCATTGTATCTATTTCGTGGCTTTACTAAATGCCCCCAACGGAAGATCAGTGCTGGTGAAAATCAGCAAATACTGAGTTGGGACCAATTTGTGATATTAAAAGCTGATTAGATAGGAAGATAAGATGTACATTTATATATCACAAATAAACTATTCTTTCTTTCTTTTTTCTTTCATTCCTAACTTGTTCCTTGTATCTTAAGTATGTAAGCTCAATCATTAAATGTCTTCTACCATATTCTCAGTTATCCTTTTAATCCCTATAAAATATTATCCATTAATAAATTATGATTATAATTTCGTTATAGTATAAAAGACTAGTTATAGTATAAAAGCCTAATTTTATATAATATGTTTTTTGGGGAGCTATCAAAATAATATTACTTTAGTTGTCGGGCAGTTTTAGTAGTTTTTACATCTTGTCAGACGCGTTGAAAGTTTATTGTAGATGCGAGGACAGAAGTAGACAGTGAGTTTTGTCTACTACCAAATTTTACTGATCTGTCTTATTATCTATGTGTAAGTGTAAGGGGGCGAATGAGCTCACGCACTTTTATACTAATTCGATCGTCCTCGACGCGATTATTCGAATAACAATCGGGGCACTGAAGCAGCTCACGGGAATCAGGATGCGTTTTGTTCTTGCTTCGAACAATCGATGTACTACTTAAGTATAAAATATACGCAATTACGCAGAGAACGGATCGGTGTTGCGACAATTGCTTTTATTTTATTGCTTCATTCCGAACTTCTCTCTCATGCTCATTGTTCGATAACAATCGAATAACATTAATTCTTATCGACTAAACTGAACAATCGACTAATTCGATAAGTTTTAGTAGTACCTAATCGCCCATCACTATTTGCATATTATATACTAGTAATAAAATCATTTTTAACGTTATTATAGTAGTTACATAGTTGCGAAAATGGTGGTGAATAATTTATCGAACTGTAATATTTTCGTAACTCCAGTGGGGCAATATAATCATATTGATATTGAACACAAACCCATCACTTCCAGGTAGAAGCCGTGCTCGCGCAGTCTCCGGTACATGTCCCTGAAGTTGGTATGTATGTGATCAGCGTGCCAGTCCAGAGGGTCGTGTTTAGCCTTCAGGTCGTCTCGCGGGAAGTAGCCACTGGGGTACCGCAGGCTGTGGAACTGATCCCACAGTAGCCGTCTCTCTCGCACCGGCACTGGGATCACACGTGCGCTGCAAAGAGAGAACAACTATTATTATCGGCGTCTCTCTCTAACACCGGCACTGGCATCATGCAAGCGCTGAAGAGAATACAAAACTAACATATACGCGTCTCTATTTTTCTATCTTACATCCCCTTCTGCCAAAAGAAGTTTGGCAGAAGGGGATTTTCTTGCAACGGAAGACTATGTTCACACACGTGACTAAAGTAAAAAAGTTTTACAAAGATTTTTCAATTATACATACAATATTACATCGTTATGAAGGCATTAGACGCCGTGTCGAATAGTTGTTACATTGCAATAGGAAAATTAAAGAACAGGTAGTTAGGCACTATAATGACTTACCGTACGGGAAGCATCAGCGTTGTATTTTTCATCGTCCGCTCTCCAGTTTCGTCGTGGCTCTCAATGGTTACGTTCACGTGGCCCTGATAAACATACAATATACGTATAACATACGACAAACTCAATTAGTAGAAGTAAATTTAGTAAGAGGTAGTGCCACGCTGTATGCTTGCATGCAGCCGAATTGGGCCGGCACGACCGGGGAGGTACCTCTCGCTTACACGAGACCGGCGTGAAGTGACAGCTGTGCTGTCGCGTTTCGTGCGGTGTGTAATGGTGGCCCATGGAGGTGGGAGGAGAAAGGGGGGCAGCGCATCTGTATAGTCTCTATGCAGATGTCTATGGGCGTCGGTACTCATGAAAATGGCTACAACTGCTCGTTTGCCCCCCTATATCAACATTAAAAAAAAAAAAATTTAAACTTGAAATGATATTGGGTAAAAATATCTTATTTATTTTTGAAAAAAAAAAATAGCGAAATATGAATGTATAGAATAGTGGTAGAATAATAGGCGCACGGTGAAACCGCGCGCCTGCCCAGTCAACGTGCCGAACACGTCCTCGCAGCGGACCGCCCGCGCCGCCTACCGCGCCGCCTCTCAAAGACAGTGCGTCTCAAACCGTCCTATCGTACGCCCGCGTCACTTTGTCTTAGCTTCGTATCATTAACTGTTACGCGATCGTTTTTCAAACACTGTCTTTCTTATTGTATCGTCCAATTTCTTTCCATAATATACTCACTGTACTTTCTTTTAAAACGCCCCGCGACCTTCTGTAGTCTTAATTTGGCTGCCGCTTAGGAAAACCTAACGGCCCACCAAACTGATGACCCCGATAAGAACAACGAGGACGAGGGAGCACACATGCGCGATCACGCACAACGGCTGAGGAGACCGATCAAAGAAACGTTTATCGCGTCGGCGTGAAGATGCCGCCATTTTGGCCTGAGGACGCCGCATTGTGGTATGCGCAATTAGGTCAGTTCTGTGTTTCGAATATTACAGTTGATGCTACCAAATTCTACTACGTGGTTTCTCAGTTGGAATATAATATAGCAGCTGAGGTGAAAGACATTATAATCTCCTCTCCTGCTACAGACAAATATAAAAAATTAAAAATCACGCTTATAAAACGCTTATCACAATCTCGCGACCAAAGGCTTTTATTAATTAGGCAATTATTAATGCACGAGGAGCTTGGCGATAGGAAGCCTTCGCAATTATTGCGCCATTTGCAATCACTAGCAGGAAGTACTACTTCTTCTTCTCGTGTCAGTGTTCAGCTGATCAAATTTTATGTGCCCAGTACTGTGCCACATCTGTACCGGCAGCATTGGCAGTGAGCAGATCCTCGAATGTGCAAGTTCTTGGGCACAGCGGACACTGGAGTAGATGCTCCAGTGATTGGATCGGATCCCCGCATTCACATTGCTCCCCCGAGCAAGGTATTACTAATACTACTACTAGTGATCCCAGCCATTTTATGCGTATTATGTGGTTAAGTAGACTGCCTACTAACATTTAAACTATACTTGCTTATCAGGAAGATTCGCCCCTGGACACCCTAACGACTTTAGCGGACACATCGCAGCAGCCAGCAGTTCCAGCAGCCTAATGACGTCACAGAGTTCACCCATGGGGCAAGGTAGCATTGACCTACAGAGGCAAGTAGCAGAACTGACCAAGCAGGTAGAGTCACTCATGGCAGAGAAGCGTGCATGGCAACGTAGCCGTCCCCGCAGCAAGCAACGTGGGAGGTACCATAGCCGCTCCAGCTCAGGCGAGCAAAACCCGAGGTATTGTTGGTACCACTATAATTTTGACGCGACCGCGAAGAAATGTGAGACACCATGCACCTAGAAGACGGTAAATGCCAACGGCAGTCACTTATGGCGGTGAATGACCGCCCCCGATCAACTGGCCGCGTATTCATCACCGATTTGGACACAAAGGTGCAGTTTATGATAGACACGGGATCAGACCTGTGCGTTTACCTAAGGGCTGCCGTACGAGACCATCAAATCCGAGTACACACTATGTGCTGCCAACGGCTCACCAATCAGTATCTACGGCACCATACACCAAGACCTAAACCTGGGGCTACGTCTAGATTACACCAGGAACTTCGTCATTGCTGACGTCACAAAACCCATAGTAGAAGTGGACTTCCTGAGTTTTTACCTCCTGGTAGATTGCCGTCACCATAGACTCATCGTTCGAAAAGCGAAAGAGACCTGCAGGTAAGCTAGGTCAGCCCAAGCACTCGACGGTTCATCACATCAGGACTACACCTGGACGACCTGAAACCAGCCGCCTTCGACGGATAGCACGTGATCGCTTGCAGATAGCCAAAAAGGAGGCAATGCTCCAGACCTCACAGCTCGCAGGTCAGAGAGCTCATGGTCTTCTACTCTTCACCTGGCTCCCAAGCAGGACAACGGCTGGAGGCCAAACGGCGACTACAGAGCATTTAATGCGAGGACAATTCCGGACTGCTACCCTTTGCGACATATCCAGGACTTCACGTACCAGCTTGAAGGTACCCAGGTCTACTCAAATATTGACCTGGTAAAGGCATACAATCAAATTTAGGTATTCCAGGACGACATCTGTAAGACAGTGATCACCACCCCTTTCGTTCTATTCGAGTTCCCGTTATGACTTTTGGACTAAGTAATGCTGGAGAGACCTTCCAGAGGTTCATTGACCAGGTACTAAAAGGGCTGGGCTCCTCCCTTGGATACGCGGATGATATTTTAGCGCGACTTTTTTGCCCGCGAACACCTGGAGCACCTGGAAACATTATTTAAGCGCTTAAGTGAGTTTGGAGTCCTAATTAACTCTTTTAAGTGTCTGTTTGGCAAACAAGAAGTCACTCTTTTTCTTAGGCTACAAGGTATCTCATGACGGAATTGAACACACGCAAGAGAAGGTGCAAGCAATTATGGACTTCCCTGTGCCGAAGATGATAAAAGAGCTTCATAGTTTCCTGGGTATGACAAACTTTTGCCGTCGTTTCTTACCAGGTGCTGCCCAGGTCCAGGCTTCTCTCAACGCCCTATTATCTGGACCTAAGATGAGAGGTTCGCAACCTGTAACATTGACAACAAAGCTGCTCCAGCATTTCGAAGAAACCAAGGCAAGTCTCTCAAAAGCCACCTTACTGACTCACCCGGATATGAAAGCTGAACTGTCAATTTATACAGACGCTTCGGTACTGGCATCGGTGCTGTACTGCAACAGCGTAAATGAGACTCATGGCAACCACTTGTATTCTTCTCTCGTAAGCTAAGTAACTCACAAGCCAATAACAGTCCTTAGATCGAGAGCTCTTGGCTGTGTATGAAACCATCAAATACTTCCGTTACATGATTGAAGCCAGACACTTCACAGTACACACCGACGACAAGCCTCTGACACATGCCTGCAACACCCCACGGGATAAATGTTTACCGCGCCAACACCGATACCTTGATTTCATTGCACAATTTACAACGGACATCAAATATGTTCCAGGACATGAAAATGTCGTGGCTGACTCGATATCTTGTGTGGACGATATAATATCTCTATCTCTATCTGTGGACTACACTGCTCTTGCGCAGGACCAGGAAGCTAAAAGCGAGTTGAAGGATCTACTCATGAAGGGTCAAGGAAGGAAGGGGTGAAAATCAGGACACCAGGTAGTAACCAGCAGCTCTATTGTGACTCTTTCACAGGAGCCACAAGACCTTACGTCACCACCAAGTTCTGCCGTCAGGTATTTGATGCACTCCATAACCTTAGCCACCCAGGAGCATCAGCAACGGTCAAATTGATCACTGAACACTTCGTCTGGGTTGGAATACGCAGAGATTGCCGCCAGTGGGAAAAAGGATGCAACCAATATCAGTGATGTAAGGTGACACGTCACACATCGGCTCCACTTACAACAATCTCGACACCATCATCGAGATTCCAGCACGTCCACATCGACTTGATTGGACCATTGCCTCACTCACTCGGTTACAGGTACTGTCTCACAGCAATCGATAGATTTACTCGTTGGCCTGAGGCATACCCATTAGCAGACATCACTGCTGAAGGCTGCGCAATGGCTTTCGTATCCGGATGGATCGCTAGATTCAGATGTCCAGAGCACATAACTACTGACCGTGGAAGGCAATTCCATTCACAACTCTTCAAGGCCATCGCGAACATCATGGATATGAAACACCACTTTAGTACTGCATACCATCAAGCCGCAAACGGCATGATAGAGAGGCTACACCGTCAGCTCAAGGCAGCTGTCATGTGCCACAACAACAGCAGTTGGTCCGAGACCCTGCCCTTCGTACTGCTGGGCATACGCACAGCATGGAAGGAGGACGTTCAGGCAGCAACAGCTGAACTTGTGTACGGAGAGTCACTGCGCTTACCAGGCGAGTTCCTAAGTCCCAACGATGACTCAACATCAGCTGACATCACAGACTTCGCCTCGAGACTGCATGCCCAGATGACCAAGTTATTGCCACGCCCAGCAAAGTGGCACACAAATAAAACTTTTTATGTTCCCAAGAAACTCTCCACCGCATCGCACGTGTTCCTGAGCAAGGGACAAGCGTGCAAGTCCCTAGACTCGCCCTACTCTGGCCCACACAAGGTCATCGCCAGAGCAGACAAGACCTTCGACATCGAAGCCCAGGGCAACGTCATCACGGTGTCCATTGACCGGCTAAAGCCGGCCTTCTCCGTCAGCGAGGAGGTGCCATCACGCGCGATAGCAGCGCCACTCGTGCCAGCAGTGCCACTCGCGCTTCCAGCGCCACAACCTGCATCACCGAGACCAACCACAATCAGCCAGCCGAGTACTACGCGCAGCGGTCGCCGAGTGCTCTTCCCGGACCACTACCACTGTCGACCGTAGCCACGGTCTCGGCAGGGGAGTCGTATAGGCTCACGGCAAAACCGCGCGCCTGCCCAGTCAACGTTCCGAACACGTTCTCGCAGCGGACCGCTAGCGCCGTCTCCCGCGCCGCCTCTCAAAGACAGTGCGTTTCAAACCGTTCTACCGTGCGCCCGTGTCACTTTGTCTTCGCTCCGTATCATTAACTGTTAGGCGATCGTTATTTAAATTTTCAAACATTTTTTTATTTCAACATTGTATTGTCCAATTTCTTTCCATAATATACTCACTGTACTTTCTATCATCTTCGTGTTTCTTTTCAAAGGCCCTCTACCTTCTGTAGTCTTAATTTGGCTGCCGATTAGGAAAACTTAACGGCCCACCAAAAAATATGCAGTCTATATGTAAAATTGATTTACGTACAGACTATTCTACCACTAATACGCTGTGCTATGTCTGTTCTTATAAAGTTCATTGCTTATACCTTCGGACTGAATGTTAAGTGTGCGAAATTATTGTATCGGTTATAAAGACTATAATCGAACTATTTGTTTAATTTCAAGACTAGATAGAATTACACCGGTGAGCCCTCAAATAAAAATGACAAACGAATCTGGAGTCCACAAACATCGCAGGCCGGCAGATGTGATGGGTCGATGTTGCTAAGTCAGAACGACGTCTTTAATGTCGGAATCAGAGTACTGGTCGTAGTCTGACTCTGGGTTGGAGAACCACAAATTTGGTTCACCCAAGCTTCTACTTGGCAAATTTGCCATTTTGGGAATTACCAGCTACTTTTTTTTATGTCATCGGCCATCTTATTTTAAATTTGGCCGACAGGTTGCACGATAGCGGCAAGAACCAGCATCGTCTGGGATAGCCGAAGTCAACGATCCTGTTCTACAACCTCGCTCGAGAAGTCGCTGAACTTAGGAAACAGTTCCAGAAAAGGAGTCAAGATCCTGTAAACAATCTCCTCCTTGGACACAGTAGCTATTCTAGGCACCATACAGTCCAGCTACAGAAAGTTCCAATTATGTTGGTGCCACATAAATTTGGGAGACAAAGCGGCAGTGCTTGAAGCCATGAGACCCTGGCTTCCTTTATTCAAACGTTATCTACCCTACTTACAAGCCGTATGAAAGGCCGCATACCGATTCGGCTCCAATGCAGAAATTACAGTTACAGTACTATTTCTTTTGTTTTTTTTTCCACCGACCCAAATTATATAATATAATTACCTCAATAATGCCGTCATAACGGGCTCCCTCTTCTAGAACGGTGAAGCTAAGCGCCAACCACCCCGACCAGGGCCACAGAATGTCGCTGTAGTCCGCCGATACAGACAGAACCGTGCCGTATGGTAGATGTGGGTGCCAGGTCACTGTTTTCTGGAATATATAACGCAAACTGTTATGTAATTGGTTACTATATGCTTTAGTGGTTTAAAATAAAATAAAAAATATATAAAACGGAATCAAAGTCGACGGCGAATACAGATGCACTAATACAGACAAATCTTTGCTTTTGTAGTTCACCTCATCTCTCACGGAGATATCAATTCCTCTCGTTGGTATAGAACCCTTAGGGCGCGAGTTCGATTCGCACTCGGCCGGTTTTTTTATTTTAAATTTAAATGTTTTTAAATTACTTAGTTTAAATAGTCGTACAGTTGTATTTACATTACTGTTTTAATTACTGTGTAATACGTGAGGAGACATCAGTGAAGCATTTTCTTACTGGTATGGTTGAAAACCAGTGCCAGGTTACATGTTAACCATGAGACCTGCCTTATAACGAACAACACCGTTTTGGCCCTTACTTGAGGCAATCTTTATGTTATCTTAATGTCTTTATCTACACTAATGTTGTAACATTCTATTTATGTTTCCAATACTTGACTTATAATAAACTACTGTTATAGCTCAGACAGCAAAAAACTCAATTTAAGCTATTTCACATGATGTTATAATATCCAAATCGATATCGTAAAATCTCATTATAACATTGTGCCGTTGGGCGAGCCTTATGTTAAAATCCTTAACAGCGCGAGCTCGCTCTTGATTGGCCCAGCGCGCGCTGCAGCTGCGCTCTCATTGGTTAGATTTTAATGACGGCAAGTTCACTGTGACAATACACCTCCGAGCTCTACTGCTTGCTTCTTTCTTTTAGCTTATAGGACTATAGTTGAACGTTGTATAAATACCGACCACATTCCCCGCGACCCCGAGCCCGTTGATGACAGTGACGTTGGCGATGGTGGGCTGCGCGCTGTGGAACAGCGGCTGCGTGCAGTACGGCCACATGTACTGGCACTCCGTGAGGTCCAGGTACGGGGGACTGAGGCTCGCCTGCGGCTCGTACTCGCGGAGGAACTGCAAGACAAACCATTCTTTTATTGTGTAGGAGAGCAAACGAGCAGTCAGAGCCATTTTCATGAGTAACGACGCCCATAGACATCCGCATAGAGGTTATGTTCTCGCCAAATTCGAGACGGGTAGCGACATCTATCAGCGTAATAACAGAAACGCGCCGCCGCTGGTGCCAGAGTTTGACGTTTTGACGTCTCACTCTCGATCTCACTTCCTCTTGTCAAAGGATTCACGAGCTGTCAGCACCGTCTGCACATAGATCTCGCTATTTAGTGTTTTTAAGTGTAAATCTTTAAATTGTGAGCTCATAAACATTAATAATAATTATAATCCGAATAAGTGCCGAAAGTGTTCCGCTCCGCAAATTTCCGCTCAAGATACGTGATCGTGTCCCACCATCTCAACAAGACGCCAGGTGAGTCAGCTTACCCCTATTTCCCTTCAAATTTCATCTTTTTTTCCTTCTATTTTAAATCAGCCCAGATAAGTGACGATAGCTTGTCCCAGCGTCGTCAGGTTATATATAGATGTGTTGCCCTTCTTCATTCACACCACACAATACTACACTTTCTATTACAATGACTGCATGTAATTTTTTATACACATTCAAAATACTACGTTAACTACTTGTGTGATAGCTTTTTTCGTAAAGAGTGCCACAAAATGTAGGTACTACTGCCATGTTATGTTCTTATGTAAAATAGTATATTATTGAATGACTGAATGTTTATTACGAAAACTGTTTTATTATAACTAAGGGGATGAATAAAGCTTTAGTATTATTTGGTTCCTCTGTTTATCACTTTAGAGTAGGTTTTGGCAGCGTGTGCTTTTACAATATTTTTTCTTAGATTTAATTATCTTCTGAATTTTGCAAGAATTGAGCTTTGTCTTTCTTGTCGATATTTGTTTAGGTCTTAGAATAATAACGCATAGAAGTAGAGTCTCCTACAAAACGTGTGCAAAATTGTCCGACAAATTATTCCGTTTGTGTGCGTGAGCCGAGTGCCTACACACACTAGTATAGATTATAATGTGACCACTATCAGGCCGTTACCCATGAAATATGGGAAAACGTACTTTTTACGTTACGTTTAAGTTATCAGGTACTGAATAGGAGGAATGTGCTTTTTCATGTAAAGTGATTTATTTTACGGATCATTTAATTAAATTTACCTTGTAATAAATGTAAATAAAAGTAGATAATAATCATTACACGAAGAGTAGAATATCTATAGTCCATTGAATTGTTACAATTGGGGGACCGAATATTGAATTTTTTAGTGCATGTGACGAATTTTAACACATTTCTCAAGAACTCCTCGTGAGATGAGACAAAACCTCTACAATGACCGAAAAGTATTTGAATACTTTTCGGGTTATAAGAATAAATAAAATATATTATAAATAATAAATATCGAAAATGAGTACCTATATAAATCAAATAAGTGTACAATATACAGAAAATAAGTATAATTACATAAAAACAAATATAATAATGAATAAAATCAAAGTATTAAATATTGCAATAATTATTTCATTATTACTTATCATATCATATCGTATTCCATACCGCAAGCAAAAATGTCGTTGCTAAACAAAATAACAGAAAGTATAATGAATCTTTATAAATATTATAAAGGCGAAAGTTTGTAAGTATGGATGTATGGATGTTTGTTCCTCTTTCACGTAAAAACTACTGAACCGATTTTCATGAAATTTTGCACACACATAGAGGATAGCTTGGATTAACACATAGGATAGTTTTTATCCCGAAAAATGTTCCTATGGGACGCCACGGGATGATTTTCCACGGGATCGAAATTTACGCGGGTGAAACCGCGAGGCGCAGCTAGTAAAAAATAATATATAAGAATAATCATTGAAACCAATGGGAGATTTTATTTCTCGCAGATAGCAACATTGTACTGCCATTTGTTATGTTGTTGCCATAGAGATATAAGTTGTTGCTGTAGTTTTGTTTTATGATTGATTTACGTAAAATAATGTATAAAATGGAAGTATTTACTTGTGAAATGTAATTTTATCACATGTTTTTTGTCTTCCTGAAATGCTGTGACATCCATTGACACTACAAACCGTCATTTTCACTAGATACAAATTAAAAACTTGCGAGCTGTGTGATGCCGGAACGTGACTTTGAGACTGACGGCTCTTTGACAAAAGTGGCTAAGTTTGGCTAAGTTTCAATTTCTGATTTTTCGGACGCGTACTATACTTCTATGCGTTATTATTCTAAGGTTTAGGTATTCGATATTTAGTACTATTATACTAGGATATAGACTGCCTCGTGGTCTTGTGTTAAGGATTTTTAAACCTTGATGTCTGAGAACCAGATTCAGGCCCAGCATAAAGTGTCATTGGGTTTTTTTTTTCACAGCTCGAAGTCAGGAAGTTGGCAGTGATACATCCCCGGCCGGTCATACGACAGTTTTCTCTCCCGTCGTGTCGGTCGTCCCATCGGAATAGGAGAATGAGAGAATACAGAGTACACTGCATTATGAAGTACATATCTACGCCGAAATATGAGTGGGCATTCTTATATTTTATCCAAGTAAGTGTTAAAATGTAATTCCCCTGTGTAAACAAAACAATAGACCGTACAATATACTTTGTAACGGCGAAAGCACACACAACACTTTTGGCATCAGCGTTCGGCGATTTTACGACTGTATCGAGGCATCACGATTTAGTGAAGTGCGTTCAGTCGCGGTATCGGAATCGCAGGATTTAGCGATTGCTCCGATGCTAGATACGTAATCCTAGCAGTTGCTTTGCGACTAAATCGCCGCGTCCGGCGTTTTAAGTGTGCGCTGGGGAGCGTCTGGTCGCTGTATTCAGCTTCTAAAATGCTAAAAGTGGCATTTGTGCGGTGGCTCAATATGTGTGCACTGACCTGGTACGCGCTAATTAGGTCCAGTTTCCCGTGGCCCTGCTCGAACATGTTGAAGCCGGGCAGCCGCCGCGCGGTGACACTGAGCGCTTGCTTCACGGAGGCCGGTGACAGGTTCTGGCGCGGCACCCCGCTGGCCAGCAAGGCTATCGCGCCTGCGACCACTGGTGACGCCACCGATGTGCCTGTAACGTAGACCAACAGTCCGCTATCACCTAAAGCGGTTTGGGCCGAGCAACGACGGAACAGACGGTAAGGTACGCAAGAGCTGTCGGGCAGTCGGAGCCATTTTTATGACTACCGTCGCCCATAGATATACGCATAGAGGTTATACAGATGCGCTGCACTTCTTCCTCCGCCCACCTCCATGGGCCACCGGCTACTTACGCAACGCACGAAACGCGACAGCACAGCTGTCACTTTACGCCTAAATCTAGTAAGCGAGAGGTACTGTTATAATACAGCCTGGTTAGTTTCCATTTAAATAATATTACTGATTAGCCATCCTCGTTTCCAGAACGTGTATTGTTGCGAATGACGTAATTATAATTTTTCTTAATAATATTTCACAATTACAAATCAGATCGAGTTACACGGAGAAAAAAAAAACTCCAAAAATTAAAAATCTTTTTTGTATTTGAGGAAAAAAGTAATTTTTAGTGTTAGTTACAAAAGTTTTGCTGTATTTATAATTATTACTATTTTTTATCCCATGTAGTGTAATGTAAATGAAATGGAAATGTAATTTCTACAGTTCAGTTTTAGTAAATACATATTTTACACATTTTAATGATTTTAACACATTATTGTAAGCGTTATAAAAGTCCTGTAATTTTTGCAAATCATATTTGCTAAAAATTTACAGTCATTATTAGTTTTTAGAAAGTTTAATACTTAAAGTCAAGAAATGGTAATTAGTAATGGGAACATTACATACTTCTGTTGTATCTACTGAACATCTTCGATTTCACAGACGTTTTACTCAGAATTACAAAAAAAATTGTGTAATTCCAAGTAACTTTTTCAATAATATAATATGTTTAGCGACACACGCGACGACATATTTGCCATTTTGAGTTTGCTCGCCCTTGTGTTGACGTGTTGATTGTGAACATTTCTGTGATAGAATTAAAGTGTGTGATAGTCTTAGATGAAGTATACATCTTCATCTAAGGTGATAGTGTAGAGTGAAGAGCGGTTATTTTAAGTGTCGAATTTAAAGTGTGGATTGATTTTCATACTGAAAGAGATGGACAAACTCACTAGAGATCTTCTATCAAATTGTTTATTTGTATTTTGTAATTTGGCAAATAAATAAGATTAACACAGTAACAAATATTTCATTTAGTATGTTCAGAATTTAATACCTCTATTACTGATGATTTAGTTTTAATAGTTTATGACCCTAGTCTAGTAATTTAAAATAAAAACAGATATATGTACAAGGAGTAGCAGAGATATCGAAAGAGATTTTAGGGTGCTATTTTATTCCTCACTGTGATTTATTTTTACCCATAATGATGAATAAAATAACCCTCTTAAAAATCTCTTTTGTCATAGACAATTACTAACTTATTTGCAATCCCAAGAATACAATATTAATATTGGAAATGATGACGTCATATGTAAATACTAATTTTTAGTTCCCCATTTTAGTGTTCGTTTTGTAATTTCAAGTGTAGTGCTTTAGTTTTAATAATTTATGTAGGTTATTAATTATAACAAATAAAACAGGGGCTGTTTGGCTGGCTGAACAAATAAAACAAAACAGCCCCTGTTTTATTTGTTATAATTAATAACCTACATAAATTATTAAAACTAAAGCACTACACTTGAAATTACAAAACGAACACTAAAATGGGGAACTAAAAATTAGTATTTACATATGACGTCATCATTTCCAATACTACTATTGTGTTCTTGGGATTGCAAATAAGTTAGTAATTGTCTATGACGTCATCACTTTACATTTTTTATAGCACTGTTGAAATTACAAATCTATTTTTTGCTATATTTACTAACTGCATTAACAAAAATCGATTTGTAATTAATACAAGGCATTTGTTGTCCTCGGGTTTATTAATATTTTAGTAAAAATTAATGTATTTTAGTTGGTTTTTTTCTCCGTGTAGACTTCGTTGTAGGCACATAGTTTTAAAATACAAGTTCTGTATATTACTGTTACTACAGGGAGTTAATCGGAGTTTTTATTTTTTAAAAACCCTTCAAGAAACCACACCGTAACAGTATCTCCACGGTCGTGCCGGCGTGTAGCCAATGTAGCTACGCGCTTGCATGTAGCGTGGCACTACCTCTTACGTACGTCAGTACTTTCGAACGGGCCATTTTTCGCAAAAAAATTGCACTCTATCTATACATATAATAAAACAATAAAATTCATGTGTACTTTGAATATATTTACGAAAAACTAATTGGGGGCGATGTTAAAATAGGATTAGAACACTTTTCAATGTTTATTAATTTTTTTGTCTGTTTGTTTGTCCGGGCTAATCTCCGAAACTACTGGACAGATTCGAATGAAACTTTTGTGATATTGAGCCTGGTCAAAATCAAATACACAACACTGATATGGCGTTCATCTCTTTACAAACTTACCACTGAGAGACTTGCAACCACCGTTTACGCTAGACCCTCGAACACCACTACCGTAGGTCACTATATCAGGCTTCATACGACCGTATCCCTGCAAAAGGAAATTTCACAGTTGACAGAAAATAATAGAATACTGTTAGACAAAAGTAATTGCAAAACCTGGCGTTTCATAACTCCTTGCTCTTGCCTGATTTGCAGGTTTCCTCACATTTTTCCATCACTGAACGCCGAAAACCCCGCAAGCTGGATGCAAATGGATATAAAAATTTTAAAAGCCATTTTCGTTGGGATAGCACGCAACTGTTTTATACTGCTAGCTGTACTAGTTATATTAATTAGTATGGCACTGCTTGGGATTCCATATATCAATCTATAGACTTCGCTGCTGCTGTGAACCGATGTAGTTCGGATAAACCTCCCGGGAAAAGAAGGAGACTGGGCTAGAGTTTGGTGCTCAGCTCATTTGTGGAGATGAATATTTTACCGACCATGTCATGTTATAAAAATCTAAATCAACTTCTGATGCTGACGCTACTTACATTTGGAAGTTCCCAAGTCGTCATCCCTCGGGAAGAGAACTTAGCGATGCGATCGTCGAACCCAATGCCTCCCACTCCTATGACGTCCATCTGGTCTGCTGGGTTGTTGAGGGTTCCGTATAGCGGGCCGTCGTTGCCAATAGCTGACACCATTATAACCTGAAATAAACGAAATGATTCAGTAGTAAAAGGTGTGCAAGACAAGTCAAAAGGCATTTTTTTTTATGGTATAGGGGGACAAACGAGCAGTTGTAGCCATTTTCATGACTACCGACGCCCATAGACATCTGCATAGAGACTATACAGATGCGCTGCCCCCCTTTCTCCTCCCACCTCCATGGGCCACCGGCTACTTACAAACCGCACGAAACGCGACAGCAAAGCTGTCACTTCACGCCGGTCTCGTGTAAGCGAGAGGTACCTCCCCGGTCGTGCCGGCCCAATTCGGCTGCATACAAGTACCTAAGCGTGAAGCTGCCGATTGCTCGACCTTTATTTCACACGAATTCAATCTTCAAATCTTGACATCTTAAGGGTGCTATCGGTAAAAAGTGCCGAAATTGAGTATTTTGAAGGCAAATTACTCGTAAATGGAAATAATCTATTAAAGATCAACTTTGGTTCCGCATAGCACAAATATTTTTATAGGATTTGTATAGATTATAAATTGAAAATTATTATTATTTACGAAGAAAAAGGTATATTTGGAACTCATGTTTTCGAAAAGACTCATTTTCGAAATGAAATTACGAATACAAGCAGTGGATTGTGGATACCTAAAAAATACCTACTATTAGGAAATATACTGCTATAGGTTTCGTATAGAATAGAAAAGTAAATTGATTTCATTAAACTCGGCAAAAAAAATATTTTTGTAACTTAAATTTTGCCAAAATAAAACATAATTTTTCTCATGATAATAAATGTGGAAAAACTTCAGAAATTTACTCATTTATTAACACGATATTCGATTATCAAAATCACTAAAAAAAATAAACATTATTATGTTAGATTTTATTTAATTAAATTTCAAAGTTACTATTGAATTACGCCATGTAAGTCTTTTTATGCTCACAAATATTTTTATTGCTTAAGTCAATAAAAAATATTTGTGCTATGCGGAACCAATGTTGATCTTCAATCGATTATTTCCATTTACGAGTAATTTGCCTTAAAAAAACTCAATTTCGGCATTTTTTACCGATAGCGCCCTTAAGATGGGTTAGTTTCTTACCGCTCCCACAAATATTCTGGCTTTTTTATAACTAGCATTTGTGCACTACTTTGTACGTGTGGAATGTGGTAGGTTTACAATCGCGAGAGAGAGAGTCAAACTTTTTAAGAACTATTCATATGGGCACATGAGATTTTTCAAAGACTTGTAAACAAAAGAAACGCTGCCAGGGTTATTTTTATTGAGTACAGGTAGGTATAAAATCTAGGTATCGCTCACTATAGCATTGTTGGCCAACACTCTTGGACCATTGGTTGGTTTAGATTCAAGTATATAGTCTAGATTTTTCAAGGTCTGGTACTTTTGTATCATGGACAGGACATTCGCAATTGTTCCATGTCGCTTATAGTCGCTTTAAGGGTGTAATTGGCATCAATGGCTCATGATCTTCGATGTCCTGTCCAGAGGAGTTATCTCTTTTCCCCAAAAATACAGCATGTGTTTATTTCAAGCAGCTGATCGTTGGTTTCGAAGTCAACATAATTATGTTCAGGGGTAACTTTGAGTCGAAACCTTATTTTAATTTTCGAATCATATACTTAGGTTCTTTTACGTGTGGGCACACATGCGATCGGAAACTATTGACGTCGACGCCTATGGACATCCGGAATGCTAACGTATGTTCGAGAGGTACTTCTCTTGTCATGCCAGGAAAAATTTGAGTACAATGTAGCTTGGCTATTATATCTCATACTTGCATGTATATATTTATGTATTAAATCTGTGCATGTGTATCCCTATAAACGATAAGGAAAATAATAATATCTCTTAGATATCCCCATATCTGAAAGATATGATTCTGAAATACTATGATTCATATCAATTACATTTATATTTATATCAAAGCCATTGCTTATCGATTTACATCGCAAAATTTTTTTTTTTTTCATTATAGATATTAACACTAGTCGATCCTATGGATTGACTGGGTGGACTGTCGACCACTTCGTTGAGCAACAAAAATAAAAAATAAAAATGTAATAAAATATGGCATATGTTGCTTTCAAATAATGTAGGTTTCTATTAGCAACATAATGGTAGAAATTGGTATTACATCCTACAAATTTGTCACATGATATAATATTAAGCATAACGTAATTTTCGCCGCGTCTAAAAGTATTGTGTGCTCACCTTGTTAGCGCTAAGTTCCCATACTTTATCGACAAAGGGATAATCCATAAAATCCGGGCCTCCGATACTCAAGTTCAGCACGTCAATTTTTTTCATGATCGCGTAGTTGAAGGCGTCTAGGAACCACGACGTATACGACACCTGAAAATAGTATAATTACCTGGTTAATAAAGTTTACATATTATGTAAAACGAGATTTATATTTCTCTGTGCTACGTATAGCATGTTTACTGAAAAGAACTTATAACATTTTCCTCTGCCTATCTTGGTGAGTATCAGTGAAAACAATGAAAATATGCAGATCGGCATCAGGCGAACGCGAAGCAGTTGTCCCTAGGCACTATAATGCCCGCTACCAGGTGTCGTGTTATTCTACGGTTGTACTGCGTCAGTAGTCAAAAAGCCTTGTTTTTCGATTCTCCCCTTATTCTTTAGTCTACAATAAAAGTACTATCTGATTATCGGTGAAAACTCGGAAGATGTGCAGATCGGCGTCGGGTGCGAACCCCAGACAGTGGCCCCTACATGCTACGATGTCGTCTTTTTATGCGGGTGTTTATGAGCGTCAGTAGCCATCAAAAGACTCCGACTGCTAGTATGCTCCTTAAACTATAGTCTATAATAAATGTAATACTACTTGATTGTTGGTGAAAACTCGAAAGATGTGCAGATCGGTGTCGGGCACGAAACCCAACCAGTCGTCCCGGGACGCTATGTTGCCATGCCATTATGCAAGTGTTTATAATCAAATGTGTGCATCATTAATCATCAAAAAGCCCCGACTTCCTTCTTGATTACTTTCGTATACAATAGTTTATAATAAAAGTACTACCTGATTGTCGGTGAAAACCCGGAAGATGTGCAGATCGGCGTCGGGTGCGAACCCCAGACAATCGCCCCGGGAAGCTATGATGCCGGCCACGAAGGTGCCGTGTCCGAGCGCGTCGTCTAGCGTGTTCTCTCCCGTCCAGTCCGTGCGTTCACGCACGCGACCGAAGTGCGGGTGGTTGCGCGCCAACCCGGTGTCGAATACCGCCACCTTTATACCCTCACCTGTTGATGTTATAATATTAAAT
The DNA here is from genome assembly GCA_001625245.1 of Calycopis cecrops. Classification (NCBI taxonomy): domain Eukaryota; kingdom Metazoa; phylum Arthropoda; class Insecta; order Lepidoptera; family Lycaenidae; genus Calycopis; species Calycopis cecrops. The sequence continues at coordinate 553,771 of LUGF01024967.1, forward strand.
ATATTATTTGTAATAAAACTATTTTACGAATTTTATAGCGGTTTATTTAAGTATTTTACAATCCTAACGTTTCAGAACCTTTACAGCATCCATGGTTACGGGATTACGATGAAAGATGTCCTGATATCACAAGTTATTAAAAATACCCGAAGATATATTATTATTTAGTTATTCCGATTAACGCAAAAAAGGACTTGTTCTAGCAGCTTATTAATATTATCTGTATACTAAACATATAACGTCAGTCTAGCCCAAACTAAGTACTGAAACTTGCGTTACAGGTACTAGACAACGGACAATATCTATACAAAGTTCATAACTATTCAATTCTTAAATGCTTCATATTATTTCGCTTCTAATCGGATGTTGAGAATGAAATATGTAGTTTCTTTGCACGCTATTTGTCTAGTCGGCGAACAAGAACCTGTAGCCAGTCCTAACTTTTTTTTATATTCTTTCAGAGTACAATGGCTGACGGATTTATTGCAAATATTAAAATATACAATCGCGGAGGCCTACGTTCAGTAGTAGGCTGTAGTCTTATTCGACTGATTCGATACAATGACACATGTTATGTTTGTACATTCAGCCGAAGCTAGCAGGCCAGTATGCAAGTAGTAAGCACTATACCTACATGTCTCAATCTCAGTTATTTCCTTGAACTATTTTCCTAAATTAATAAGCGAATTATTGCTCGCGCGCGGGTGGCAGACACATGGGCTGAATATAGATTCAGCTAGCTTTTTTATAGCTGTCGCAGCCTTTTTCATAACTACCGAAGCCCATTGACATCCGCATAGAGGTTATACAAATGCGTTGTCCTTCTTTCTCCTTCCCTCTTCATGGGCCACTGGCTATTTGCACACCGCACGAAATGCGACAGCGCGGCTGCCACTTTCACACATAAGGTCAAACTAAAAACACCGTTAGGGGTCAAATTTGGCAAAATCCTATCTTATCTACGTCCGAAAAGGATGCAAAAAAGAGTATTACACTTATAACAACGAAGTTTCATACAAATTATCAACCTCAAAATCCCTTCAGAAGTCGAATTTCTCACTTAGACACCGTAAGAAATGTAGTTAACATTTAAACAATCAAAACAATGGCAAAAAAAATAAATTTGACCCATGTACAAATATACATCTTTTTTAAATCCTACACAAATATTCATTTAGATATTATATTTTTTTCAAGATAAAGACAATATTATCACTTAGGCGATTATTGTTAGTGTTTGTTACAACGGAAATCCGAAACGGAGCAGGAGGAGATAAGGATAAACATCTTTGATAAAATCTGGCGTGGTCCTCCACATTTCAATGACATTTTGACATGACACATTTCAATGTTTTCACGATTGGTATTAATATATATGGTAGGTATTATCTGTTCTATGTCTGTGCTCCGCAGTTTCATACACATTTAATTTAAAAGAAATCACTGTAGTTCTATATAAATTTCACACCTTATTTCACACCCTTAGGGGTTGAATTTCTAAAATACTATTATCACATCACACACATCACATCACTTACATCATAAAAGGTATGTGTACCAAATTTCTGGTTTCCAAGGTAGAGTAGTTTTGGCTGTGCGTTGTTACTTTAATATTTAAGTCAGTCCTGTTTGGTTTTTATATATTATATTGTTATGGAGGTGAAATAGGGATTGAAAGTTGGAATGAACAAATCAAAAATTGATCCGGTGAAACGACGCAGGGCATGTCTGATTTCTACTTCTAATAATATTAATAAGACATGGCAGGGTAGAATGTAGAAGCTTTACTTACCTGTAACACCGAGAGACCACAGCAAGTCGGCTTTTAATACGGACGTGATTTGCCTGGGCACAGTTCTTAATAACTTTCTTGAGGAATATCCGCCGTTCTATGGAAAAAACCTCACATAATTCTATAGCACAAGGAGCCAAACGAGCAGCAGCACGAGATGACTGATTGTGTACGTAGAAAAACTAGCAACAGCTACGGGGCTCTGTTATGGAGCAATATAAACATGGCTTCAGGGCATTAGAGAAAAAATATTGCAAATTGAGGGCCCCGAATAGAATTTGCCGCATGTTAGTCCGCGAGCAGGCGGAGCCTTTTATATCGATGCTCGTAAATATGTATTGACATTGTCCACTTTCAAATCCTTCACCCAATCTCCTAGAATAATCTATAAAATGTGGATGTCGTTCATCTTTGTCATCAGTTAACAATTTGTATTCGTCCACTACTAAAAGCCTCATTCAGGTCAGACTAAAAGGCATGTTACTCCACAATACTTTTAACAGAAATATTGTCCTGTAAGTGTACTTAGTATCATGTCTAATTTACACGTAGGTTTAATACGCGAATACTGTAATACGTGATCCGATAACCAAATCACTACGTTCATCAAGTAGTGTAAATAAATCTGATTATTATCTGCGACCAAAACAGTGGCTGCAAATATTTTTAATCAAAATTATATTAATCAACATTAAAAAAAAACACTATTTTAAATAAAATATCATCCACATCAGAGAAATGATGATGAGAATTTGATATGGCTATACTACGCAGCCAGGTGTAAACATATTGTGACAATGTTCATGATGTATATTTAATATGTTTTCACATTGAACTATATTACTATCGTAAAACAACTCACTGGTTTTTCATATCAAATTAAAACTACATTTTTAATAACAATATTAATAATTATTTTTTTAATTTATTACAACAATACACGGCTGTCTGCAAACAAAGCCGTAAATTAAGGTATCCAGACGAGGAAAATGGAAAGAATCTTTGATAAAGTTGAAAGGCAATATGAAAAATTTATTAAAAATGTTCGAAACTTCCATCGAACACAAATTTTACCCAGCTGGAATTATTTAAAACAAAGAATATTGCAGACTTTTTTTGTAAACTCAATACCTACTACTAAGTTCAAATGCATCAAGCTCACACAGAAAATAATGGTTAGTTACTTTTAGACAGTTATCTAAAACCAACATGGTTCGTAGGAAGAATGTTATATACGATTCTGAAATAATAAATCTTCAGATAATCTGATATTGATAGTTGCGGTGATGATAGTGACAGCTGCCACGATAACGAAAACAACGATAAATCGGATTCTGTTAAGTTATACGAAAAGATAATATACAGGGTTAGTTTTTGGTCAAAGCCATATTTAAAAATAAGGAAATAAAGATCATTTCAAGGATGTGTTTTAATTTTTATCGTCTTATTTGTAATATTTTGTTACATAAACATCGATTTGAAACGGTCCGTAAATAATACCTACGCGCATTAGCAACCGAAGAGTGTGTTGACCTCAACAAGCTGATTGTGTTTCGTATCCACTGTGTGTGGCCGCCTCCGCACCGCGGCGACAATGATCAGTTATGTTACACGGTATTTATTTTCGTAAGGGACAAAAATAATTTTTATATATTTTTCTTATTTGTTTTATTTCATAAATCGAATGTATTATCGATTCTGAACCAAATCTGAAAATTTGGCCGGTGACCAAAACTAACCCTGTAGATTATGTTAATTATCCTATTAATTATTATTATAAAATACTAGCTGCGCTCCACGGTTTAGTTAACCCGCACCGCAACCGTACACCCGCTTAAGTTTCGATCCCGTGAAAATGTCCAGATGTAAAATACAGTTGGCCGATTCTCAGAAAGAGCCGCTTCGGAGGTATATGGAAACTTACATTGTGACACGAGAATTTTATGTACCTAGTCTAGCCATAAGTTCTTTTACAAAAGAATTTTTTTTTTTAAATTGCAAACAACATTTATTAGTTTTACAGTGTGTTAGTTTAATATGCAAATATAAAACAATTAAAAATATAAAAAGCTTATTCGAAGTGGTCTCCATAGGCTGCGCTAGAGTCCTTTAAACGTTAAAGCCGATTATCAACAGAAGCTCACACTCTTGCCATGCGGAAATTCTTCACTGCCAATCGTATGGATTGTTTTAGGGACTCCAAATTATCATGGCGTCTAGAGGAAACTGTACTCTCTACCTTTTTCTCAAAAATATGGCTCAGAAACACCTTCATAGCTAACACCCCACCAAACCATTACTCAAGTCGGATAATGCCCACGTTGCACTCTGTCGACTCATTGGGAAGCTTCCTTAGAACTTTGAGCATAAATACGGTCATTTTCTTTGATAAAATATTGCTCAATGGTAAAAAAAATTCTCATCCGTAAGCAAAATTTTTCTGTAACCTCCATTTGCGTTCCGCTTCTGTAGTTGTTTCTATTTTACCACCCTATTCATGCTTAATTTATCAGTTAAGAAATGACCAGTGCGTCTGTTATAGGCTGCAAGTCCTAAGTTGTCTCTTAAAATACGCGACATGGCTTACCCGTGATAAAATCTTTTGCTTTCGGACAGGATTTTTTCGAATTCTTTCCCTTACTGCTTTGATCACCTTTTTCGTACGAACACTCGTGGACGGCCAGATCTTTCTCTGTCATAAACAGAGAAAGTCTCATTGTACGTATTAATATCTCGTTACATAAACATTTGACTAATACCAAGGGTTTGGAGAGTTTTAAAAAATGCATTTGGCTCCAAACCTACTTTGTGTAATGTAATCACAGCATCGCTCTCCTCTTTTGAGCCAGTGATGTGACAGAAATCTTTGAGAAATGTTATGAATCCGGTCGAGTTGTCCACTGCGACGTTACCATTTCCAATGTCTAATAACTGCTTCGAAAACACATTTGCAGTTTCATCTTGTTGCAAAAACACTTTCATGTTAGTTGCTGTTATATTTTTAAATATTGGCCAAGAAGTGTTTAGAATCATTGCTCATCCCAGAAAGTAAAGAGCGCAAGGGATCTGGTGGCGGCACTAATTGCGGCAATTTTACTTTGCCTCTAGCACAACATAATCCAGTAGATTCACCAATGTATTTTAACGGCTTACAATATTTACAAACGAATGTCATTTCTCCAATAGTTACCGATTTGTCGGCACAATAGTCTATTGCCGGATCATAGTGGAATGCAGCTCATTCCAGGATCATAGCAGCCGCAGACGCAGCCCGTCTGCGGCGGCGCTCAATTTCATTATGACGTTCTCGCTGTCGTTGTATTTGATGTGCACGAACTCGTTGCATTCTAAGTCTATCTACTTCATTGTCACTCACTAATGACCGCAACTCTGACATAGCAATACGACTATTTTCTTGCTTGGTCTGTATCTGGTCATCAGTGCGGTTAGTTCGTGAGGTGGTTCTTCGCACAATTGATTGAAAACGACGACCTAAGTCAGGTCGTCTTCTCCTCTGCATCGTAAATTTAATTAATTAAAGTTAAAAAAGCCCTCGCGCACTTAGAAGTAAAATGTTAGGTACTACCACTAAAGACCAACAAAAAAATATTTACACTACACAACTGAAGCAGAGCTTATAATAATCATGACCAAGGAAAACGGGTTTCATTTTTATATATATAGATTAATAACCAACAATCTATTTGTAATATATAATAATAATGTTATTTAATTAATATTAATGCATTTTAATAAGTTCAACAAACTGAATTTTGAATTTTAAAATATGGTTTGTTACTTTATGTGTCTATGTTTTTCTACAGAATTCAATTTCTTAATTATTACTATTATATGAAATATTCATATAATTATATGAAATTATATGTAATGTAATATAAATATAATATAACTTATAAATTATATTTTTAATTTAATTTATTTGAATTATCTCTTATTTATATATTTTGGAGTGAGAATACTCCGTACAAACAGGTTGTATTTGGGTCCTCATCTATTAACTCATATTATCAATTTATTCCCCTATTCATAAAGGTAAATTTGAGTTTGGTACACTAAGTACATTTGGATTGATGAATGTAGTGATTTGATTCTGGATCTTAGACTATTGGTTTAGACTTAAAACATGTTATTAATGCAATTAAAATTTTATACAGTCTCTTACTTAAAATTATTTAAGACCAAAGAAAGTTTACCTCTCGTATTTGCCTCAACGAATTGAGATCTCTAGCTTGATGGTTCTTTCTCCATCCTTTATAAAGGCATCCCGTAGGTCCGCAGTCATCCTTTAAAACATTTTATATTAATAATACCTTACTTTACCACTAGGCAAAAATTATTTCCTTTATTTCTGTACCTGTCTGGATTAAAAACATTTATTGGCTTTTTACTGCTTTCTATCCCAACATAAACAAATGTAATAGCCAAGTTCAATACTGATGTGTCTATCTGACTTCGCTAATTAAAGAAATGATCTTTACAGCTCGCATGTTCTATGTTATCATGAACATCCTAAATTTTAGTAAAACCTTCGACTTGGCTATTTTTCACAATACAAATAAGAAAAAGGTATAAAATCTTTTGACACATTACTTTCGACAAACAAAAAGTATATCAAACATAATAATTTGATTTGATAAATATAGCAGAGTATGTGAAAACTAGCTAAATCTAATCTGACAAACTATTGAGAAATTTTCCTCACCTCTTGAATATATTTTATGGTTCTGTGTACTTGTCTCTGTGCTGTAACTCTAAGGATAGAGGGATGATCACGCAAAGCGTCTAAGGCAGTGCGGGTATTATCCCCAATTGAGATAACCTCGAAATCACTGGGATACTCTTTTGCAGGATTGTTTCGGTTGAGTAAAGTCCAATTTGACAGCTACAAACAAGTTAAGCATTGGTCATGTAATACAATTTTATTATAGTCTAATCTTAGATTATATACACGTCTAGATGGAGCATTTCAAATAAACATCGCAAAGAAAACGTCTCATTTTTCGAACAATGCGTGAGTGACAGTTATGTAGAGATTGTTTTAAAACCGTCAATGTGTGCGTGTATGAGAGTTTATTATTATTATCAATGAGAGGATTTCCGAAGGTAGTTTTAGTTTTATAGATCGCTATATAAGTATTAGAATTTTTTTACTTGATAATAAGACTCCAAATATACATTATGAATGTATATTTATTATTTACATTACATGAATTGACAATTAGCATAGTGGAGCAGTATCTTGCAACACCATTGCATAGCAGAGCTAGAGCGGTACACAGACAAGAGTTTAAAAAGCAACAGTTGAAAATCAGATAGCATATTAAGTATTATTAAAAAAAATAAAATTATATTTTTATGTGTCTGCATATCAACAGAGGGAACATAATATATAAATAACCACACATACAATAAGATAATGTTAACTTACATTATCTTATCACATAGATGTTCCACTATATATATAATATAATTTCCTTGGCAAATCAAATACTTGTTTTTCATAAGATAAGCTAAGAATTTTTATCAACATGACTATTATAAACACTAACACCAAAAAGGCAAACACCATTTTCTGCTTGTAAATAAAAGGATCTCTTCAAATTTAAAGACACAATTATTGCATATGTTTGAACTATCTAAACAATGAAGAATTTCATAAACAAACAAGAGTTATAAATTATAATAGGAATCATGTACTAAAACCTCAACTTGCTGCTTATAGCATCATTCAAGATTAATAAAGTTTATTACATTTTTGTAAGAAAGGATTTAATCACAGTTTAATAAATTTTTTTTTATAAAAAAAGTACTCTTTACAAAATTTATTAAATTATATTAATATTTAAATTATAGCAGAGAAACTCATAACTTTACTGTCATACTTCGCAATGCTACATTGCTGTGATTCGAAATAGTAATAAAAATAAAACAATGTACATATATTCTATCCAATAGAATTGTTTCAGGCTGAAGAATTGTTCTAGAACAGACTTTCAAGATGGCATTATGATACCATCGCAAAACCAGTTTAAGAATAAACTAGACAAATTAGCAATCTTCAAACTATTTTACACATGCGCATTAGCTTATTAGCTACTAGTGTGGTTTAAATTCACAATAATAATAATATTTGCATACCTAACAAATACGCACAAAAAAAATCATGGTAATTAAGTAGTTAAGCCATTTTAGAAGAGTATTTTAACAAACACAGTGGCACAAGATTTAAAAATACAAGGGTAAGTAACTCGCATAGCTGATATGGCTCTTTGCTAAAAAATAAATGAGATGATGAACAGATGATAGTAATGTTACTGTAAATATGTATAATATTTTTGGTGAGCTAATATAAAATATAAAATAGACAGCAGTATAGTACTAATGCCTATAGGTACATATGAAATTTGTATTGCAAGCAATGGTACTTGAACACCGAAATATGAGTATAAATAAATATAACATATTTTTTATTTACAATATTTTTATATACTTACACCTGCGTTTCTCAATGCTGCATGTATGTAATTCTCTCTTGTTTTCTTTGGAAAATAACCCTTAAATGTTATTATGTATTCGGTGGCAACAATATCTGTACTAAATTCATATTCAACACGATCTGACGAAGTAGCATTACACAAGGTATCTGTATCTCCCTTGGCGGCAGAGATCAGACATATTACAAGAAAACCAATAAAAAATAAAGAAGATCTGCGGCATAACCCCATCTTGGGCTAAATTTGCAATTATTTACATCTTTTATCAAACAATGTATACAATATTACTTTTCAAACGGAAGTGTGGGTATTTTGTTTCAAGTTGTAAACAAAACTATTTTTAAATCCATGGTGTTCATGATGCAGGTTCAGATTGAAACAAACTATTTTTGAAGACGTAACAATATCTTTATGATATTGTGCTAAAATAAGTACATTATAATAGTACAACCATTGTAAGAAGAGATATCAGAATTTAGGAATTTCGAGTTACGATTTACGAACTGAAACTGACAACTGTCAACTGTAAGTTCTTTCTTCTTCTCAAAATATATCAATCGAAATAAAGTATCATAAAAGTATTAGCCATTATTAAGGACTTACGCAGCGCAGTGAGTGAAGAAGAAAATGTATTATCAGTGATTACTTAGTTTGTTTAATCTACCTACCTCGTTAGAAAATTTCAATTATTATAAAATCACAAGGATTATTTATTGCGTATATATTTTTTTGTTTCAATGCCAGTCGATATTAAAAAAAAGAAATGTCAACTACATCGTGTTTGACATCGTGTAGATTTAGTGACTTATACGTTCCGTTTAAGTTCAAATCATAACAATCAGTTTGTGTTTCTTATTTCCATTTTAACATTATTGCAATTTACAGTAAAATAAAATGTTACAAAAGCAATTTTGATCTAAAATATTTTTGTTCAGTTTATTTTGAGTTGAAAATTATACAAGTAGTAAACATATGTTAGGACTTTTTTGAGGAATGTCGTTCCATTTTTCTTTCAAGTAACACGATAAATGTATTCACCAATCTTCAATCTTCCAAAAATCCAAAATCCTAAGACATGACATCCTAGAAAAGGAAAATTATTTTTTCAGTCTTTTGGATAGAAGTTATTATATTTACATATAATTGACCACCACATCAGCGCCTGCAATGTGTTAAAATCATAGCCATGTTTATAATGTATACCCCATAATAATATTTTTATTAAAAATGAAAAGTAAACTACTTGTTTAAAAATGATAGTAACGTTTAAAGTTTCTGTAAATTTACTGAACGTAGTTTGAATACAGTCATAGATTATATACTAATACTGAAATAGTGAAAATGGTGGTGTTAAAGTGGCGTTTTCGTTGGAGAGAAATATTTCGAGCTCTAAGGTACCTACCGATGATTCCTATATACAGTGCGCAACCTCTATCTAACACAACTAGCAGTGTCCTCCGGCTTGATCTGTGTTATACTTTTACTTGGCTTCTATAGTTGTATATTAGTGTAGCAGTAGTTCCAGAATTTAGTGCTACTTTAACCAAATAAACACTCTTCGACTTTATATAAGTATAGAGTAAAAGAAATTATAAAATATATGGTAGTAAATAATTTGTTACAGCGAGGTTCATTGTTCAGTTAAAGTTTAGTCTGCAATTCAAAGGTATATAACAATTTAATGATCATCAATTTGTGGATCACCAGCAAAACTGGAAACGAAAAAACTTAAAATTATTAACTGTAAACTGATTTTACAGACAAATAATTTTTTCAATTTTCTACTATATATATTTCTGCACATCTACTGCTGTAGCTCTTCAAAATGACAAAATTGTCCCACATTCCCTGGGACAAAACATCAGTTTACACTAATGTGTAGCTATTACTTGCTATTTAAATTTGGCAATAATGGAATATTCATTATAAAATGGTGTTTTAAAGTTAAAATTTGTATTAGTTCTTACAGGCTCATCATTCTTATAATTGATATATTGAGTGTAATGTAAAGGTTGCACTGTACATTAACTCTTTTTAAATTTTATAACTAAACATGTATATGTACCATGTATTTCAGGTCTTGTATATCATGGAGAGTAGCACAAAGCAGCTTAACATTACGTTCTCTCACATACAATGAGCACATGAGCCATAGTTATGCTGTTGACTGTATGTTGGAACCTATATATTGGTTCGTTGAAAATTTTGCTGGGTATTTAGGAAAGGTATGTTTAGCTATTTTTTAATTTAGTATAAATAAATTCAAGTAAAACATGAAAATGGATTTTACCATTGCATTTTATTAGCTTATCTTTTCCAAATTAAATATGAAGAAAACCATATATTTTCTTCTAACATTTATTGCATTTCAGGTGTTCATCTTCTGTGTTACATTTTTGACTTCTTTGGTAGTGATTTTTGCGTATTGGGTGGGATTACCTTACTGGTGGCAAAAAGATCCGTACATTACTATATTTTTAGTTATATTTGGCAATTGGCTGCTGCTCAATATTGTCTTCCATTATTATATGGGTATGAAAACTAAGCCCGGATATCCTCCACATGTAAGTTTATAATGAATTAATTTATGTACTGTGTATAACATTTATTTAATTTAACAAATCGGTATTTTTAATTTCATGCATTTATTCACTCATTTCATATCATTCACCTTTTTCTGCCACAAGAATATAAGTAATAGAAGTAGTGTTGAGCCTGCCACAATGAGTGACGCTTGTGGAATACTAATAATACATGCTTTGACTGTTAAATAGGAATAAACATGTTCATATAATCAATAATAATGTCTAATTGTAATATATGTTATGTTGTGTATGTGTGTGTATGTTATGTAATATATGTATGTAAAATATATGTTGTTACATAAAAATCGATTTGAAATAGTCCTTAAAAATACCTTGATGGCTATTAGCACACGAAGTGTCGACTTCAAGGTAAGGGACGCCGGCCTTCGCGAGTCGGATCAGATGCCACGTGGTAACCAAGAAATATGTTTATAACATAGAACAAAGTTTTCTTATCTACTTATTTATTTTTCAATATTTATTATTTCATAAATCGAATGTATTATTGATTCTGAACCAAACCTCAAAATTTTGGCCGGTAACCAAAAACTAAGCCTGTATGTTTTTTAATAATTATCGTGTTCACAATGTGTTTTATGATTAATCTAATAAATATTTAATTAATTTTAAATATATTTATATAGCCTACCTACCACCATCACCTTACACTACCTTACGTTGTTATCACAATCCACAGTCAGTCAAATAATGGTAGAGTAAATAATGTAATCCTTAGTCATTAATGAAATTCAAAATAGATTACCATAATTTGTACGATAATCAAATTATGTACCTTCTTACTATACTACTTAACTACTATATTACTTAATTAAAAAAAATTGTTTATAAAATTATTAAAAAAAAACAAACGAAATATATTGTTGAATTAAATGCCTGCGAACTAGTCGGTTGGTGGCACGCGGGCGAGCACGATTATTGTTGAATGAAAATGAGTTTCAGCGTAGCCGAAAGTTTTGGTGGTTTCTGGTCGAAATCGAAACTACGGCCGAAACTGGTCGAAACCGGAACCAAAATTTCGATCGATCGCTAATAATTTATAACAACAATGGTAACATGAATATTTTTGCCAAAAATTTGCAACAATTTAAATTATAATGATGTCATGTTTATTTGCAGTACCTATAAACATGCACATGAGTAACGATTAATAATATATTTTACGAGCGCCGTTTTTGTACATCATTAACGACTTAGTGATAAGATTAATTGTATTTTTGTATTTCGTTGGTGCAAAATAGAACATTTTAATTTATTTCTTAACAAAAAAAAAATCAAAACAAATAGAAGAGTACTAAGTCACTTCATTAATCCCACGGACAGGCATGCTATCAGTTTGTTGTTGATAAACAAAAGCCCACTCTCACAATATTTTGCTACTTTCCATTTTAACAAGAGTTGTGTTCAAAATCTAAGAGACAATAATATTCATCACTAATATAAATAAAATAAATACTGACATGTACTTATTTTTCTATTCTAGGGTTCGATCATATCAGAAGCAGCAAGTATATGTAAGAAATGCATTTCACCAAAGCCACCCAGAACACACCATTGCTCCGTATGCGACAGATGCATACTGGCAATGGACCATCATTGTCCATGGCTAAATAACTGTGTGGGATATTACAATGCACGCTATTTCTATCTTTATATGGTGTATATGGTAGCTGGTGTGCTGTTCCTAATAATAGCTGGACTTGATTTAGGCTATCAGGTGCTGTGGGTGAATGATACAGGCAAGTGTTTTTGTGAGATTAAATAAATTTATATGAGTATACTAGCGGTTTCGCCCGCGTTTCATAACTGTGCACTTTAAGCCAGTTTCGTATATTTACGTAACTTACACCCTTCTCATAGGATTGTGCGACCCACGTAAACAAAATATCAAATTTTTAATGGCTATAATCTGATATTCGTTTACTTACCTAATAGACTCCTTGGGATACTTGAAATATGAAATATCCTTTTGTTTTCTAGCATTATTCATACAAATTGTACAGTACACAACCATTATACAAATTATATCTAATTATTATTTACACTTTTATGAATAACTGCCGCTACAGACGTTGTCCTGTCATAATTGAATAAAGGAATACCAAGAATGTTAACCCCATGCTGTGTTAACACTCTGAACTGGCTGCTCGATCGTCTTAACTTTTGTCTCTTTAACATGACTTATAAAATTCTATTTGCAGCCAAAAATAAAGCTAATTAAATGATTATTGTGTAATTTCAGGAGGTATCATCCCAAACAACGATCCTGATTTGATTGGGCATCCTGTTCGTATGAATAAGAGTGGAGTGTTGGTACCTGTGAAGGTATTTGTCGAATATGATTCCGTAAACTTTCCAAGGGAACATGTCCTGCCAACCCCAGCTATTACCGAGTGCCAACGTATTACGGCACACCCGTGGAAGAGGGAAGCGGTGGTGTTCATGGCGATCACCTGTGTGGCTGTACTGTTCGGCATAGGCACTCTGACAATAATGCACGGACAGAATATCAGTAGGGGCGAAACGAGTGTAGAAGCTCATATTAATGCCCAATTGAAGAAGACACACTCGACGAAATTTAGAAACCCCTACGATTTCGGCAGGAGAAAAAATTGGCGTTTGTTCTTAGGATTAACACAGGGTAGAAGCTTTTACAGACATGTCCTTCTGCCTTCTAGTCATGCACCACCAGGGACGGGTCTCACCTGGCATACTGTACATAACACGCTAGAAGACTGGCCTTAGTGAGTTAGATTATTGTCTAGTTTAGTTTATTTATCTATGTATTAATACGTGAAGCAAAAATTTCGGAAACATTTTTTACGAAAATTGCGTGGACTGGAGTACGAATTTGGCATACTTATAGTTTAGGTTTAAGAGATGTGCAGAACGCTAATATTTTATATATTTATGTTTATACAGTACTTTAATTTAATAAATATAACTTTACACACCCTACCATTCATTTGATACATTGATATATAAGACACACATTATTGATTTGATGAAGTTTCTGTGTCTTTTGCAAGCGTTGAAAATTCTAGAATTCTACATAAATTGTTTACGCTAGTTATGATGACATAAAATGTCATATGATATTTAGTTTTTAATTACAAAAAAGTTTCACTTAGATCGAGTTTCGATCTTCGCGGGATCACTAGTAATTATTAAATGACTTTACTATAGCATCTAGTTATGATAAAAGTGTTAATTGTAGGTTTTCCAGTTAGAAAATTGGTGCACATTTTCTGACCTTAAGTTTGCGAAAAATTTGTACGCAATTTCATGTATTTGTAAGTGAAAGTGAACTTTGATATAATGCAGTAAATAACGCCTAATGATTAATTATACGGAGAGTGTTGTAAGACTAGAAATATTAATTATATTGAAACCATATACCCGTATCTTAGCAGTATGCACTCGTAATTCCTAAACACGACACAGCATTAATGGGCAGCATATAGACAATTATATAGACCCTATAGTAAACACTAGTATCGGGATTCATTTCTGCCATCTGCAGACGAGAGTCGGGTTGGTTGCACTTTCGCGTGGGGTCGACAGAGATACTGGGTGTCACCTTATTCTTATTATTGTTATTACTAAGTATATGTAGACTATGCCAGTGAGATAATAAACTATCATGACAGTTAATCTTTAATTTTGTGAACTATTTTCATGTTCTTCCCTCAACATAAATATTATTTAAGTAAATTAAAATATTGTTTATCAAGATAAAGAAACATTTAAGTAAAGTAAGGAGAAGATATGATACTTCTTGATGGTCATGTTATCACTTGAAGAGACAAATACGGTATTTGTATAATTTCCATTCCAATTTTTAATTATTTTTTAATTATTCTAATTAACATCTACGACTGGTTTCATGTTAAGATATTTTTTACATTTTTTTATTAATTGGCGCTATCGGATTCAAATATCATGTTTAATATTGGAAACGCACAGAAAAATAATTTAATTGTATAAGTGCCTCAGGTATAATAATGTCACCTATTATTAATTATAAATATAGCTTGTCTAGTCTCATTTAAAAATGTACATAAAATGCATATTATACATATATAATACTTATGCAAACAAATAACAGCGCTTATCTTCTTTTATGTATTATATTATTATGTTAAATTGTATAATAAGTATATTATTACTTCAGTTGACAGATGTTTGTCGGTAACAATTTACTTATATTTTTATAATATATTATATAATATTTACTAATTAGCTTATCGCCCCAACCCCAACCAACCGATGCAGCTGACCATCTCTTTATTGAAGTTCCGTTGTCATATTATACAAAATTTCTCTTGGGTCCTATACAGTCCATCTCTTAATATTAATTACTATTTATCGTTTGAGAATTTAATGGAAAATGTTACATCTACTTATTCTCATACTAAAATAATGGGCGACTTTAATACATGTATGCTCAAGGGTGATTACAGATCCAAAAAATTAGAATGTATAATTAACAGTTTTAAAATGCATATTCTTCCACTTCAAGCAACGCACTATTTTCTAAATTGTTCACCTTTGCTCGACCTTATCATTGTTTCCTCTCCTACCTGTGTTAGTAAGCATGGGCAGTGCTCAGCTGAAATCTTTTCATATCGTGATCTAATATTTCTATCATACTACTTAAAAAAACCTAAAATTATCATGCAACGTAGTTTTGTAAAAATGAATTTAGATAATTTAAATCACGATGCTGAAGTAATTGATTGGTCTCCACTCTATAATGCTTCAACATTGGATGAAAAAGTCGAAACATTTAACAGTAAATTACATCAACTCTATGATAAACATGCCCCGGTCGTCCAATAAAAATTAAACAATTACCAAATCCGTGGCTTACGGGAGATATTAAATTATACATAGAAAAAAAACGTAAGGCCAAAGCCAAATATAAAAAAACTAACTCGAATGAACACCGTAAGAAGTACTTAAGAATTAGAAATCGTTGCAACACAATGTGATGATGCTCAGCGCCGCACATTCACACCTCTGTTAAAAATGGTGGCCCGACAAAAACATGGCGATTTTCGAATCGCCTTCAGAATCTTTCGATCAGGTTCACATTCGGCTTTCGGAAATATGACCACACCTCAGAATTTCGCGCAACTCTTAAGTGGCTTCCCAGACGACTTCGCCGGAATGCTCGAATTCTCTTAACGCTATATACCATTCTGTACGATTTAAAAACACCTACCTATTTAAAAGAAAAATTTAAATATCGCACTTCGACCGGTAGAGAACTTCGCTCCGAGCAGAACTTACATTTGCATATGCCTCTTCATCATAGTACCTAAGTACTATGAAAAGTCCTTCACAGTAAGAACCATAACGTTATGGAATGCTCTACCACTGAATATAATAATAATAAAGACATTTATTTCGAATGTACAACAATAGGATTGACAAACAAATTTTACAGTTTAGACACATATTATAATATGTCGCGCAATTCGGCGTACCTCTTGGCATAGGCCTATACACATATAATCCCCTAAAACCTTCTCCAGATCTTTCCACTGTTGTCTATCATCTGCGACGCTAGTCCAGAGCGGTCCCAAGGTTAGGCGAATATCATTTTCCCATCTAGCTTTTGGACGTCCCTGTCTTCTTGTGTCTACTCTTGGGTTCCATAAGGTAACTTGTTTACTCCACTTGTTTAATTTACAACGTAACATGTGTCCAGTCCAACTCCATTTTAGATGCTCAATGCGAGTTATGATATCTTCAACTTCAGTCTTGCTTCATATTTCTGAGTTTCTTATTTTATCACTTAGTCTGACTCCCAGCATGCTTCTCTCCATTGCTCTTTCGGTATTAATAAATCTTTTTCTGTGTTTTTCTGTTAGTATCCACGTTTTGTAGCCGTAAGTCATGAAGAGAATTCAGATATTGAAAGTCTTTCTTGTTATGTGCATACTTATGTCTTTGTTTTGGGTTATTTCTTTTCAGGACCAGATTTTTTCCATCCGCAGGCTATTCTTTTATTAATTTCTTTGGACATGCTCTCTTCTGGTGAGATGATTTGTCCTAGGTAGACGTATTCCTTGAAATATTCTAGTCTGATACCTTTAACTTCTATGATAACTTCATTACAGTTGGTCATTAGTTTTGTTTTGATTTGACATTTGATTTCAGGCTAATTGGTCTTTAATTGCCAATGTTATCCTTATCCCCTTTCTTGTGCAAGAGAGTAATGTGCGACTCATTCCATTGCTTAGGGATGGTGCCTGTTATTAAAATGTCATTAAATAGCTTTGTTAGGACTGGGCTTATTTCGTCTATTGTGCCTGAATATAGACTGCAAAAAATTTGGACTCTTTTAAACATTTAATCAGAAACCATTATTTAGATGCATGCTGACATTGACTGGCTGCTGACAGACATAATCTTTTGTTATGCGCCTACCTAAATAATTATGACATCATATATTTATTTATCTGTGTTAATTATTTATCAATTTAAAATAATATGTATGTAGTCAAATTTATAAATTAAATTTAAAATAATATCATGAGTATATATTCCATTTATTATATTATTGTAGTTATATATGTACACTATGTATGTGTGTGTATAAATATAATTTATATGTATTTATCTATTATATATTATATGCCGCAGTACCGAATATATTTAATATTACTATGTTAGTTGTGTTTTTACTATGTATGTATTATTTGTTGTTGTTTGTACTATCCACTAAGGAAATTATTGTATTCTCTCATATGCCAAAAGGTTACCTTACCTGGAAGATATTGCTACCTAAGCAATAAGGTCGCCTTTTGTGTACATAATCTATGTGTCGTAGTCGGATTATATAAACATTTAGCAAAACAGGGTCGTTTTGTAATGCGGCGGGTCAACGATTAGCCGGATTGTCGTTGAGAAACGTTCTACAATATGGCGGCTCACGTTTAGCCTCATTGTACTTATTCCACAATGTAGGGTGACCATGTACTAATAAAATGAAACATTGTTTAATTGAAAATCAAGTTTATTATTAAAAAAAGGTATTTATATTTAATACCTTTTTATAAAAAATAAGTACGTAATATTTACTACTTGCTTAAGTTGTATAAAAATTCTAAAAAAAATAAAGTTTTACGTTGTATAAAAAATACTAAATTAAAATATAGTATTATAGAGATATTCTGCAGTCTTCTTGACACAATTTTTATAATTAAACATAGTTAAGTTATTTCTTAAAAATAAGGAACAACAAAAAAATTAGGTATAAAAAAAGATTATTTGTTAACGCGTATTAAGCTCGAATGACTTTTAGATCCGCAAACAGATTTTTTTTAAGCATACATATCGATTGGTGTGGCTCTATCGGTATTACGCGGATGGTATGATCTTCAGGATTATTTTTCTTTAAAATTAAATAATTTTCACCAGCAACATGATGTCGCATTTTTTACACTATAATATTGTCTAGGATTCCGCCGAATACCAGAGTCCATGGCTACTTTACCGGTTTTAATGTGAATTATAACCTCCAAAATTCGTTCCCGTGTCCATGGCTTCTTAATTGTTCCACACTGGAATGCATAAAAATGATTTAGTTGGACGTGAAATTTATTCTTAAAATCACTTTCTGCATATATATTTAATAAGGTTTCCTTGTTTACATCAATGTTTTTATCGCATTCTAGTGAGACATTTTCCTTAGTTGACGC
>LUGF01024967.1:583264-595890 GCA_001625245.1 Calycopis cecrops
GACCGCTATCAAGACTCCGCCATGGCCTTCCGCTACATTGTTTAAACTATTTCTATCCTGCCTATATATAACAAAATCTCCAAACTTCAATTCAGATGACAAAATATCAGGAATAAACCATGTTTCAGTCAGAATTACTATATCAAAATCTCGAAGTATAAAGTTAAATTTCTCGATAGTTTTTAATTTTGTTCTCAAACCGCGTACATTTTGATAGTAGAACCTTAGAGACGAATTTAGTTTTTTGGAAAGCTCCCTTTGTTTTGAACGTCAACAATTAGAGGTTCACCACCGATGTATCTAATTGTTTTAACTACACCATTCTTGTTTAAATCAATGAGTTGAACTCGCAATTTGGACAAATGATCTCTTTGCATTTTCGTTAAATCGGAGCTGATTTTGATTTTGAACGGTTCGGCAAGATCCTTTTTGTTTTTCAAAATTTCAAACGCGCGGTTCTGATCATGAAAAGTGACTTTAATTGGTCTCGATTTATGAGGATCATTTAGTTTACCGAGACGGAAGTGATTTTGAATGTCGCTATCAGTTACATTGAACTGGTGTAAAGACGAAATAATAGCGTCGCGATCGCATTTCTTTTTTGCCGCAATCGAATTTGCTGTAGGTTCTTCGATGTTATAAACAATGATGTTTTTCTTACGAAAGGATCTTTCGTTAAACTCGCGAAAAAGGTCTGATGCTGACATACTCAAAGATTGCGAACCGACAGCTACATCTTTATCCTTGGATAGGTTTGTGACCTCCTTCTCCAGATCAACCAATCTTCTCACAAAAGTTGGCAAGCTTCGGAGATTTTGAGAGCAAACGTTGCACAAAAATTTAAGTGTTCTCTTTTTCAATGCAAAAACTCTAAGTTCAGTAGCTGACAATTCTGTGCAATCTTGTTTATCGAACATCGATGTTTAAGGGTCGATGTTCACATCGATGTCAACATCGATGTTTTTCTAACATTGATCATCTCTAGCACTGCCCGAAGGCGTAAAGAGTGGAGAGAGTTGAGAGGGTGATAGTCGAAATCGCACAAGTTTCTTCTCATTGTTTATGTTGCAGTAGACACTTCACAAATACATACTTCAACTTACTTCTACTTAAACTCTTATGAAATAAACATGGATCCTTTTCAGGACGTCTGTAGATATGAAACATCAAATTATTTTGAACATGAGCGGTTAGAGGTTAGAGATACTTACCTATATCTTAAAAAAGTTGAAAGTGAATTTTTTCTTTAATTTAATTGACATAATACATTTTTAACATATTAAGTTCATTAAATTAAAATTTACAATAAAATAAACGTTCATTTTCAACTTTTTTATTGATTAGAGCTGATAACTAATTTTACTGACAAGACCTGTAAGTGATATCTACTAATTAAATACTTCTTCCACCCTTGGACCCACTGATATGTATACAAAAAAGAAATTGCTGTTCGTATGTCTCGCTAAAACCCGATAACGGACCGATTTAGCTAATTTTGGTTTTGAATTATTTGTGGCGGTCCATGGAAGGTTTAAAAGGTTTGTTAAGGTTAAATTTTGTCCACATTTTTTACTAAACTTGAAACGTTCTATAATTATTTTTCAGTTTTATAATTAATTAATAGATTCTGATGTAGTACGAAGTTTTCGCGGTGGGAGTGGGTGGTTAAATAAATCTATCAAATGAACATGATACCCATTGGGTCCGGACCTCAGCATCCGACGTCGCTCTCGTACGTTGGCGGCGGCGCGCTGCACCCGGTACGGCGAACTGCCGCATTGGAACTCAGGTTCCACCGAAGCCTCCAGCATGGCATCTATTTTTATTTATTATTTATTAGATAAAAAGAATAGAAACAATTTATATTTATTAACAGTTTAAACAGTATATAAATAGTAGATTTTATCACAAGGGAGTAAAACAGTATTTTAAGGCGAGGCCCGAGGGCGCTATTTTGATACCAGAGCGGAGCAAAGGATTCTAAAATTCTGAGTGTAGCGAGGGATTCAACGTAGGTCCCCGAGGGTAAAAATATTTTGCGACCGAGGGATATGCTCTACTATTCATCACTATCTATCAGAAAAATAAATAAGTAAATCGTGTTTATTATTAAAATATAATATTTAATTTTTAGTAGATATAATAAAATTATGTACTTAGATACACAATTAACATTTTATATTTACATTTTTTGTGCAATTATTGAAAATTAAATTTATTGTTTTGTTGTTTAATTTGTATCAAAAGGCAAAAGTTATCCATACAGCCGGGTATGCACCGCGCGGTGCGTTATCACTCTACCGTGCCGGCCTCTTTGGTCTGTGGATGAACCACCATTTTTGATTGTAATCATAAAGCAACATTAGTGTTCCAAATTCAAATCTCATTATTACCCTGCGAAACTTTTCTAACAAAAACACTTATTTTGCACGCGCACTTTTTGGCGAACCAATGAGCGTTTTCGAATTGATGGGATGAAAAAGTATGTTATTTAATTATAATACGAATTTCCACCAAGAATTGACAATACATTCCCTAGTAAACTATACATTTAATTATATGATTATCTTTAGCAAAGTTGTTGTGCATGAACCCACGAAGATTTCTGAGTTAGTTAGTTAGTTAGAGACTATTTTCGACGTATGGCGTAGCAATAGCAAGCAACGCGCTCAGTGTACAGCAGTCACAGTTCAACTATAAATGAAATAGCTGCTTCTAAACGCTCATCACACCAGCTTAGTTTATTTACTTATTGATAGCGATGACTTTTGACCTTTTTTCACCCAATCTTCCAACACAAAGTACATTTTTGAGGTTAAATATTTTTTAAATGAAACTTGTATTGCGGCGTTAGGACAGGGGAAAAAGTTATGAGTCATCAGCAATATGTTACGCAGCATAGGAAAGAAGGAGCTAAGCTAACCTCCGCAGCTTCCGGCTACTAAATAAAGGTAGAAAGAAAGAAAAGAAAGAAATATTTATTTGGTCACAACACAAAGGACAATAATATACAAAAAAAAAATAGAGCTAAATGTTACAAATAATAATGCCTTTAGGCTGTGCCAAATTGGTTAAGTTCGGCATAAGCCTCATTTGCTTGATAGTTTTAAGTTTTCACCTCTATCTGCAGTCAGATTTTTGATGGCTTTTATATATTTACTGTATTTACAAATGACACGTAAGAAGTTAAAGGGAAATGCTACTACAATATATTGAAAGCAAAGTTTTTGTGCTTTAAATTTTATCCTCTATACCAGTCTTTCCCAAAGTGGGCAATAACGCCCCTTGTGGGCACTAGATGCTCAGAGGAGGGTGGTAAGGAGCCAGAAACGACATAATTGTCTATGAATGTCAAGGTGTAACTAATAAGGGGGCGATACGAAGTAACTGATTTTCAAAGTGGGCGTTAGACGATAAAGTTTGGGAACCTATGTTCTATACCAACAATATTAAAAAGCCGATCTTCGGATATTATACCTACTGATTAAATCACGAAAATTGTTTCAATCCCAGAAGTATGCACTCTCCTGGAGTAACATGGGCTATGTTTTATTACTAGCCATTGCACGTGGTTTTATCCGCCTAAAATGTATAATACCAAAGGAACAATTTATTTTTTAGGGTCTCATTGCCCAACAGTAAATCATTCAAAAGTTCATAAAAATTGAAGTATAAAAAGTGTAAAATATAATTTTTAAAATATTATTGTCCCAAAAACTCTTTATTTTAGTTTATCGCAATTTTTTTCTTCTTCCTTAACATGGTGTGGGTGTATAGACTATTAGTTAAAGTACTTAGTATAAAAGACAATTTAAATTCCGCAGTTAGAGAGAGAGAGAGAGAGAGAGTAAGTCAGAGAGTACCGCGGACTCTTAGTTTGCAAATCTTCGATCGCCCCTAGAAAGAAGACTAGTCTGTCTTCCCATTACACCAATAATATAACCGCAAATAAAAATATATCATACTTAGAGACGGCTTTATGGGTTACCTACTTGTAAAGCGTCGAGTATCTTACAGATACTTGTCTCTTAAGTACCACATCTTATTAATTATTTGTAACCAGAACAATTGAAACCATCCCATAGTGATTTCTCATAATTTGGAGTTTGGACCTGGCCATGCGCTTGTGGTTTCTATAATTACTGAGTTTCTATAACTTTTAGTCGAGCTTCATGGGTAGTCGTTTTGGGAGTGTAATTATTGTCTGCCGTGTACATTTTTAGATAATATATTTGAATATTTTCAAACAGCAACCTGCATAAAATACTTTAAAATTTTGAAAAAAAAAATACTTGCTCACTTGATTATTCCGAGGGTTATTCTCGTCAAGCTGAGACCCCGTTTTAGGGATAACAAGTGAAAGAGAGTCACTGGTCAAATCCTAGGTTTAATAAACCATATTTAGGTTGCCAGCTACTCGGTTCTGTAGTATTAGCCTATAGACACAGAATAATATACTTATTACACTGTGCTATGGATAAAATGGTCAAACCTAGTCTCGTCGGCGAGCACTTATAGAAGCTGATGAAGATGTTCGCTTTCACAGCAGAAGGCCCAAAAGAGCACTGGTTTAGATTCTAAGAAGACTTGTGCTCTCACAGATGTAGCAGTAGATTATCTGATTGTACTTCTACACATGATAGGGACTAGGCATCAATTGATCAGTGTATTTGGCCTTCATATTGTTAACAAACCAGCCTAGTGTGAGCCGGACTTGCTCACCGAGGGCTGGATATCAACGGGACGAATGCACGAGAACGAGAGATTTTTTAAAAATTGACATACATATTTCACACTTGCCTCATTTCATCATTCTGTATCTTTTGGAATTGCTTGACACATGTAAGAAGAAATCCAGACAGACGCACTAAAACATTCTAAAATGATACATTTTTATTTGAAATCAAAATACACGACGTCATAAAACCGTATAAAGATATAATTAGCCTCAAACACTCGATATTGAACACAAAGCAATTGCGGCTAAATTGAAATTCATTCAGGAATATGCGGACGTCGATGAAAGCAACACTCCGCCTTTATATTATCCACCTGCTATAGACTCAATTATGCGGCTAGTTGCTCGGTTAAAATGATTAATCACGGCGTTATACTATCGGATGGGAGCCAGTTTTCACGTCAAGGTTTATTGTAATAAACTTTATTAAATATCACTCGTTTTCACATCATTTCATCTGTTTTAAGGGCTTGTTCATAGTGACATTTTGATGTTTCTTTTAATTCAGGACGATTTTTGGATGGTTGTGATTTTTATATCCAACATTGTTGACTGCAATTCCAATAGGCAATCGAATATTTGTACATTACTAAATTATGTTATTACTATTATAAATCATATTTGTGCCCCGAAGCTATAAAGAGGTTGCTAACGAGAAATAAGACTTGTTGTGATAGGACCACATTAAAATTCAAGTAAGGTACAATCCCTTTCTATTTCGAAAAATTAAAATATAATTTCAGAAACCCGGGTACCTTAAAAATCCCTGAAAATTTTGATAAGGGCACTATGCCTTATCATTTCCCTGTATATAGGAAATCATTTTTTCGTAGATACCTAAACACATAGACTGAAACTCATAGCTTTACCATCTTAGATCAAAACATTGCTAGCGTCTTGTCAAAGCTAGAGTTAATTGATAACTCAATTAACTCATTGCACATTGCAAGAGTTACGTCAAAAAAATATAAACCCGGATGTAATTTGTTTCTCTGAAACTTTTGTCAAAAGGGGCTTCGAGGCTTTTGTGAAAATTAACGAATATACTCTAGCAGCAAGTTTTTGCAGAGATTCACGGAGAGGTGGTACGTGCATATTAATAAACAAATCAAAGATATTTAATGAATTGACGTTTCTTAATAGTTATGTTTAGCAGAGAACTTTCGAAGCCTGTGGAGTCGAAATTATAGACATAAAAGTAATAATTATTTGTCTATACAAAACACCTCAATCTGACCCCATTACGTTCCTAAATATTTAAAAAATACTTTTGCACGACTTACGATGACATATAAATGTAAAACATATAATATAGTCATAACTGGCGACCTTAACATAAATACATTGCAAGAGTGCAAAGTTACAAATATATTACAGGATCTCTGCTGTAATTATAATTTGAATGTCCCTACTGGCAAGTTATCCCGCGTTGACCACATCTTAAGTAATATTCCAGATGCCATGGCCACAGTGCTACCACTTTTCCTTTCAGACCATGATACATCACAGTTACTGAGGTTCCCAATAAAATATAAACCATCGAATTCTACGACATTTTATTATATTCTTAGAAGAGATTTCAATCGGGATACTATCCGAAAGTTTAAAAAGTACTTGAATGCATTGAGCTGGACTAACGTGTATATATAGAGCCAGATGCAAATATAGCATTTAGTGCATTCCATGATTTCTTTTGTCTCTTAAATTATAATCTATGTTTCCCTAAAATACGAATAAAAATAACTATTAAAGAGGGACAATGTCATTGGATTATTAAAGGTTTAAGAGTCAGCTGTAAAACCAAACGTAATCTAAGATATTATTATTATAAAAATAGAAATTTAGCTACTAAAAACAGATATATATTATACTCTAATATTCTAAAAAAAATGCATTATATATGCATACTTCAAAAAAAATATGATAATTAATCTCTCTTACACGAGACCGGCGTGAAGTGACAGCTGTGCTGTCGCGTTTCGTGCGGTGTGTAAGTAGCCGGTGGCCCATGGAGGTGGGAGGAGAAAGGGGGGCAGCGCATCTGTATAGTCTCTATGCAGATGTCTATGGGCGTCGGTAGTCATGAAAATGGCTACAACTGCTCGTTTGCCCCCTTATACCATAAAAAAAAAAAATAATATAAATAAAAATGAAAATAAATGTAAAGCAACCTGGACTGCTATTAAAAATGAAATAGGTAAAACAAGTTACAAGAACGATATACGAAGCATTATATATAATTGGTAAAAAAAATGTAACAAATCCAGAGGAAATAGCGTCGGCATTTATTAATTATTTTGTAACATCAACACACAATAAGAATAGTGGAACATTCAATCCAACTCTCAACTTTAATAGTAGCAATACAATGTTCCTAACACCTATCTCAGAAAGCGTAGTAAAGGCAGAAATATTGTTGTTAAAAAATACCAAATCAGAAGGCTACGATGAAATAAATACAAAAATCATAAAAATATGTACAAATGAACTGACGGAAATACTGACATACTTAATAAGCCCATCTATAAAAAGGGAGAAAGACATGATATTGCCAATTACCGACCAATAACTTTAATACCCATCATATCGTAAATATTCGAGGAGTGCATGTTACGAAGACTCCTTGATTTTTGTCAGAAATATAAAATTATACGTCTGATATAATTTTATATTACAATTTAGATTTCAAAAAGGAAAGTCAACCACGTTAGCAATTTTCTCATTCATAAAAGAAACTCTCACAAGTATTGATAATAATAATCACAGCACTGGGCTATTTTTCGACTTATCTAAAGCATTTGACCTAGTTTCACATACCTCGTACTACAAAAACTTGAAAATCTTGGTATCAGAGGGCCTACAGATCAGTGGATTTCTACCTATTTAACCGACAGACAGCAGTGCGTTACTATCTCTAAAATAAATAATAATAACGAAGTATCATTGTATTCATCTGAGTATACGCACAACAGATACGGAGTTCCACAGGGAAGCGTACTAGGGCCCATTCTATTCCTTTTATACATAAATGATGTTGTAAAAATACAATAATAAACTATATGCGGACGACATTTCAATTATTGTTACATCAAGTAAAAAGTATAATACATTAAATGACCATGAAAATGAAATTAATAATACAATTGAAGAACTAATGAAATGGAATAATATGAATAATCTCGAAATTAATTTAAATAAATCAAAATACATAATATTTAATAGAAGCAATAATAATAATAATAACAATCAGATAAAACTCAATATAGCAAAAATAAGAGAAGTCACGGATACTAAATTTTTAGGAATAACTGTAGATAGTAATTTAGACTGGAAATTACATATAAAAGAATTGTCTACTAAGTTAAACAAATTTGCATTTGCCCTTAAACAAATAAAACGAGTAACAAATAGAAAAACAGCTATCTTATCATACCGGGCATACATAGAATCCCTTCTGCGCTATGTTTATAATTATATTATATTTATAATTATATTATATGGGGCAACAACACAGAACATAAAAGAGTGTTCATAGCACAAAAAAAATATATCCGAGCTTTATGTGGGCTCCGACCAGACGAATCTTGTCAACCTATATTCAAACAACTTAGCTTATTACCTCTACCGGCACTTTATTTTTTTGAAATAGGTATGTTTGTATACAGGCACAAATATTTTTTTACAGCGGCGGACGACATAAAACATCGTAGCAGACGAGACCCGCATAGGTTAGTTGTTGGCGATAATCCTAGACTAAGCAAATATAACAAGAGCTGTTTGGATACGTGCATGAAGTTGTTTAACAAGTTACCAAATGATATAAAAAGCCTAAGACCGACCAAGTTTAAATCTAAATTGTATGAGTGGATAATTCTAAATAATTTCTACAGCATTAAAGATGTCATAAAATAAATAGTCATAAATTTGTAATTAATTATTAAAAGAAAAATGTTTATATAATAGTTTAAGGATATTGTGTATTTTTTATTTCTTGCATTTTGCATGCTATTTATATTGAGAGTAGCAAAACATGTGTACTAACCTAAACGTGTGTAACATCTCATTGTATAACCATGTTTTATGCAAATAAAAAATATTATATTATGTTATATTATACATTTATTTACTAATTTAATAAATTCCATAGTAGACTTTACACACCTACGTGGTGTCTAGCTTCATGCTGAGTACCGTAAGGGCTTGTGTGACGACACGACAACGGAAATGTATTTTATATTTTCTTACATTGATCATGGATTTCATATAATTGAACAAATATTGGTATAAATTGTATATAAGTTCAAATAAACTGTATAAATACACTCTTAATATCAATATCTACTTACTCAGTACAATAAGAATCTGATTCGTATTTTACCGAGTCAATTTCTGTTAAGATTCGCTTTGAGACATGGAGCTTATCGTGTATTAACGATATGTAATTATAATAAAGAACAATCACATATTCATGCTAGTTCCAGAGTAGACAGACAGAACTTCTAAAACTTTTGTATACATTACGGTTGGCAATGCGATAGAGGGAGTCTATAAGTAAAGTGGGACTGGGGAACGACTACCCTACGGCCCCTATGGATCCAAACCATCAGCTTCATCGAGAAATCTTAAAGCATATCATCTTTCTATCAGGTGGCAGGTCGTTATTGAGAAAAAAGACCTTGTGAATACAAACAAACAGAAGTGCACGAAAATGAGATACCTATACATATTTATATATCGTTTCAATTTTATTTCTCGCTCTTCACAAGTTTCGAATCGCAACCACATTATAAAAGTTATTACACTGTAAAGCGACAATTTTTTGGAACGCGGCAACATACCAACATGAAACTCGTTAATACAGATAAATGTAAAAACTCGCTTCAATTTGAACACGTCTTTACGTTTTCATTTTAAATTGGCGAGCGTTATTCGATAAGTATTAATTAATTTTCACGTAGCACATTTATTGCCTATCCAAAGTTGTATTGTGTTTTACACATTTGATAATTGAAATTTGCGAACGAAATTTATTTCATTGCATCAGTGGTTAATGATAATTAATATGTGTACCTATTATTTGACACTGCTTAATTAACTTTGTGTTTATTGTCGCTACTCAGTGCTTTATAGTTTATAGAATTCCTTAATAAATGTGCTATTCAAGACTAAAGATTTTATCAAATCGGACCATCGTTTGGGAGTCAACTAGTACAACAGAAAACAATACTTCTGGGTGATAAGAAACTTGACATTTTCTTTAATAATTTCGTAAGATTCTTTGAACCAAACGATAAGGAACAGTACCTTCCGTGGCAATTAGGTACTATTTCACGCTATAAGTTTTATGATATTTTAAGGACAAGACCATGTGCAAAATGTAATATTTTTTCATTTTAATTATTTGATACGCCAACAGTCTACGTATGACAAATTATATGAACATGCTTGTTAAACTGTTTTGAACAGTATTGCTAGAGATGGTGTTATTCTGACAAATAAACTAGGGCGAAGCAAAAGTTTAACCAAAATTCAATAGTTTTGGCGCGATAAAGTAACAATAATTCATGCACCCGAACTCTCGCTTAAATAATATTAATATGGAGA
Organism: Calycopis cecrops; assembly: GCA_001625245.1. Classification (NCBI taxonomy): domain Eukaryota; kingdom Metazoa; phylum Arthropoda; class Insecta; order Lepidoptera; family Lycaenidae; genus Calycopis; species Calycopis cecrops. Next base: position 593,607 of record LUGF01024967.1, read on the forward strand.
AAATTAGTAGCGCTAAGCATTACAGTTTCATTCAAGTTTCAATCGTACGTGATCCTTGGAAATGTCATATAAAAATTAAATGTACTCGTAAGTACATGCACATATTTACCAAATTAGGTATTTCATACAAACGAATATTGAATGGAAATCGGAAATCTCCTAAAATAAAATCTGCACAAGACAATAGAAAAGATTAACGTCCTGCGTGTTCATACCAACAAGCTGAATCTAACCTGGTAGCTATAAGAAACTATTCTATAATAAATAATAAAGCACAACGTAAGCTAACATTTAAAGCTCTTTACAATAAAATGTAAAAAGAAGAGGTGCCTACCCATCCACGCCTATTGCAGTTGTATAGAATTTCTCAATAAAAAATACAATCTACGAGACACTTCTTTCAATACTTCAAGAAAAATAAATAAAAATCGCAATGCGTAATGCGTAAAAAAGTTGCAAATACCTGCATGCAGCTGTCTCGTGTGCTGGTGCACATAGGCAGCGAGCGGCAACTGCAGTCGACTCCGGGCGGCAGCGTAAACGCACGAGGGCAGCTCCGTGCTCAGGGTGCCTTCCTCATCAGAACCGTCTACGTAGGCGAACTTGAGACTCGCGTAGTCCAACCTCCGGTCACTAACATAAAAAACATTTAGCGTAAACAAAAAAAAAGTTTCACAAAAAAAGTGCGGAAATGAAAAATACCTCAAAGGAGGCGACGTGGACGAATCTGCAATTTGCGTTCGTGTTCCTGACATTGTATATCAAAGGGGAATGTTCTGTACCAATGCTTTGTGCTTTTGAATCGGAACTGCGTGGCGCCAAGCCGGACAAATAATTTTATACCGCAAAGGGTAGCCATTTTGTGTAGTGTCGTTGGAAACGTGTGAGGGGTGACTGAACGCTTGACAGATACAGTGGACCGTAATGTGTGGGACATAGAGTCAGTTTTAGTTCGCGTATCCGTTATCAGTCTCGACGCGTATATTCAACCCCTAGAGATTGGGCGGAGTTTTATGAAAATAAGGGCGGTAAGGGGACGGGCTGGGAAACCACCGAAGCTTAAGATAAGGTACTTACTTGCATGCTCTTGTAGAAACGGAAACCATTCGCGCGATAAGCGTTTATATAAGTAATTTACCGTCAAGATGAAGAGATATGTCCCGAAATTATTTTGGAGTTTATTGGATATTATTGCATAAGAAACGCCTTAAGTAATTAGCTATAATAGAAGGTGAGGACTGAGGAGCGAAATTTCGCCAAACAGCTATCGAGCTATGAAGCGTTATACCAGAGTTCCACATTAAGCGCTAATGTCGCTTACGTCTCTTTCCCACGTTTTTATTTAGAAATACACAATTACGTCACGTTTAGGCTCGTTTAGGTCTAACATGATCTTTAGACCTAAATGTCAGCTGTGATCCGATGATGGACTTGGAAGGAATAGGAGAAAACTCGATATATGTGTTGGCACTGACACATTTTTTATGTTACACTTTTTTCAATGTAAAAAAATAGAAAACCATTTTAATATTAACTAAAATAACATATTTTTAAAAATTTTATTTATTACACATATTAGTCTTTGAATATAATATTATAATTTATTTATCGTTTGCCAACTGTCTTAGCTTAAAAGAGAAATCTAGAATAATAAATTCGTTTAACACTATTAGGATTTTATGGAATATTATTGTAAATGTGAAAGCTTATATTAAAGATTACAAATTATAATTTTAGAACAATGCTGAATTTAGGCATTCGCCAGTAAATAGCTTAGTTTAGCTCTCACACTAGGTAAAACCTGTGTTATGAGCATAGATTTGCAATGTACATAATCTATGATGCAGCCTTAAGCTTTTGCTTTTGCTTTAACGATTGTGCCCAAATTGAAAAGAATGCCTTTGTGTTTGGTATGGCAATGGCAAGATTTGTATGAAACTGCTTATTGCAGGGAAATAACAAACAGGTTTTAGTGATTATTTACGATGACCTGATTATGACAAACTGGGGTAGATAAAATATGTATAAAGTAATCCTGTTACTACATACCAAGGCCGGAATGGGTTCTGGGACTAACCTGGCATGAGAGGCATCGTGGGGCTTCCTAACCTCCCCATCCCTTCTTACGTGTATGTGTTTTTTGTCTGTACGACACTATATAGCTGGCTACTACTACTAGCTGATATTCCATATAAACTTAGAGTTGATGTAGGTACATCATAAAAGGAATCCGTGTACCAAATTTGAAGTTCCTACATAGGTACTGTAGTTTCGGCTGTACGTT
>LUGF01024967.1:609323-666263 GCA_001625245.1 Calycopis cecrops
CCGCCACGCGCCTCTCCAAGTGTTCGGAACATGTACCAACGCCTTGCACCAAATCGTTTTTCTGACTGCACTTAATTAATCCATGTAGTGCACGGCCACTGTAAACATGGTTATTGCTTCACGCTTTTGACTTTAATATACTGTTGTTTTTGTGGAACATTCTCGAACGTTGGAAATTAAAATAGTTGACATACTTATTTATTTAATAAATTAAGAGTTTTGAAAATTAATTTTATTATTTTGTTGTGGATTTTATAGAACATTTTCGAACGTTTGAAATTAAAAATGAATAATTGTATATAGAACAATAATCCGTGAGTTGGAAAATTAACTTTGTTAGAAACTTGCTTTCAAAAGCTCGCGCTTTTGCTTTTTTTAAAACAGACATTGACAATGTCTGTTTTAACTTTACAACGCTTTGTGTTCAAAGTTAATCAAAGAGTACTTGAATTCCTTTAGATAGTTCCTTTAGTGGGAATAAGAATATAATCAGTATTCCTGCACTGTCAATTATACCTACTTACTTTTTCATATAATTATAATTACCATTTTCCACGACTCTTTGATAATATCAGAAAAACCTATTGAAATACATACAGTCATGTTCCCGCTCTCACTCTGTATTATTTTACTTCTTAGAAACATCAGATAAGCTATTTGGCGTTGTTAATTAAAATTACAATTTACTGGTTTAGTTTTTTTAAATGTACGTAAACAAAATTTAAAACTTATAAAACTAACCTTTAGGTTATCATTCGCAGTAGATATAGGTATATCTGGCCCACTTACTATTACTAATTTCTCCACTACTCACTAATCTACTCTTTGAATTGTCTATTCCCATATTTTTAGAGGAACTATGTTTTATTATAAATGTTCATATCTTTTTTATCTCATTAAAATTCATATTTTTATCGCCGAACGATTTTAAATAGCTTCAGAGCATAGTTATAAAATAAAATATTAGATCACACGGTAAACTGGATATACAATGGTCTATACCTAGATACAAGTATGATCTGCAAAACTCATCGTCAATAGCCTGGAAACCAAATCGGTCCCTTTGTGATTCACCCCTACCCGTATTTGTCTGTCTGTTTGTTGTATTTAAGCATTTATTATACGCAATTATCAACAAGTCGTCCGCAGATCACTTTGCTTGAGGAGACGCTATGGTGCTCAAACTTTTTTATGTTAATGCAATTTTTTTGATGAAATTTCAATTGATTATTGAATTAAAAATAATAAATAAACATTTAATACGTAAGACAAATAAACATAGATAAAATTGATGATTTAAAATAAACAATGCAAAGAACAGATGCTTGCCTGCCAGTATCATATACGTAATTATTATTATTTTAAGTATCATATCATGTAAATGAAAGTATTCATTGTGGTATTCACGGAGACATAGGAGGTACGCTACGCGGCACGGTTCAAATGGGAGAAGCTGGGGATCTTTATCATTTCTCGTAAGATGTAATTTGTCGATCAGTAGATCGATACAGAATGATTTGCATAAAATTATGCCTACATAGGTAATTTAGGTATAGACTTTGTAGAGGATATTTTGATTTATATCCTTACTTTGTTTACATCTTTTTTTTATTCTCATTGTGTAGGTCCTGTATTTAACCTAACAATTGCAACATGCATTTTTTATTCATTGTTGCAAGTTTGAGAAGCGGTAGACGATACCACAATACAACAGGGGCTAACCGCCGTCGCACGGCGCATCCCCCGGTCGCGCGAGCCGCTTCCCCCTATGGGAACAACACACAAATTACGCTTAGCCAATTGTCTAATGTGTTCACGCCATTTAACTGGACATATTGAGTGCAGTTTTTTCAAGTGATCGCCGTGAAATTTTTTATGAGAGCGCAAACATTTGTCTATGGCTAGTTGAGGATTTTGTTTTTTATTGTCAGTCAGTCTCTGTCACATTTAGACATACAAGCCTCTTCGTATGTGATTTAGTCGTCTTTTTTTATAGTACCTAATACCTATAGGGTAATCTAGCAGTTAGTTTTTAGGGTTCCGTACCCAAAGGGTAAAAACGGGACCCTATTACTAAGGCTCCGATGTCCGTCCGTCCGCCCGTCCATCCATCCGTCCGTCCGTCAATCCGTCCGTCTGTCACCAGGCTGTGTCTCATGAACTATGATAGTTAGACAGTTGAAATTTTCACAGATGGTGTATTTCTGTTGCCGATATAACAACAAAAACTAAAAAATTAAATAATATGAATATTTAAAGGGACCCCCATACAATAAACGTGATTTTTTTTGCTCCCATACAAAAGATTAGCTCCCGTTTTCGTAGATAATAATAATTCGCATGAGAAACTCGAACGAGTCGCGCGGATTTGAGCGACTGCGCGAGGATTCGCTGGAATCCGCGCGGAAGTCGCGAAAATTCGATAATAAGTACTACAGTAAAGAAAATAAAGTTTAAATTTATATGTCACTGAAAAATTTTCAATTTCATTTTAATGCGCTCCGCTTCGCCGCGCTTTTGGTGTGAATTGACCCTAAGGGAGAGAAGCGAGACAAAATCTCACCAAATTTTACGTTGGAGTGGGGTGGGAGGAAATACTCCCTGCGACATCTTTGTAGATGGGGGGAGGGGCCCAAAAATATCGTCTATATATTTATCGAGACAACCTGTATTACGTCACTGTTTACGCTATTTTCTCGGTTCGAAACGAATACTAGCCACAGGCTTCCTTCAGCCTCTAATGGGCCATCGGAAACTCACACAGCTCGCGAAACGCGAGAGCAAATCTGTCATTTTACTCCGGCATTGTGTGAGCGAGAGGGTCTCGGCTGTTTCCATTGGTACAGAAGTCTCCACATGCGACCCGACTCGCCCTTGGCTGATATAGATCCGATGAAAATAATAGCTGTACTGGAATTTTTCAACTATTTTCTTAGTTAAGGTTTATATATAAATCTAAAAGTAAGCCTTACGTTTTGCTTTCTATGTATTCCTATGAGCATTCGAGAATGTGGTCCACTTCGGAGCGCTGTAAAACCAAGAAAATAAATAAAATTGAACAACTTAGTAGTAGAGGAAATTGTTAATTGAAAAATCTTTTTACAGCACTCTTAAAAAGTCATTTTATTGTAAAAAATCGTGAAAAAAATTATAATCTCCAGAAGAAAATTTGTTACAAAATTTTATGATATTTTTGTTTACAACTTTTTTATTGGACACTTGACGATAAAAATTGATAGAAATAAAGTAGTGAACAGTTTTAATGTTTAATAAAATGTTCTGTAGAATTGCTAGTTTATGAGACGTTTTCCAAGATGGCGGCCGGGGGGCAAGGGTGGCGACCCCACAAACTTGAGATTAAGCTGCTATTGACCCCCCAAACATGTCTCAAAAATAAAATTGCTTTCTCTAAAAAATGCAATATTTGGTCCTTAAATTGTAACATTACAATGGACTAATGTTATAATATGACATTTAATTTTTATTTACAAAAATGTTTTACATATATGTACTTAGGTACACGATGAACTTGTGTTCAGAAACTATAAGTTTTTTTTTATAGTATTTCGATATTTTGCTGGCCATCACTAGTTCATACTAGTTATAAGTTGATAATTTTCAGGTTTATTTCTTTATTTATACCGTAAGCTCTTATTTATAACCAAATAATATCATGATTCCAAGTCCAGCCTAAGTAATGTATTCGTTTCGATTAGTATATCACAAAAAATTTGCAACGCAAAAATGTCTGTTTCTTCTGTTGTTTTAATGAATATTTGTTGTGCTTGTTGAGATGGCCCTCAGTAATTAACATTTAATTCAACAAAGCTATGATGGTTGATTGATGAAATGAGTTTGACAGACAGACCAAAGTGGCGCCTGCAAGGGTTCCTTTTTCCTTTCGAGGTATAAAAGTCTATAAAAATCTTCATTCTTCGGACACCACAATTTTCTCATCACAGTGTAATGTACGATATTTGTAGCATGAGCTCGTAGTCTATTATAGTATATCTGGGATACGAAATAAAAAATGTTTTGTTAAAGTCATTTATTAATCATGATATTTTTTGTAACGCTTATCTAATAAAATAGTATCCGAATCAGTCTTCGAATTTTATTCGTAATTTATTTCAGGTTGACATTTAAAAATAGTTCTGTAGTTAGTTTTCTTTCAAACTTGGCTTATCAGGTAGCTTGATTTCTTCGACCGCCACGTTTTCCGTACTCGATTTCAGCTCCACGTACTTGTATCTTAATGCCATCACCGTAAATATCAACATATCTAATAGCATCAATCCGGCGAATAAAAAGAACTCCTTCCACTAAAAAAATAAATTAAGCTTAGTACACAAGTGACATAAAATTTATTACAAACCTAACTTATATTACATTATATAGTAGTAATAGTAATATTTATTTATTTCTCTTTTACAAAGGTAAAAATAATATCCTTGAAGAAATGAATTAAAATATTTTGTTCTGAATAACTGCTACGATTAGGTACACGATATACATTGCGTGTTTAAAATATGATAGTACATTGTGAAGAAGGGAGCTGGAATACTACATTTCTTATTGTAAGTTTTCCATCAGAGTTGAAGGCAAACGCAGAGGAAGATTTAGTACTATACTCCCGAGTTGTACATAGGTACTATTTTTTCAGCCCTCCGGTTGAAAAACGTCAACTGTTGGACAGAAAAATAGCATACGTACCTTTTTGATAAGTAATGTAAGAAAGCCTCAGATTACATGTTTGAAAGAAAGAAAGAAGGATTTTTATTGATTACAATAAAATGGACAATTCCACATATAACAAACATTACATTAATTGGGTGTAATCAATATAGGTAACCACTCAGCATTTATCCTATCATTATCACAAGTTTATATGTCGACGTATTATCTTTGACATTGCGTGCGTAATGTAGGTACTGTTTCGCTTACCTTCGTACGCCGAAAGCTCAAACTTTTAGGGTAGGTAGGGGAAAAAGTACTTGTATTAATTTCATAACCATTATTAAAGTAAAGAATTATATCGAGGGGAGGATATACCTTTATCATAAAGTTTTGTTAGATTGATAATATATATAAAAATTGCATTCTTACTTGAGCGTCTAGGAAATTTCCTTCGACAATCAGCACCACAATCAAATTTCCCAATGCTACTGTGAGAAGCCAAAACGATTGCAATACCGATTTCATACTGGAAGGTGCTTGTGTGAAGGAGAATTCTAGACCGGTGATAGAAAACATGACTTCAGCCATTGTGATCACCACATACTGCGGCAAAAGCCATAGAATATGCACGGAGTTGGGTGGTGTGATTATCACCGGATTGGCAATCTGAAATTGAAATGTTGAATTAGATTTAATTACCACTTATTATATGCAATCTATATATTATTAATACGAGAAGAAAAATAAATAAACATTTTTTTAAAGAATTGAGCAACGGAAGACTTTGAAGTTACTGAAGTTGATGATTTATTTTTATCCTCCCTTTTTTCATCCACTGTTTCTTTCAACAAACGTCAGGCCTGGCGAAAATCGTAATACCATTGTATAAGTATGTGGATATTTTACATTTGATAATTTTTTTATTGTTTAATAATCATTAATAAGATTTGGTCTGTACATACGTAAGTACCGCTGCTATCCTTCTCTATGTTGATAGTATAAACGGCTCCCGTTTTGAATTCGTATTCACTTAAAATAATAACTCCGTCGGCTAAGACGTTGTATTTTCCTTTGTCCGCCAACGTGAATTGAGATCTGTCATCACTAGATAATGTTAACTTTGTTCTGTTCTTCGCATCCACTATAGTTATTGTCACCTTCTGATCGATATTTGCTAAAAATCTAAAAAAATAGTAATAATTAATATTTCAAGAAATAACTTTAAATGTACCAAATAAAATTATCTTTTTGGATTTATGTCACACATACATAATTCCAGAAAAAATATTCTGTACCCAATTGCCCTTACATCTTAGTCTATTCTAAAAATTACCAAGTATATTTTTTAACAATCACAAACGGTAACTGTGTTTATTATCCTCTATACAGTCGAGTTATTTTGATTGCGATACGCCACTCTTACGTTCATTTTAAAGTAGTTAAAATTGAAATGTATCGGTTTTTCACATTCTTCTTATTCGTGAGTGAAATTCAAACATTTAATGTACGCGTTAAAGTTCAACAAGGTGTTCTTTTGGGTAAGACTGTGTCGACTGTGTTTAATGATATCACATACTTCGCTTTTTACGGAGTACCGTATGCGAAACCGCCTATTGGGAAATTGCGGTTTAAAAATCCAAAACGCATTAGAAAATGGCGTCGTCCATTTGATGCGACCGTAGAGTACCATGGTGCATGCGCTCAAGAACACATTGTGCACAAATCTACTGTATACGGTGTCGAAGACTGCCTCTATCTTAATATATATACACCTGAGATACCTCGAAGTGGCAAATCAATATTAAAGTCTGTTATTGTTTGGATACATGGTTATGCGTTTACAACTGGCTTTAGCCACGTGTTTGGGCCGGACTTTCTAATAGAAAAGGACGTTATTGTAGTAACTCTCGCACACCGATTAAGTGCATTTGGTTTCGCTAAGATAAACCAAACCGATAGACATGCCAATATGGGACTAAAAGATATCGTATTAGGTTTGCAATGGATCCATGGAAATATTGAATCGTTCGGAGGTGACAAAAATAAAATAACTGCCGTAGGAAGTGGATCGGCATCTTTTTATCTTTCAATTCTATTGGTGACAAAGTTTAAGAAATTATTTTCAAAAATGATTTTACAAAGTGGATCTATATATTCACCATCGATGTTTCAAGGGAACGAAACATACGAAACGCTAAAATTAGAGACAGAACTGAAGAAAGCAGGATGTAAGAACATATTGACAGCTTCAGCGAAAGATATCATCGCAGCATCCAGGAAAATTTACAGAAGAATAGACACAATAAATAGTCAAAGACCTATCGTTCCGTTTTCACCTTCAAAGGAAACAGAATCCAAACAATCCTTGCTAACGTTCAGTCCATCTGAAATTTACGCTAATGTCAATATAAATAAACCTTTACTTATGGGATACGCAAGTCAAGAAGGCATTTCAGAAATGATACCTTTTATACAAAATACAAAGTATTTAAAATTATTTTCAGTTTCGTATAAGTTTATGGTTCCTTTCGCAGATGGTTGTAAATATGAACATTCATCCAAAACATTCGAGAAGATAGGAAATAAAATAAAACATTATTACACAAAGAAAATTTCCGAAAATGCAATTACGGATTTCTTGAAGTTAACGTCAGATTTACAAAAATATCCTATTTTTAAATTTATAAAATCTCAGTTAAGAAGAGAAAATAATAAGATATATGTTTATAACTTTGATTATATAGGCAAGCTAAATGTTGTAAAAGCTACATCTGTAGCAAATTCAAAAACGGTAGTAAAAGGTGCAGCTCAGGGAGATGAAATATGTTACATATTTAAATGTGAACCACAGGGAGAACTTTATTTCCAATTAAAATCTCTTCCAGATGACGTAGATAGAAATTTTATTAAAGAAATCACGGAAATGTGGGCAAACTTTGCTAAGTTCTCTGATCCTAATTTGGACAACAAAGACTCCGTTAAATGGCTCCCAATGACCAGTAATCGAGATTATGTTTTTCGTTTTGGTAGGCCGAATAAATTAACTAACTCTAAGAAAGAACAAAAAATGTTAAAATTTTGGGAGGAGATTTATGAACAATTTTATTCTGATAAAAATTGTAATAAAATAAGAGATGAACTATAAGAATTCGTTGTAATTAATTACAAGCTTTTATTTAGCTACATTTTTTCCAATGTTGGTCTGTAATGGTATCTTGTAAGTTATTTAAATGTTTTACCTTTATTAAATAATATACTTTTTATACTATTTCCATTATTCAAATTAAATGTAATTAATGTAATTAGGAAAAAGTATAAAAATGTATATTATTTAATAAAAGTATATTATGAATTTCCATCCAGAAGTGACAATACATTCCATCAATTATAAGTTAAATGTGTTCTCAATCCCGGTTACCGATGAAATTATGCATGCATGTGTAAATAAATATAGGTAATGTAAGTGTATGTAAGTGTATAAAATATAGTGTAAAAGTAATATCTCAATAACATCATGTTAACCTTGTTAAGATTGCGTTGAAAGGGTATTACGCCTAGCCATAACCAAGTTCTACTGATGAAGGTGGCTATGGGTACTGTAACAAACAAAATGTCGGAAGCCCTTAGTATGTTGTTTCAGTGAATTTGTTCTATCAAGACACTTCTTTATTTATTTTATTTGTCCTGGTAGGAACTCCGGATGTTGACATTATTTTAATAAAAATATATTTTTTTAATTTTCTTTATTTTACTTCGTAAGCATAATCGTGACGAATTTAATTATTTCTTACCTTACATTAATACTGTCAATAGCCTTATTATTGTTATCTGTGAAATTGTATACACCATCTTGAGAAATAAAAAGTGAGTTGGCAGTTTTTTCTTTTAGCATGTATATTCCCTCATAATTTTTGTTTGCACATTCAGTTCCGTCTAAACCGCTAAGAGAAATTGGTAACTCAATTTCATTGTGTGATGGTATACCCAAATCTTCATAAATACCCAATGGGCCAATCATACTATTAACATTGCCAATTCTTACTGTGAAATTGCAATTATACCCATTATAAATCCTCAATTGGGCTAAGCCCTCTGATACGGGGGTACCATAAGTTGGCTGGAAAGCAAATTATAATCATCATTGTATGTTTATTTAATAAATATTGGACAATATTTAAAACATATTTATATTTACCACCAGATGAAGTTCGACAATTCCAGAAATCACAAAAGCTGCAGCGGCTAGTATTCCACCCCATATCATTTTATGCAACGGTCTTCTTATAAGTTTAACAGCACTCATAAATGGATAAATTACCTAGAATTTACATTTGAAATTTAAGGTAGGTAGATTGATAGTATATAACAGCCAACAGGTATTAGAATACTTACAACTTGAAATAGTGGAATGAAAACTAAAATAAGTAGAGGATTAACAACTTGCATTTGGTCGGCTCTTAATATCCAACTGCCGATACTTTGGTCCATTCTGTCGGCTTGAAATGTCCATCTCGACCCCTATAAAAAAAAGGCCTCTTAAAACTTTATATTATAAAGCATACCTGACTGACTTATACATCAACGCCAAGCCGAATCTAATTTCAAAATCAAAATCAAAATGTTTTTATTCAAAATAGAATTATAAAAATTGCTTTTTGAACATTAAAAATTACATCTACCACCGGTTCAACCCTAGCCCTGCCCTGAGAAGAACCGGCGACCGGTTTTTGAACGCTTTCTGGGATCTTATTGTAGAGGCGTATACATTGACCCCAAAAGGAATTCTTTACTCTGCTTAGTCTATGAAATGGTTCATCTAGTTTGTGTCTGTTCCTAGTATTTCTATCATGATTAGCACTTTTCGAATTGAATTCGATAATATTCATTCGTTTAAAACATTTTCTTAAATGTATTGGGAATTAAATTTGTCTCTGTGATGTAGTAGAGGTTAGTTTATGTATTGCATGAATAGCTCGCTTCTGCAGCACGAAAATAGAATTTATGACGGTAGCGTTTCCCCACGACACTATGCCATAAGACAATGCTATGGAAGTAACCAAAATAAACTAATTTTGCAGTATATTCATCTGTAATTTGTCTAATTTTTCTAACTGTGGTTGCTGCAGAACTAAGTAGGTATATTCTCAAGTTTAGTGATATGGGGACCCCACTGCACTTTAGAGTCTAGTGTTATCCCTAGGAAAATTGTCGAATCCACTAGATCTAGAGTTTCACTATTTAATAATACCATTAATACATTGATTGCAACATGTCTAACATTAGGCAACATAAATTTAATACATTTAGACTAATTGCTATTCAGTAAATTCAGTAAATTATTAACACTAAACTAATATACCACAACGGAGAGAGACCTATTTACCTCGTCATAATTAATCTGTTGTCGCTTATGTTTAATAATAAACGATGTATCTCATGACTGTCTTTAACAAGATATGGTAAGTCGTTTATATATATAAGAAAAAGAAATGTACCCAAAATGGACACTTGTGGGACCTCCATTTTCATTTTGGTGCCGTTAGACCTCTTTTATTTACATCAACTTATTGAATAATATTATTTGAATATCAAGAGGTTAAGCGTCGCGTACTGTACCTAGAAACTTTAAATTTTATACGGGTTTTCATGATGTGAGTAAGCACAAGTCAGAATTTTTTGAAATTCAACCCATAAAGAGGTGAAATATTAGGGAGATGAAACAGGATGGCGAAGTATAATACAAAGTATTTTTTTCTGTTTCGAAGTTAAAATATATTCTTGATTGCAATTAAAAATTATCTGTGTAGGACATAGATTTAGAATCATTCTCACTACGTGCATTCTAACTTCAAACTGTAGAAGACGTCATGTCTGTTTCTTGTGCGGCTTTCACGTAAAAACTACTGGACCGATTTGACGGACTGTCGGGTCAACTACTTAGTGTAGAAATAAAATACTGACTTGTTGATCGAATAACGCCCAGAACACTGGCAAAGGTATGAAGAGCACGAGCACGCGTAACACCTCCTTTATGTCTTCGATGAGGCTGGCGTCGTACTTGTCATCGGCGTGGTCCAGCCAGTGGTCTCGTTTGGTCTTACTCTTAAAGGAATTGGTGACGGCGTGCTGGAATCAACAGTCGTTAAATTTAATTTATAAAGTAATTTTATAAGTATATGATGAAAGACAATAACTCTCAACAGTCCACCAACGGTGGCAAGATACTCAGGTAATCGCAGGAAGGCATAAAAGGTAGCAATAGGGATCTCGTTATTGCTCACCAAACTGCTGCATCCGGCCTCTCTCCGGCCGTAGCGGCTCTCCGTTCCATCGGATCAAGAGGGTTCGGAAGAGAGAGAGTGCTCCTGTGTTTGCGCGTACGCCTGAGTACTTTTATAATACATCCTGCGTATTGGACCGATTATTCTGCTTGATTTGATACGATGAAAATGATATGGACGAAATGTTCCAAATTTCAGTAATGTCCACAGAATCTCATTTTTCTGACACAAAAACATATCCAAATTATCATCAGCCTTTAACGGTCCGCCAAGACGACCGATCTCCTGATGCATAACCTAGTTCTAATGGATATCCTTCTATTGCAAAGGAAAACTGATTTAGCTTGGTGATGACCAACTAAATCAGTTGACTGCTCACTCTAGCTCATTTTCATTGAACAATTATGTCCACTATTCGTTCTGAACAAGCAGTTGATGAAATCAATCATCATTTTTTATAAACCTTCTAAGCTTCCATTATCATCTAATTCTCAATTTATTGTGATCCTCTGCTGCGCAACGACAAGCTTATATATGGTACATGTGTCGAAATCGATAAATTTATACATCGGATCAAATATAAATTAGATAAATCGCCGTATTACAATGCGACTAGCCGTAATATAATACGGCGATTTGATGATCCGTTTGCGACACATACATGGTATGTAAGTCAATTATAAAGTATTAGAAGTTTTTAAATAAAGATTACTTACTGCGACACAAGTGGACACTTTAGCAAGTATGTTGCCAGACGGATTTTTAACAATATAGAACCTCCTTCCAGCTACGAAGAATACTAAAAAAAGAATACGATATTTAAGTTAAATAGGGTAAAATATCTACCGTAAAGTTAACATTACTCCATATAATATAATATTACTAGCATCAACATCTTCACCATCAGAGGTCGACACAGAAGAGGTCCACCACTTTTTTGTAGTGTTAGGTGTCAAACGAGTAATCGGAGCTATCTGCATGACTACCGAAGCCCATAGACATCCATGCAGATGCGTTTCCCTCCTTCCTCGTCCTCACTATGGGCCACAGGCTATAATAAGAAACTGCTGGATACAGGCCTCCCTCAGAGAGCGCTACAAGTCGCGGTCTCAAGCCGTTTGCATCCAGGAGCTCCCCGCGGCCTTTATCATCAGTCAACCGGACTTCAATTAAAGAAATGGCTAGTTAACGCTAACGCTAACGCTCAAAACTTGCCTCTACGCAGCTTTTCAGAAAATGTGAACAAGAAGTACCTCCGCGTTCATGTCAGCCTTATTCTTTTGCAATGTAACAACGGCAATTCGTGCAAGAATTTGGTAAAGACTTAATATTTATTCAATTGTGTTTCAACATTGCTACGCCAACGAGATTGTTGTGATATTTTCTATCACAAAAACAATATATTTTCGCGCAAGTTTTAATTTTCTAGTTTATATAAAATTTGTTTACAGAACAGACAATCCACAAAATAATATTATAAACCACTACAAACTACACGCATTAATATTCATAAATCAGCGTTCACATTCATAAAGCTATTTACATTACTTTGCATATTGCGCTTCTCTAATAAAGATGATGCCCTGCCATCCCCAAATATATGTGCCTCCATTTTTGCAACTATCAATCACAGCAGAATTACAATTTTGAAATTGTAATTCTGCTTGCTTTGAAATATGGCACTGGTATTCTCTTCATGATGATATACTGTGGCACTAAGTAAGGATTTTTAGAAATTCAACTACCAAGGGACACATGGGAGTGAAGAAACACATGGGAAATGTTACTGTAAAAGCCCGAACCACTGGAAATCCTAAAATTGTCTAGCAAAACCTAAGATTTGCCAACTCTTAACGCTAAAACTCCGAAATGATATGAGATCATCGTTTATATCGAACTTTTACCACAAGTCACTAGGTAAATCTTAGGTTTTACCTCAGAGGTACGATAAATATTATAAAATATTTTATCGTGTTCGGGGCAAAATATCCTGCTCGCGGGCCTTACATATTATATATTCACATACATAATAAATAAATATGTACTAAATACTGAATAAATGATAATAATAAAGTAAGAGGTAGTGCGACGGTGCATGCATGCATGTAGCTGGGCATTGGGCAGGCACGACCAGGAAGGTAGCTCTTGCTTACACGATACCGGCGTAAAGTGACAGTCAGTACAGTATGTTAGTAGCCGGTGGCCTATGAAAGTGGGAAGAGGAAAGAGAGCAACGCATCTGTATAACCTCTATGTGGAAGTCTATGGGCGTCGGTAGTCAGGAAAATTGCCCGACTCCTCGTTCGCCTCCTTATACTATAAAAAGTAAGAATTCCACAAATACATTAATTTAATTTTAATTATGTAATTATAAATGTAAGGATTAGACTGTTTGATAATTTTACTCGTTACTACTAAATAAAAATATAAAGGAAACTATATCTATTACAAAATAATTAATTTAAACTATAACCGTCACTGTTGAGGGATTGGATATTATTGCATGCCTTAAGCGCGAGCGTAGGTATGCTCTACTCTCGCCTAAAAATCAAAAACTGGGTTCGGTCAGAGTTTTATTTTAAATAAATAATAATATAGTGCTTAAAGTAGGTTGGCCTTCATACCACAATAAAAGAAAACATCAATGGTCATTTTTCTAAACAATAAACAGCAATCCAACCCACAATTTAGATAAAAAAATGAATTTTTCAGAAAAAATTCTATGAAAAACACATTGAGTTATTATTACTACGTAGTACATATAACTCAATGGAAAAACATATAACATTCTCTCTGTAATCACCATAACTTTTGAAAAACATAACTAATCGATTTAAATTTTATTTCAATAGGTCCGTAAATCTATTGTGACGAACTGATTAGAAAACCATAACTCAATTATTATTCGTTTTATTGTAAAAAATCAAAAGTGTACTGTTGAAACTAAAAAATTTACATCTTAGGCAGCCTAATATACAAATACAGAAAATATAAAACCCCTCAACAGTGACGTTTACTCTCAGAGTAAACGTCAAAAATGTGTCAACAGTGAGCTTTACTCTGAGAGTAAAGCCACTTGAGACTTTATTTTCACAACGTTAGAGTGTATAATTGAATAAATCGTGTTCGCGCACTTAAAACATTATGGTAAGAGACATTCTTTATGGTTAAGTTTTAATTGCGTCATTCATATAAGCTGCCAGCACAATTTTATTAGTCTAACGTTTATTAATTTATATATAACCAACGTTTCTCGACTAAAATTATGTAATTTATATTGGTAATAATCGCTTTTATCTGAAGCAGTTTTTATTTTTACATTATGATGTCTAATAAATATAAAATAACTTATTTTCTTTAAGATTCAAGTTTACCATAAAACTATTTGAAAATTAAAAATAAA
Organism: Calycopis cecrops; assembly: GCA_001625245.1. NCBI lineage: Eukaryota > Metazoa > Arthropoda > Insecta > Lepidoptera > Lycaenidae > Calycopis > Calycopis cecrops. The sequence goes on from LUGF01024967.1 coordinate 623,685, forward strand.
AAAAGCAATTTTTGGTGAAAAACGTATATGTTATCATGAGTATCTAATTTAAATAACATACGTATGACACGAGTGCTTAAGGCATGCACATTTGGTTTTACCAAACTTTTTTATAATATATGATTAAGAAATACATGTTCATCATTTTAATAATTAAAACTGAAATATACTATAATATACTAACTGCGTCACGCGGTTTCATCGGTATTTGGTAGCTAATAAGAATCGGTTGTAAATTATCTTCCGACTTTTCTCGATATTTTCATGGGGTCCAGCATTGTTTCTATGAGAAATATATAGTTAAATAAACCTATAATACTTTTGTACCAATTACTGCATGAATGAGCCCACAAGTTCGTTTGTGTGTCTGTTTAACTGATAACAGGCCGCGTATTAGGTACGGAATTACGTCATTATACTTTTAAATGCCTTATAACTCTGATATAACCACACACCCGCATTGACGCATACTGGAATAATCTCATATATGCGGAGCATCGAAACAACTATAATATGACTTTTATAAAGTCCTAATATATTGAATATGTATTTTGATATAAGTATCGAGATCAAAGGACAATGGCGAAATAATTGTTGATAGAATAATTGAACGTCTACAACAACGTCTTCGATACAGACGTAATTTTTTTTATATTTTTTTATGGTATGTATAACAGCTAACAGTCTGGAATCATTATATAATTTTATTGAGTACCCAATTGTCTGATATTAATTGTACTTTGTTCCCAACGTACACTATGAGTGATATAATTAATACTGTTTCTAGCTACGTTCACGCAGTAAGTCTAATTTAGTTCTAGGTATTTTATCGTTTATTTTTCTCTAAAAAAAGTTTTTTAGAGAAAAATAAACGAAACTTCTCTAAAAATTTCTTAATGTTTTTTAATCGATTGACTGTTTGATTAATGTAAATTTTAAAACTTAAATATACTGAAAGCCTTCGCGTGCATAATCCCAGTCGCTAAGACAATTTTTATGAAGAATATAATCTTTATTTTTTAATATTTTTTTCATACATGCTAAAAAATCAGCTAAGAAAAAATCGTATAGGAGTTCGCCACTCTCCTTTAAGACTAATTCAGTATATTATGGACTAACTTTATTGATAAAATAGAGTAGAGGCCTAAAAATATAAACAGAATATCCTGTCTAAGTTTACATAATACATGAACTGTGTTTTGCTAGCTAAGCTAAGCTACAAGACTAAAAATTATAAAATCGCCTAGGTATTATAACAATAGCCGTAACATCAATACGCACGCCAATCACACCAGTCTTAATTTTGTACGCAGAGAGAAAAATACTAACTATTGTATAATTTTATTGACCTTAAAAATAATATGGTCTATGAGTCTACATAGTTATTAAGCTGTGTCTTTACATAAATATACCATATCCTACTAATATTATAAATGCGAAGTGTATGTTTGTTTGTTACTCCTTCACACAAAAACTGCTGAACCGATTTTCATGAAATTTGGCACACATATAGAGGGTGACTTGGATTACCATATAGAATAGTTTTTATCCCAAAAATTGTTCCTATGGGATGCCATGGAATGATTTTCTATTTTCCAAGAGATCAAAATATACGCGGGTGAAACCGCGAGGCGTAGCTAGTAGACTATAATATAGATCCCGTGGAAATATTGAATTGAAAAATAGATGTTGGCCGATTCTCAGACCTATAACCCGAGATCGGGTCGAGCCGTATCGGAGGAGTATGGTAACTGACATTTTGACATGAGAAATGTATTAATAAGATAGTATCGATAGCTTTCTGAATATACTTCATTTCTTGGGAGCTTTTATAATCAGGTACTTACTTATAGAGACAATCATCAATACACCCGGAACACCAAAGGCCAGCGAATAACAATCCTCTTCACCAAAACAATGCACATCAGCTCTCAATATTGGTGTTATGAATGTAGAGATGAGACTGCCAGCGTTGATAGCGAAGTAGAATAGAGAGAAGAAGTAGCCCAAGTATTTCTCTTGTTCCGGGAGTTTGAACTGGTCTCCTCCAAACGCGGACACACACGGCTTGATGCCGCCAGTGCCAAATGCTATCAACAGTAAGGCGATTATTGTGAACTCTCTGAAACGAAAAGAAAAATTGTAAATACAAAAGCAAATTAGAAAAGAACTGCCGATTTGATGTAGTTTTCTTTTATTTTATAATATAAGTACGTTTTTTTACTCTGTGATATAAGGTAGCAATATAACAACTACCAACGCTAATGGCCATTTGCACGATTCTTAAGCAGATGCGTTGCCCTCCTTTCTTCCTCTCATCCAATATCCTGCGAGCGAGTGGTACCTGCCGGTTCCTGGCAGCTGAACTTTGCTGCTATGCACCATGGCACTACCTCTTATTAAAAATAAAGCGACTGTCGAAATTAAGTTCTAATGGTACATCACAAGCATATCTATCTATCTATACTTATAATAAAACTGTAGAAGACGTCTTTCTGTCTGTCTTGTGCGTATTTCAAGCAAAAACTACTGGACATTATTTGATGAAAGTTTTTTGTTATAGGTATTAGTCCTCGGTAACTTATTGGCTATATCTATATATATAATGCTGCAGACGGTATCTCGACTTGAAATACACTATTGCAGGGCAAAATCGCGGATTGATAATTCGACCACATAACTTTACGTTACCATGACAACCTATTTTTGAATAAAGGCAATACAACAGCTGTCGGGTCATCTAGTATCATATGTAATATAAAATCTTCTGTCCGATAAATTCTGAATTTTTGTGACGTAATTTATAGATGGCCCCTTAAAAGGTCTTATCACCTCCCTACAAATCCCTCCACACAAACCCCTCCCCACAAACCCAAGAATCTCCCCGAACTGCGATTAGTTTATAAATTTATTTGTTGATGAAGTAGAATGAACTTATTCCACTTCATCTTTGAGCAAACGAGTTTCATATACAAATGTATTTTGTATAAATATAGTTTTATTACAAGTAATTTCTTGTAACATTTTAAAGAATAATTTCCTTAAGTTACGTGTTTCGAGGTGGTTATTCGAGTGCTAATTTTTACTGCAAATAACGTGAATATTAATAATAATATACTTACATTTGCGGCAGATGGATTGGTGGCATAGCAGTGAGGGATATCAGAACACTCCCCGTAGCGTATACCAGTGATAAATATAGAATTGTTCTGAAAAAAAAATGTTAATGTTAATACGATTATCATAAATTCAGCCTCTCTCAATAGCAATGTTGATTTGGAAGCTGGCGAGAGCGGTACTAAAATCACACACCGGGCGAGGCCAAGGGAAGTTGTCATTCAAATTCTAAATTCAAATTCCATTTAAGTGAAACTTTTTTGTATTTAAAAATAAATATCATAAGACATGTTATGTCATTGTAACTACGGTAATGAATTTGTAAATAAATTTTGTGTATTGAATCATTAATTAAGTTTTACTTCAGTTGTGTGATCTAAAGCAAACACTTTTTTTAAAGGGAACAGTATGCTTTGGAAGCAAAGATACCTAGACCAGACAAAGCATCGTCCTTGTTGGGCGACGGGACTTGAGGTCGAAAGGGGGAACACCACCCTACTGCAGACGGGAGGGATACGTCTCGATAAAAGTATTGTAGTAGCTAATTTACTTGGAGGGAGGGATTGAGGAGTCCCCCGTCTCCCGACGACGGAGATCTCACGCATAATAGCTAAACTGGCCTCAGAGTTGTTTAAATTGTACATTTTATTGTTTGGTACATGTAATTTTTGACGTTCAAAAAGTAATTTTTTAAATTCTACTTCGAATAAAAACATTTTCATTTAATTTAATTTCACTCGGATGAAATATAAATATTTGATCTGAGTCATTTCAATTATTTTATTATAATTACGAATTGCTCTGGAAGTGATAGTGATGGGTGTCATGAACGGCAGCAGTTACAAGCTATCAGCATTTCCACTGTTCATTTTGATCATCTATTGATTAATACACACACACACTATAGTACAATTATCATTAAATACAATAACTAATTTAATGTTAATCATTCGCCGTTCGTTGATTTAAAGGCTGATGATGATGACGATTAGTGGCGAAAATTGTACCTGATTTGCACCTTCATTTTTTAATTAATTTATTTTCGTTTAAAATTCGACGGACGGACGGACAGACAGTCATGATGAATCTATAAAGGTTCTGTTTTTTTCCATTTGGCCATAAATTACGACTGTTTTGCTCAGCAATTGCCTATAATGTAGTTCTAAGTACGAAAAGACAAACATTACAAATGAATACATATAATTATATTAGAGATTAGATTAGATTTTATATTAGATTTTTCAAGTCACATAAATTCATATGAAGCTTCTAATAGACCAAGTCTTAAATAATATTATGTACTTCTAATGTTAGATATGTAATTGTGTTAAGGTAAAGTAAGTATATGGAATGAATAATCTGAGAATTATGCAATCGTAGGTATGGGTGACACACACCAGACATTTAGACGCGGCAACCTGAACTAGACGCGGGGAGCGCACGTTTCAAGACGCTAGACGCGGCGACTTAGTCGCTAATGTATGTCAATTAGCATCTAAATGCAGTCGAAGATCCCGATACTGCGATCGGTCGCAGAGAGCCGCTAAATCATGCAACTGCACCGATGCAGCCGCAAGTCGCCGGTCGCGCGTCTAAAATCTCGTGTGTGCTGTGGCCCTAAAGGTACAGTACATGTTTAGATTAGAAAACCTAAACATATGTTAATTTATACTTGTGCTGCAGTTGGTGAGGTTGGCTAAATGTCAACAGTATAAGCACAACTAGATTAATATCTAAAATATTATGTTATATTTGTTTGAAGTTAAACGCCGTTGTTTATTAAGTACTATTCTCCCACGTCCAATAAAAGAATGCACCTACGTCATCGTAGTAGGTTAAATATTACCTAAGTCCAATCTTAGATAATTAATAATAATCATTCAATCTTTAACAAAGGCAAAGTAACAATCGACACATCCGCAGAGATGTTATAGGTGCGTTGCCCTCCTTCCTCCTCCTCCCTCCATGGGCCACTGGCTACAAAACATCGCACGAAACGCGACAGCATGGCAGCCACTTTACGTCGATTTCATGTAAGCGAGAGGTACCTCCCCGGTCGTGCCGGCACTATTCGGCTCTTACTAGATGAAATAAAAAATGAAAGCGAAACAAACAAACAAACAGACTCGGACATTATGTGAGTATAGGATTTGACAGTGATACAGTTACTCCTAGAAACAACTTTTTAAAACATAATTGAGTCGTACAATTTTGTTTGGCGCATTTGAAAAAAAAAATTTTTCGGATAATTTTTCGATTTGAAATGTTATTTTTTTTTTCTGAAATAAAAACAAGACAAGAGAACAAAAACCGGCCAAGTGCGAGTCAGACTCGCACACCGAGGGTTCCGTAGGAACGGGAGGTATGAGCAAAAGTAATAGACGTTGAGAAAATTACACTTCCTTGCGACAAACTTATATATGCGGGTGCTTGCATACATTTAGTATGAAACGAACTACATGCATAAGTTGGTAATGATTTTTCCAGTGATATAGATTTTATGTACCAATTTTTAGATTTATTCCTATATGTATACTGTAAGGTCTTACTTCTTGCCAAATTTCAGAATTCTAGCCCAACGGAAAGTACCCTATAGGTTTTCGAAAAAGTGCGTTTTCATACAAAATTTATGCATAAATGGCTATAACTTTTTATTGCGTTAACTTAGAAGTGTGATTTTTTCAAGGCATCAAGACGTAACTGACCTCCGTATTTGACAAAGATTTCAGTTTAATCCCTTCAAGCGTTTTAGAGAAAAAGGTCTTGACAGACGTACAGACGGACAACAAAGCGATCCTATAAGGGTTCCGTTTTTTATCTTTGAGATACGGAACCCTAACAAGATACCTGAGATTAAAAAGCAAAATTGTAAAGGTGACCGAACGTACTCTACTTTCTTTGCCAGAAACACAGAATAATGTTTCTCGTGCCATTAAAAATCTCGTAAAAATGTAATATGACGTCTACATGTGATGCGCGATTTAGTTTGGCCCTAATTAAGAGAAAATATTACGCTTATTAATTATTATACATATACAAAATGTCTATTTAAATAATTTTCACTTAATTTAGGTTAATTAATTCATTGAAATTTACATATTATGTACAAATTTTGTATTATAATTAGAAATACTCAAATGTGTACGCAAATGTAATACGCGGATGCGTAGACAATAATAACAGCGGTGCATTTATCACAAATCACTGTCTTATCTCTTATATATAAAAAACCGGACAAGTGCGAGTCGGACTCGCACACCGGGTTCGGTACGAAAATAAAATAACTTGGTTTTTCATAGCGTTTGTATGAACGAAAAAGTTGTGTTTGCGTTTTTTAAATATGTGTTATTTCTCAAAAACTAATAATGATATCTCGCTCAAACCAATTTTCGTCGAGTTTTCATTGAAATCCACAGCATATATTTTTTTAGATTTCTCACTCTCTTATTTTAAAAGTTAGAGGGGGGGGGGCACTCATTTTTCCACTTTGGAAGTGTCTGTCTTTCAAACGATTAATTTTGATGAAAAATGGTTTTAGTAACAATGTCATTTTAAAGACCTATTCACAGACATCCCTCACATACAGATTGGGTGGAAAAAAAAATATTTTAGATTCAGTTCCATGTATGGAGTGCCCCCCGCTTTATTTCTTAATTTTTTTATTTTTATTCAAAATTCTAATAGCGGTTCACAGAATACATCAACCTACAAAGTTTCAACTACGACGGACCAATAGTTTCGGAAAAAAATGGCTGTGACATACGGACGGTCGGACGGACGGACGGACAGACTTGATGAATCTATAAGGGTTCGTTTTTTGGAATTGTGGCTACGGAACCCTAAAGATGAAATTCCCCAAATGTGTGTAAGACCCTAACTACAAAACGATTGTACCAAATTTGATAGTAATTTTATTTTTGCGTCCGCTGTGACAGGGCCAAGGTTTGTAGGTGGTTTTTTTTTTTTGAAATTTGGAACATGATGTGGAAATAATTAAAAATGTATCGTAAAATGTTAAATTTTATATTAAGGTGACGTGATGATTGTTTTGCCAAGTAAGGTTACCGTTACCACGACTAAATTTTTTGTGATTAAGACGAAGACGAAGACGCTGTCCTGCAGCGTCTGTCGGGTCGGCTAGTTTTGTATTAGGACGACCTATTGGCTCAAGGGATAATGCAGTGGACAAGCAATGCATGTTATCCAGTGATCTCTGGATGAAACCTGCACCGAAGTTCATGTATCACATGTAATTACATAATAAACATCATAAATTATACATTTTTTTTAAATTTATTCATAATATTTATCTTTTCTGTATATTTATAAATAATTTAAAAATAATGAACATATTTGCTAGTCCTGTTACACAAGTTGACCGGACTTGGCGTGAAATCGTGGAGCTCAGCTAGTATAATATATATTACATGCTGTGCTCCACGGTTTCACCCGCGTAAGTTTCGATCCTGTGGAAATATCGAGATTGAAAATAGATGTTGTCCGATTCTCAGATCTATCCGATATGCACACAAAATTTCATGAGGATCGGCCGAGCGTATCAAAGGAGTATGGTAACTAACATCGCGACACAAGAATTTCATATACAAGTTTCATACAAGCGAGAGGCATTAAATGAAACCACATATTTAGTCATTGAGTTATATGTACTACGTACTAACAACTCACTGTATTTAGTGTATTATTTTCAGGCTGCCCAACAAAAATCAGATCAATCGGAGCAATATTAGCCACAGGAATTTTTCAAATTTTTTTTCTCACTTCGTACACTCTGTATCGTAGCTGATCGCCGACTATGACCGGCCGGGGTCATTCACCCCGTACGAGGTTGCCGTTCGCTGTACGAGATGTCACAAAGCTTGTTTATGTTTTTTCGCTGTTTAAATTGTTCGAAAAAAGTATTTTCGTATAATTGTCGTAAATTTATTTTTAATAGTTTTGGATTGACTGTAGGCACTTATAGTATATGTGGTTTAATTTAATGCCTCTCGTTTATATCAATCCTGTCTAAGATATTATTATGTTAATAACCATCAATATCCGCAGCCATTGCATGTGAGTAGTACTCCTTTAAGTCATAAGGTTGTCCTTGTCTAATTCTATACTTCGGAATTAAATAATTTGAAGTATTCTTTGTTGTTATCCTAACAAACATCTAATAATAAAATTACACTTTTTACCAAATAAAAGAAAGGCAAACAGCAAAATAAACTTTCCTCATTTAGTAAGATCTGCTTTTTTGTGTGGAAGAAAATCAACTACCTAACAGTAAAATTTTCGATGCAATGCGGTCAATTACTCTTTTTATGCTTTAAACTTTTTAGGCGCATGATGCACATGGCCAAATATTCGCTTGGAAAATTTTTTTGTAATGTTGCTCGAGCCGGTTTATCAATGACCATAACAACTGCGTGGTCACAATATCGCCCCTCATTTAAAGCCTCGGAACGTGTCGGAGAGACTGACACATTCGAATTACTGCAACAATACAGGTGAAGAGGCAATCACTTGAGTGGGCCTGAACGAGACGGCCATACGCAGTGCACTCAATACAATAGTTTTCATCTGCCTTTGTGATATTTTGTGTTTTATTTATCGCTATTATGAAAACAAGACAAGAAAAATCTGTAACTTTAATTACAATAGTTTAAAAATTATAGCTATTCTTGAAAGAATAGCTTTATTTTGATATCACTTATGAAGATAAGTGAGACGATAAGTATTGAAAAATTTGAAAAATAATAAATACCTATTACTTATAACAAATTTTTTAAACTCAAATATGCAATGGAAGACATCATCATTATTAATCACAAATGAATGTACTTAACCGGAATAGATGATGGAGGGTAGATACATTTTTATTTAATGTCATAACTCATACATAAAAAGAACATAGATTAATTACTGTAGTAATGTACTGTACATGCAAGAAAAAAGTTTTTAGTTGAGTATAGTAATCTAATCAACCAAACCTCCATAACTGCATAGAAGATGACCTTAATAGACTAAACAATTAGTCATACATTTGCAACATCACATGAGAAAGCTACCTGAATCTTCCCAGCCAGCTGTCGGCAATCATGGCACCGAGAAGGGGGAAGAAGTAGGCGAACATCGTAAACACGTGGTAGATAACGGTTGCACCGTCCGGCGTGTACCCGATCTTGTCACGCAGGTATAAAGACAGGATCGCTGAAAACAGAACGGAGGATTTTTAATGATTTCTTGGCAATCAGGTTTTTTCGCACAAGGGTCAGCGTACTATAATTTGTGCTGATTTAGTCCAGTTTACGATGTTGACGTAAACACTACGCGATCACCATGATATTAATGAGTTGCCACACAATTCAATTCAAAATAAATAGTTTAGCCAATGAAAACTTACTAAGTAACTTTCAAAATCATCTTGATGCTAAGAAGAAAAGTACATATAAGCAATCATACGAGATTGAAAAGGCGCAAATGGTTCTTTGCGGCCTTTCAATTAAGCTTAAGATATTTTACTCGATTTTTTTTGCTAAGAAGAAAAGGTTTTTCTTGAAAATTTAATTACATTAAAAGAAAATGATATTTTTTATATATAAGGTATCAAAGATGAATACGTTGGCCATCATTCTGTCCAAAAAAAATTTTCATTTTATTTATATTTTGAAGACAGCAAGGAAATTCCCGATTTTGACATTCAAACATTATTTTCTCCATTTTACCTTTTTGTTAGATTCGTCTTTTCAACTATCGGGGGCAGTATTGTTTGCTTGCAGTGCGCTGAAATTCAGATTTCCAGTAGGAATGAGCATTTTTCCGCAGTAAATAGTGTTTTGATGTAGACCAGGCTTACATTACATTACATTACATTACATTATCTACATACTACAAAAAGCTTTATTTGCATCCGTCCAGTAGTTTCGGAGACTAGCCCGGACAAACAGACAAACGGACAAACAGACAGGCAAAAAAATTTAAAACCATTGAAAAGTGTTCTAATACTATTTTAACATTGTCCCCAAATAGTTTTCAATATATTTAATGTACAGACACATAGATTTTACTGTTTTATTTATATGTAAATAGTAAGGACGTTAAAAAAGCTTTTTTAACACCCTTGGTATATAGATGCTAAAACTTAACAATGTGAGGTTCAATAAAATAAATCTCCGATCAAAGATTTAGAAGTCTTCACGCCCGTCTTCAAAGGTTTCCCGATTCATAGGTGCTCTCAGAGGCTAAAATTGTTTCTCTACAAAAGTGAAATAGCTTACGGGAGTGAGCGAGCTCTCTGTCTCTTGTTCCTCAGTCGCTGAAACTTTTTCGTTTGTACAGTCGGTGTTCATCGATTTGCAAGATATTATCGCCAAACATCAAAAGCAATGTGTCAATTTGTGAAATCAATAACGCTCAAACAGCGGGATATGGATATTTCAGTATGAAATTACGTTCGATATTTCAAGTCTACAATTCAATTTTGATCAAACTAGTGTTTCGCCATATGTGTTGGAGTTTGTTATCTTTGTGGACACGTCTGACATTTACCTACAGAATTGTGTTATCAATGTGGCTTAGCTCACGGCTCGCTAACAGGCATTGGACAGCTTGTGTCAGGGAAAATTGAGTCTAGACTCTGTGGCCATATAACTAATGAAAGAGCTTTGTTTTGGTATGGAATTTGATTTCCTATCAAAATATTCCTTTATTTTATAAAAAATATATATCTTCGTAAGGGTAAGGGTCCGGATCTAAGTCGAGCGGCGGGCCTAAAGAATCTTAATTATTCTTTTAGTTTTAGTTAAGATTATTATTTAATATTTTAGTGAAGATTTTAAATGCGTCACAACGGAAGTGTCTGTAGGATTGAAAAATTGATCAGAAAGGAACTAGACCAGGTGGTATTTGGTTTGTTTCAGTTTTTAATATCTTAATTTTAAGCAGTCAGGATTCTTGTTCTTTTAGTTGAGTTTTTTTATTTTATATTTATTAATTTATATTTATTAGAGGAACGTTAGAACTATCATCAAATAAAAAAAATATCTAGGGATGATATTAAAAAGAATTTATGTATCAATATAGGATATTAATTGAAAATACATACTTGTTACCCGTTTGAATTATGTTATACTAGCTTTTATCTAGCTATATTAAAAATATTTTATATCATTTAATACATCTCTGAAAATAATGGTAGAAAGTTTCAATATGACGGGGTGAATAGTTTTGGCGTGGAAGAGTAATAAACAAACTTACATTCAAATTCAAATATTTAATATTAAAGGGATGTTTGCATTTATTATAACTGGTCGGAACTTATTGTAAATATATATTTATTATAAATATAGATTATATAATCTATACTTATTATAAATACGTAAAGTCCACTTTACGATCTCATCAAGTACTCAACTTTAATTAATGATTAGGAGATAAATAATCAATATTGTTTACGCGGTTTAATAACCATAAACAAGAAAAACAATAGACAATGCAAAATGGTTTATAGCCTATTTAAGATTGAAACTGATGTCTTCTTGTATACCTGCTTATCGTAAGTGCATTATGTGAAACACGTGTCTTGGTTTACATAAACATTACATATTATGTTGTAAATTATAACGTACATTTAACAATGTCAAGTTTCATTGGTACGGTATATTAACATTATCATCATATCTCGTTCTTTGAACCCTTCCTCTTTTTCTGCTTCAAGATTTTTTCTTTAAATATAAATTATACTATAACCCATTATACTGGAAATACATTATACCATACCGACCATTATACCTACTGGAAGTAGATAATGTAGATTTTTATAACGTCACGTTGTTTGGTCGCGATGGATTCCTAAATTACCGAACCGATTAAAAAATACATATATGTAATTCTGTCCTTTGTATCTTACAATGCTAAAAGACAGCTAGGAATGGGAATCTATTTTATGCAGGCGAATGGTGAAAAGAAAAGACTTGTGAATTAAAAAACAAAAACTGCATATTTATAAGGTTTATTCCATCGAGCTGTTTTAAGAATGATATCATAAATCCACATTGATTACACTATCGGTGAATTCTCCTTTCACTTAGAGATTGTTGAAAGCATCAATTGGAAAGTAAATAATTACGTTATCATAGGTGCAATTTTGTAGGACATATATCTCAACGTCTGTGAGTTCAATGAATCGCAACGGGAGCCTTGATGTCAATAATATGATCATGTTTTTTTAACAAAGTAATCCTACATTATTAAAAATAAGAAAGATTGCATGTTTGTTTGTTTGTTACTTCTTCAAGCAAAAACTACTGAACCGATTTTTGGCACACCCATAGAGGGTAACTTGGATTGACACATAAGATAGTTTTTATCCCAAATGTCCCTATGGGATGGCATGGGATGATTTTATATTTTACACGGGATCGAAATTTACGTGGGTGAAACGGGGAGCACAGATAGTTTCATATAATACCTATTACTAAATACTATATATTAGATATCTACTAAGTATTATTTAAATATTTATGCAGTATTTTTTTGTTTATATTGTATGTATGTGTACATAGGTATGTATGTATGTATTAATCTATACTAATATTATAAAGAGGAAACCTTTATATTTTTGTATGTTTGTATTGAATAGGCTCAAAAACTACTGGACCGATTTCAAAATTTCTTTTACCATTACTTAGAGGGATTCTTCAGAATCCGTATAGGCTATATTTTATCCCGGAAAATAGATAGAATTTTTCGTGGTAAAAAAAATTGTGGAGTAAGTCGACGAAAAAACTGCCATACGTTAACGATTCTCGCGAACGCTGCCTAAATGGTTAGAGATGTATGGTTGACTTCTATAGAAAAGTTGTAGAGCTCAATAATGCCTACAAAAAAGTCCGCGATAGTATAAACCAAACATTTGTATTTTAGCCATTATAACCACTTTTCCATAGAATAAAAGTAATTAAAATTATTAGCCTATGTTTATTGATGATGATATTATCGTCAAATACTAATCCTTATCCAAATAAACTATTTATTGAACAAGATTGTTTCAATAGATATAAATTACTTTTTATTTTATTCCAATCAGCCAATCCATTCAAAAGATATTACGAATTTAAAATTGTAAGTTAGGAAGTAGGAAAATAAATGTCCACCCGTGCGAAGCCGGGGCGGGTCGCTAGTATATAATAGTAAATAAAATAAAAAAAAAAAAATAAAAAAATAATACATGTATGGTTTTATTGTATAATTTGTGCACTACTTCGTGCTAACGAAATTCTTTTCTTCTCCTGTACCTCTTCCTGTCTGGAAGAAATTGCTGTAAAGCAATAAGGTCGCCTTTGTGTGCATTATATTTTACTGTTCCTTTGAATGAATTGTGTAATAAGTCGTAATGTGCACAATAAAGAATATTTGACTGAATATTTGATTGAAAGTAATCTTTTTTATAGTATATGAGGGGAAACGAGTGCTGATAGCCTTTTATGATGATGGTCAACGCTCGTCCGTATGATAAGGCCGATGTTTTGCACTAATTTCCTCTTTCCCTTCCATGGGCCACCGGAAAATCACAAAACGATACGTTACGCGACATAAAATTGTCACTTTGCGGCGGTATCAGGTGAGGCAGTGGTTCCGAACTAATGAGCCTGCAAAGCTGCAAACACAGCCAATGGCCAATCGGAACAAATCGTCTTAAAATGCTACTAAAGTAAAGTGGCATTTATTTCATTTTGGTTTCATATTAAAATATCGTGACAACAAATTAATTGTACCACCTTTATCCGTCCACTGTTATTTGATTCAACAAACCGAAATTGTGCCCATAGAAAATAATTACACAAAAAATAATGAAAGGCATCTACCAAAATATAGGGAACAAGATTACCTACACTTAATTCCGCCGACAGCTTTTTCTAGCACAGATAGAATACAGTATTAACTGTACTACATACTTAACTGGCTATTTATTTTATTGTCTAGCCACGTTCCATTTCGTCTATGGTTTTATTGTCTGTGGTTAATATTCGTAAAATTGTAGCATTGCAAATGGTAAGAAACACTTATTTACGGAATGGTCTAATAAATAACACGAAGCGAAGCTAACAGTATTATTAATACTTGATTGATTCTTAAGCAATATACAATTCAAAACATGATAAATTTTTTTGTAATAGGTCCCATGGATTATTAATTATTCTATTTTTGATTCTGCACATAAAAAAACGATAATGATGTCTCATTTTGATGAGCTCCAGCTCATCGAGTTTGTGCGCAAAAAAATAAAGAAAAAAAAAAATAAAACCACAAAAACGTAATAAAATCCTATGTACCAGCGTTTACTAAGATTGTAAATTTTTAGTGTTTGTTTTATTTTCATCATCACATCAACCTATTTTTATTTTGTGCTATGCAAGTTTGAATTTTTTTTTTCACAATTTTTATTTTAGCTGTTAGTAATCCTGATTTCTGATTATCCCAAAAACAGCCTTCACGAAGGCGGACTGAGCATATTAAAAAGAGATTATAAAACTCAGAAGCCAGGTGAAATATGATTTTAGATACGCTATTAAAAGGTAACTAAAATACCTCTTCACTAGATACTCGTTATTTAAATACTAGCTGCGCTCCGCCGTTTCACTCCTAAGTTTCGATCCCATAGAAATATCAAGATGTAAAATAGATGTTGGCCGATTCCCAGACCTACCCGATATGCACACAAAATTTCATGACAATCGGTCGAGCTGTGTCGGAGAAGTATGGTAACTAACATTGTGACACGATAATTTTATATATATACTAGCTGCGCCCCGCGGTTTCACCCGCGTAACTTTCGATCCCGTGGGAATATCGGGATGAAAAATAGATGTTGGCCGATTCTCAGACCTACTCAATATGCTCACAAAATTTCATGAGAATCGGTCCAGCCGTTTCGGAGGAGTATGGCAACGAAAACTGTGACACGAGAATTTTATATATTAGATATATAGACATTTATTATGACAATATACAATAATACTATTTACTTACTTCGCATTCCATAGTACGAGAATCTTTCACAGAACTCATTTGTGATGATGAACCCCACTGATTTTGGGTATGGCAATTTCTGAAACATAAAATATCCAAATTAAACGAAACGTAACAATAGTAACCCATAAAGTACGATAGCATACTGTATTTTCTTTTAAGACAGACATGTTTGAGAGACAAAGAATGGCATATAATATTTGAATCAAATTTTCGCCAAATTTTGGACCCGACAGTCTATCTTCTAGTTTTTTTATAGTAGAGAGGGACAAGCGAGAAATCGGAGCCATTTGGTGACTAGAGACACCCATTATCGTTCCTAAAAATGGGCCACCGTCTATTCAGAAACGAAATCTATCACTAGTTTTATCTACTTTAAGTTCTTTGGAAGTTGCTACTCTTATTCAAGGATCCCAGATGGGGATTGTCGGTGTACACATTCAGGCAGTGCTTAGAGACTGTGCCCTGAGATAAATAACTAAGAGCAAATAATAATGAATCTGCGGACCAAATTGTTTTAGTCCTAAACGTACTTTTATTCATAAGTACTTAGGTCTAGCTTCGCAGGTTACTTGTGTGAAGTTTAAGAATTCGATATTAAGTGTCAAATAGCTACTTGCCACTTATCACATATGAATACTTCATGATAATTCCAACCGGAACCTGTACAGCCGAATATTGGTAGTCATTTGCCAGTTATTTGTCTAACTGTCTTATCGGAACTTTAAATTAACCTGTGACAACCTAGTTTACGTGTGTACTAATCAGCTAAAATAATAAGTACTAGATATCACCACTAGAATTAATTAAACAATTTAGTCCCGTGACTTCACATAGAGACGCACAATATTGCTTGTCATTAAAAGTTAAGAGTAATTAATTCTTAGAATCTTATTCTGCTCATCATCAACCCGCGTCCATCCACAGCTGTACCTTTTATGATCTGTTCCCGCTATTCATTTCGGTCCAAACGACCTAGATACATTCGAAGTTTCAATCGAGTGTTGGGAACTTTAACGTACGATAAAGTGTGTAAGTACCCGGTGGCCCATGGACGGGGGGAGGAGAAAGGAGGGCAGCGCATCTGTGTATCCTCTATGCAAATATCTATGGCAGTCGGTAGTCATGAAAATGGCTCACGACTGCTCGTCCGCAATTATCATCATCGTCGTTAATTTTTATGGAATCATAGAAATTAACGACGATCATGATAATTGCGATTACCGTACAATATTATGATTGTCTATGCCTTATCTTAATAAGAAATGGAATGGTTTGTACACTACTAATAGACTATTAGTAGTGTACTTAAATCTTAATGTGAATTCATTAATAGTATTATCAACGTAAATGATTTTTTCCTTCAAAGTGTTAATTACTTTACAGTGATTAAGAATCCTTTTTAATAGCATAAGAAGCCAAGGGAGTGGTCGGAGCCATTTTCTTGACTGCCAACGCCCATATACATAGGCATAGAGGTCATACAGATGCGTAGTTCTCCAGAAGGGATTTTTTTAACTTCCCCCTCCATGGGAAGTTGAAAAAAGAAAGTTTTTTCGAATAAAGTAGAACAGAACCCAAACAGAAACCTTCCAATTACATGAGTTATTAGTAAAATCATAGGTACATAAAAGTTTATATTATGTACTTATATACAAGCTGCGCTGCGCGGTTTCACTCGCGTAAGTTACGATGCCGTGGAAATATCGAGATATCAGACCCACCCGATATTCATAGAAAATATTATGCGAAAAGATCGAGCCGTACCGGAGGAGTATGGTAACTAACATAGTGACACGAGAAAATTATATCAAAAGACAAAATACTATAACAGCTCCAGATGGATTTTAAGATAATAATTAATTGGGAATCGTTTCTCCCACAATTAAAATCATAGTTCAATTCTAAATATTGTGTAAAAATTGTGTTGGAATTGAAAATAATGTCATTAAATGATCGATTCTGAGATACTTTTGGTATTTTTAGATAAAAACAACTAAAAAACTTCAAATTAAAAACAAGGTATTAACCAGTTACCTAAAACATGGGTGTCAAAACGCCAACAAAAAGTAGAGCAGTTCTCTACATATGTCGCTTTTGATGAAAAATCCTCGCCCCATGACAGGTGTAACGGGATGAATATCTTTTATGCGGCTTATGAGGGACCGGTGGCCCATTGGGAGTAATGGGGTGCAGCAGAGCCACGTATGTAGTTACGTTCTACATGTAGTTACATGTAACTGTCGAAATGAGCTTCGGGATCCAATGACTTCGACTACTATAAATATAATTCACAAATACAAATATTAATTCCTTGGCTAGAAAAGGTAAAGGAAAGCGTATGTGGAAAATTTTATATAACATTATAAGAAAATATATTTTTTTAATTTTCCAAATTAATTCCCAACAAAACAACAAAATCGTTGTATAATAGTGAAGAAACTGAACACTTTACGAACACAAGTCCTGCTACTGACTGTCTACAATCATTAATTAAATATAATTGATTGTAACTGTGCTAACAGTGATCGAATTATTGATCCCGCAGTCTAAAGGGCAGTTTAAGAAGCCATCTTGAATTATAAAATAATTGTCTACTATGACGAAACATCCAATGTGAATTATAAAACTTTATTACCTTAATAATAACTTATTTACAGCTTAATTGGGAAACTTATGACAGCAAATACAACTGGATTTCGATATAGTACCTTATTACAAATTATATTTAATATAACTGGTATAAATTCGCAAGGCCGGAATATATATTATTTTTCATCACAGCGAGCAGGCAGCAAGGGAAATCAATAAAGTCGCGCAGCATTCGCACTTTGCGTGATAAATATGTATAAATGAACCTATATTGAGTATATTGTTATTAAACGTAATATCGACACATCTGGGTACTCATTTCTATTAGCATGTTGATATGATGAGATAATTATACAAATAATAAAATTTAATATCGAGATCTGTTAGCGCTTACAGAGATCTAATAGACTTGTCCAAAATATCATACATATTAATCGAAATTGATCTAATATAGTAGGTTTCGTTTAGTTGAATCAAAAATGTCGGAAGAGTCTGTGTTTTAGACTAGAGAGATTTCGCAACAGGCAGACTTTTGCGCGATTACAATTGCGAACTACAACAATTAACATTAGTGATCCAACCAATCGATATTAGACGAATTTCGATTATTATACAACATAAAAACAGTCAACACAGATTTGCACATTATTCTTCTAGAAGACCATTAAGAATACTTTAGAATAGTCTCGAATGGGTTATTATTGACCAATGGTAACGGACCTTTCTACACGAATTGGTCATAATTAGTCAACAATTAATCAGTCCGCATTATTTGACTTATGCGATTTAGTAGCTCCATTGAAACAGACACTGAAAAAATTTGGTATCCAATTCGGTCCAGCAGTCCCAGAAACTAGCGCGTTCAAACAAGCAAAGAAGCTTTATATGATTAGTATAGATATATAAGGGTCAATTCACACCAAAAGAGCGGCGAAGGGCAGCGAAGCGGAGCGCATTTTCAGTGTCATATAAATTTAAAATTTATTTTCATTACTGTAGTACTTATTATCGAATTCTCGCGACTTCCACGCGGTTTCCAGCGAATGTTCGAGCAGTCGCGGGAATCCGCGCGTCTCGTTCGAGTTTGTCATGCTATAATAAGTAATATAGTAATTATTATAAAGTTGAACTTCATATGACACATAAACTGCGCTCCGCTTCGCTGTCCTTCGCCGCGCTTTTGGTGTGAATTGACCCTTATGGTAAACTAGTATAAAATATAATGGTAAATACATGTATATAATAGTTACCGCGTACTTATCAACTCAGAAAGTGGACGTAAACGTATCGACTTCGCTTTTTGAGGCGAGGCGATTACGTTACGTTTCCCATTAGTGTGCGTTCCAATATGGATCTTGATACAAAGAATACTGAACGGCTCGAGGTGATGCGGTTACAATCCCTTTTCGAGTTGAAAAGTGTGCGGTGACCATAAATAGTATTTTAAGGATCGTATCAGTGTCAAATGACCCAAAAGGCTGTTTTAAAATATTCATTTACATAATCAAGTTTTATAATTAGCCCACTTCAATAACCAGTTTATAGATTTAGTAATATACCTGTGTTAAACTGGACCTAAACATTATTCAATGTGCCAGTTCAAAAACGATGTTTTTAAGAAAAAACATCAGAAATAGTTTGAGGTGTGTCCTTCGGGAGGTACGAAATACAGCAATATACTTTCACTGTGCCTCTTCTGACTGAGTTCAAATACTCCTCCCATAAGCATCGATGTTGTCGACAAGATGCTATATAATTTTAGACATTTGCAACTAAGTATTAGGTATACAATTTATGCTTCATTTTCATAATTCCCTAGATTTAATAACATAACATAAGGTTTCTAATTCAAAATAAATATTGAACCAAAGTAAAAGAACGCAAAAACGTTACTGAGATTGCCTCTGCAAAACATTGGTAGACCATTAAACCATACACGAATATGCATTTAGGCGTACCGTTGTACATGTGTCCAACGTATTATTTATTTCATTTAATGTATAATTCTTGCTTGCTTGCTTGCTTTGCTTGCTTTTTAATTATAAGATGATATGAAGATGAGATCGAGGCCAATGGCGTGCTGTGAGAGAGGCCTACGTCCAACAGTGGAGTGCATCATGAAGATAAAGATATAATATTTTATTTTATATTTTTATATTATTAAAGAGATCGTGTTTAGTTCTCCCAAGTTCCCAACACAAGATTAAATGTCTAACTCGCATATTAATTCAAGCATTTTGTTTAGTGTCAACGAACTGATTTATAGACACGTTCATTTTAAACTAAGTTATTTCTGTCGAAAGCATGTAAAGTTTCCCGCTTTTGGCTGTACACTGACGCCGCCAAATCACTTTGATAGTTGTCCAAAGCGAGTTATATTTAGCCATGTCTCAAATGCCATCTTTAACGATGTATCCGACGGGCGAACCGGTGGATACCGGATTTCTCACTTTACGGCCACCGCAGGCCAATTGACGGCATTAAACGAAAATTTAAGGCGAATCTGATCTGAGTAACAAACGGTGATTAAAGTAACGAGTCACTAGTACAGCCTGCTGTATGTTCGAACTGTCGAATTGGACCTGACAATAGAATAATTATGGGTTTAGGCTTCGACAAATTGATGTAATTATGTCATACTATATACATAAGAGTGAGTATATACATAGCGTTTAAGACAGGCTAGTTTAAACGTTAGTACAAACTGTACCTATTCACTAGTATGTAGATTAAGGTCCTATATTATGATTGTACAAACTCGTATGGAACTGGTACTGCTGAAATAAATAAAAAATAAATGAATATAATCGAACTTCGTTGTGTGTGATATCTTAGGTGCATTATTATTATTATTATACCAGCTATACTCCGCTCGTATTTACCACTAACGGACGCCCCCAACTTCATTTACTTGAATCCGTTCTTTTACCCCAGTCGGTTAAAAAGTAGTCTAAAGCCTTCCTCGCTAAATTGACTAAATAATACTGAAATAATTTTTCATATCGTACCAGTAGTTCCAGAGTTTAGCGCGTTTAAACAAACTATATATAATTATTACATATATATTAATATTTAATTAATAATAAACAAATTGAATACGTGGCGTATATTTGTAATTTATTTATTAAATAGTTTTAAAACGCACAAAAAATCATTCAACACCGAATACAGTGTGTGTTGTGTGATGTTAATCTAATAATTGAGATCGAATTTCGATCTGTAACTATGCCACCATAACAATACCACCAGGCGGCATAGAGATCGAAATTCGAAAAGATCGACGAATGTTGTAATTTAAGTCACTTGAGGCGTACCGCCAACAACGTGCGTACAATGTAAAGGATAATCAACTTAGCATTATTAAAAGGGCACTACCTTTTAATAATGCTAAGTTGATTATAAAAAAAAAAATTGCCCGACTGCTCATTATCCTCTTATACTATAAAAAACAGTCAACAAAGTGCGTACCTTGTGAAGGATCATCAACTTAATAATATTATTTTGGTAAAAATCCAACACGCACGTGTCAAAACTTGTTTGTAATGTAAATCTTTAGAATCCTTATTCAATACCACATGTTTTTATGTATGGAATTAACACGTTTTTCCGTACCGCATACAGGCATGTTTGTTTGATAAGAATAACTAACGTGGAAGGAGAAAGAGAAACATGTAAGGATACTTTACGAGTTTTAACACTAAAATGTTTATTAAAGGTAATAAATAATAATAAAATATATAAATAAATTAAAAGTATTAGGTAAAGGTACTAGCGCAAACATAATATTATGTCAAGCGTAGACTCGTGACCACCGTGGTGGCCGAAACGTCGAGCATATTGTTATCGAGGTGTGTGTTTTCGCTAGTACCTTTGATATTATATTACCATGATAAAACCCGTAAATTAAAAATCGTCAATTTAAACCCTACAAAATGTGTAACAAAAGGCGAAATTATCAAACAAGTATAAACTTGTATAGATCATGAAATGTGGTGCGTTTCTCTCTAGGTTGTTCTATCGAATTTACAGACAAAAAATAGTACAGTAATATGAAACTAACTATCGATGAACTTTTCCTCATGCAGAATGCGTAGACTCCACAACCAACCGTTCATTATATCTGCAATTATTATGAAAATAATTTCATATATTGACTTTCGTTCCAGTGATAATAATAATAATAAGACGATATCAACACATTAAAAAACGATATCAGTTTCATTTTGTTCCAGCCGTAGATATGCAGGGAATGAAAAGGAAGAAAGTTTGTAAAAAACTTGAAGAACAAACTTGAAAGTTTCGCTGCTAACCCCGTATCGTATTTATTGACTAGTCTCCAGTTGACATCTTTCTAGTTGACACTTCAACAATAAGTTGTAATTATAAGAAACGAATGAGGCGTATGTATGTACCTACAGCTAATTCAGTTTCTTCGAGCAAAATTAATGAAAACATAAATTATAAACAAAAAGAAAATAAGTATGGCAATACCGAAACGCATACTACATTTAAAAAAAGGCGTGTTCAATTTAAAAACCAGTCACATAAATCCTAATATGGTTAATTATCCGCGAGCATACAAAATACCCATGAACACATAGCATTTATGTATCATCATAAGTGTACACTTATATATTTTTTGCATACAAGATTAGTCAGTAGCGTTGTTCGTCATCGCAGTATACAGTTATAAAGTTGTATTGTGTTTGTTGCGAGAGTAGGCGTGATACTGTATAATATATTGCATACCAGCTGGTGCCCGCAACTTCGTATTTAAAATACTATAATTCTTTTAAATTTTTAAATCCGTCGGGTGATGTATAATTACTGAATTTCCCATAGGAATGAGCAATTTTCCCACAGTAAAAAATATTCTGGATGTTGATCAAGCTTAATATCTACACCACAAAAACATTCATTCGAATCCGTCCAGTAGTTTCGGATATTAGCATTGGACAAATAGTTAAACGGACAAACAGACCAACAAAAAAATTAAAAAACAAGGAAAAGTGTTTTAATACTATTTTAACATCGCCCCTAATCAGTTTTTCGTAAATATATTACATGCACAGACACATGGATTTTGTTTTATTATAATATGTAAATATAGATATAAATCAAATAGAACTGGTCAATGCTCCCTGTCAAGCATTAGAAGCTGTTTCTAAAATATTAACCTGCAAGTAGCGACACACGTCCTCTGTTTACTGCGCTGGATTAAGCTCTTTCGGGGCCCGGGGCTTGGATACCTAGGAGTTGAGAAGGGCCCTTTTAAGGCCCTTAAGGATTACGGGGCCCGGGGCTGCAGCCCCCCTAAGCCCCCAAATGGATCCGGTGCTAGTCTTAACAAAGACGATGTCCTTGTTTAGTCATGTTAATAATTTGAGGTGCAAACACTTTATTGATAGGGGAAATCCTGGGACGCGTATTTCCCTAATGCACATATTTATGAAATCATGCTTCTCTGGAAAGCTTACAATTCTCTGTTAACAGACGTATGTGCGCTATAGGTTATTTCCTAGTCTCAACTAGAACTACACTTTTTATTTACGATATTACGAGCATCTAGAAAGAACAACCTAAGAATAATGAATTTCTTTTTTTATAGGATAAGGGGCAAACGAGCAGATGATAGATGACTACCGCTGCCCATAGACGTCTGCAAAAGTCGAGGCTTTGCAGCTTTTTAATTAAGAGTAAGCTCTTTTCTTCGTCGACCCCAGGTCGTATAGGTTCGGAAATACGGACTGTGGCAGCTGGTTTCATAATGATGTTGTACGTGGTAAGAAATTGCACCTGAAAGGCACAGTTGTAGACTTTGGGACATCTAGGTGGTGGCGGTGGAACTTGGAGTTCTGCCACGATGTCCTAAAGGGAAACTCCGCTGCGGATATTAACTCGAACAACTCCTCGGAACACTCCTCGTTGTACATACGGTAGAAAATGCAGAGCGAGCCTACATCTCTCCGTAACGCCAGAGAATCAAGCCGTTCGGATATACATTGGTTGTCAACGATTCAAGTCGCTCTACGTTAGATGCGGTCAAATGGAGCGAGGTGATATTTAGGGACTCCGGCCCTAATGTGAGAGCAGTATTCCATATGCGGTCGGACCTGGGCTTTGTATAGTTGTAGCACATGCGCTGGTATGAAGTACTGCTTCGCCCTGCAGAGAACACTCAGCTTTTTAGAGGCTAATTTAGACATCGCTTCCAAGTGACCGCGGAACTGAACGTTACTCGATATGTCGACACCAAGAATACCGATACTGGCTGAGGCCATTAGAGGAGTAGGTATTCTGAAAATGAGGATATACGTAGAATGGGTTTTTTTTGTGGTAAACGCGCAAACTTGTATCTTAGTGGGGTTAAATTCGACTAAATTAAGTCGGCCCCATTCCGAGACTTTGTCTAACAGAGATTCGACTTCAGACACAAGTTTGTTCCGATACTCGGTGACGTATTCCCGGGAAATATTGGCGCGGCTAGTGTATTGCATCACCAGTAATGTTATCCGCATAACAATGAATGCACCTAGTTTGCAGCATGTCATTAATATGCAGAAGTAAGAGCGTGGGAAACAAAACACAGCCTTGAGGAACTTTTATGCACCTATAAGATTGCAATTGGAGTCATATTCATCACTACCGACGCCCATCGACATCGGCATCGAGGTTATACAGATGCGTTGCCCTCCATCCTCCTCCTCCCTCCATGGGCCTCCGGCTACTTACACACCGCACGAAACGCGACAGCACAGCTGTCACTTAATGCCGGTTTCTTGTAAGCGAGAGGTATCTCCCCGGTCGTACAGGCCCAATTCG
This sequence comes from Calycopis cecrops, assembly GCA_001625245.1. Classification (NCBI taxonomy): domain Eukaryota; kingdom Metazoa; phylum Arthropoda; class Insecta; order Lepidoptera; family Lycaenidae; genus Calycopis; species Calycopis cecrops. The sequence continues at coordinate 648,249 of LUGF01024967.1, forward strand.
GTTACATGCATGCCTGCAGCATAGCACTACCTCCTACCATGTGTACCATGAATGTGAACCTCTGGTTTAGGTGGCGGGAAGCCGCTGGAGCCAGGGAGGGGGTGAGGGAATGAACGTTACCTGCCCAGCAATGGACTTTCTCCGGCTGCAAATAATGATGATGTATGTGCATAATGTAATGATATGCACGTACTCCCTAACGGCCTGGCCACGGACACAGCGGTGCGAATTGCGGCGCGGTGAGCGGATCGTCTGTCTCTCTCTCACTCGCGCGTCGAGTATTGCCTCGCCGCTCGCCGCACCGCAAATCGCGCCGCTGTGGCCGTGGCATGGCGCATACATTTTATATGTCACGTCTTGCCGCTCACCTCGCCGCTCGCCGCGCCGCAATTCGCACCGCTGTGTCCGTGGCAGAGCGGTAAGGTATGGTGTTAACACCTGTCGAAATTTAATATTGAATGTGTCAAATCCATTTCGAAATTGAGTTCGGAAACGGGAAGTTGGAACCTGGTTTTGTTATCTTAGTGCTGTGTATGGCGATAGTCGATACCGTAATCATAAGCTACGATAGTAGAATACCTAAGCAATAAATCAGAACAAATAGCCGATGCTTGTGTGACAGATAATAAAATTGTGTAAAGAAACCTTAGCAATTTTTTACAAATTTTGGTGGAAAATAGGATGAACAATACTGTGCAAGTCAGGTTGGTCAAGCGGATTGAGTTTTCTTTAAGAGCATGTTTTAGCTTGCGTGACAAAATAAGCGCCATAAAGCGTTAGATCGGTGTTATCATTAGCTATTTCTCACCATTTTTCATGTCATATTTTTCCAATTTTTTTTATAAGGGGGAAAACGAGAAGTCGGAGCCATTTTCACGACTACCGACGCCCATAGACATCCGCATAGAGATGCGTTACCATCCGCCCACCTTGATGGGCCACCTGCTACTTACACACCACACGTAACACGGCAACACAGGTGTCACTTCACGTCGCGTCGGTCTTATGTGAGGGAGAGGTACCTCCCCGGTCTGCCGGCCCAATTGGATGTATGCATGCAGCGTGGCACTACCTCTTACTAATCGTTAACCCGTTTCGGGAGTAAAATGCAAAAATAGGTAATTTTTGGAAATGGACTTTCAAAAAAATTATTCTAAATGATGATGATGATGAATGTTCAAATTTTGCGTTTTTACGTCAGTTGGTTGCAACTTGCGAGAACAATGAAATGAAATGAAATGAAAGAAAATAAAATGAAAATAATATTGTTGTATTATTAATAACAAGTAGAATAATTATATTAGAAAGAGAATAACAATAGAAATAATTGGAAAAACATGATGCTATTTTTTTACCGTAAATGATAACATAATATATTCTATATTATGCTCTATAATGCTATTGTCTTAATGAGAATATTGAGACAATAGTGATTTACTTGCACATTGCCTACTGGATAGATTCTATTTTCGGTGCTTATTTTGTTACCAGATTTCCAACTGAATTTAGTTATTGCTGGTGTCCGCGCGTTGGAAGATTTAGTGCTGTCGGCCAACCCGGTGGACACTCCACTGACGACTTTAAAATGGCGGGGGGTGCATATCGGGTAGGTCTCAGAATCGGACATCTATTTTTCATCTTGATATTCCCACGGAATCGAAATTTACGCAGACGAAACCACAGAGCGCAGCTAGTATTTGTATAAAAAGGGAACGGTTCCATTGGAAGAGACTAGGCGGGCGTAACCGCCGGGCACAGCTAGTCATATATAAAAATCTCATGTTATTTTGTATTCATATTCCTAAGCGGCTCGGCCTGTCGTCATGAGATTTTCTGTGTGTATTAAACGTGAGAAGAGGTGGTAAAGTGCAAACTTTTTATACCGATGTTCTTGCGGGCTCGTAACCATCGATGAAGTCGCAGGGGGATAAGGAACACAAGCAGTCGGAGTCATTTTCGTGACTACAGCCACCCATAGACATCCGCTTAGAGGTTATATAGCGTTGGCCTTCCTCCTCTATTTATATGCAATTCATCCATGCTATCTATCAACCAATACATTGACCTCTAACGCGGAAAATTTCCATAGAATATTCACGTTTTACCTGCCTTAAGATTATGAACGGTGGTTTCGAATAGATTGTTTATAAAATAATATTTCGTTATGCGCGACCCAGATTATAATTGTGCAACCATTCCTTTAAAGATAAAGATAAAAAGGCGATATCTATAACGTAATCGTCCCGGTTCTGGATTGTGAAATGTGTCTAATCCTTAAGATTTGTGGTCCCCTTGTTAGTATATTTTGAATATTATATAAGGTTACTGGCTGCGCTTCGAGGTTATACCCACGTACGTTGCCGTAGAAATATCGAGGTGAAATAGATGTTGGCCGATGTTCAGACCTACCCGATACGCACACAAAATTTCATGAGAATTGTCCGAGCTGTATCGGAGAAGTATGATAACACGAGTTTACATTGTGACACGAGAATTTTATATATGTAGAGATTGAGTTGATGGTAAGGGCGACCTGCACGAAGAGCGAATGCATAACATATTTACATACAGATTTACAGAAGAGTTTAATAACCGGTTTCTCATGTTCACAAATAATCCTAATTAGCCTATTGATAAGATAAATAAGTAATAAATAAATAAAAAAAGCTTTATTTGTGAGACAATAATAACAAAGAGAATCCTACTAATATTATAAATGCGAAAGTTTGTATGTTTGTTTGTTTGTAACTCCTTCACGCAAATACTGCTGAACCGATTTTGGCACACACATAGAAAGTAACTTGGATTAACACATACGATAGTTTTTATCCCGAAAAAAGTTCCTATGGGATGCCATGGGATGATTTTCTATTTTCCACGCGATCGAAATTTACGAGGGTGAAACCGCGGGCCGCAGCTTGTATTATATATAAAGTACAACAATGATCGATATATTTATTACAGTAGTGTCTCACAAAAAGATGAACCTCAATTTAAGCCAGGACTAAAACATATACAGAAGAGTTAGCGATACGCTGCATAATGCATGTGAAGAGGTTCCTCCCGCATCACATGATACCGTCCCGTATCACCCATGCCGTCACGTACGTGAGGTGTGAATTTCTGGTGGCCCAGTGGAAGGAAGGACCACACGTCTGCTTAACAAAATGGAGTTAAAATTGCCACCCAATTCATATGAACCCACAAATTATAAATAAAAGATAGTAACTGAGATGCTTTAAATCAAATCATTTTTGGTGTAAAAAAATGTTACAAAGGGTGAACTGTAATTATAAACCATCAGGTGAATTGTTAGCGAACCGGTTATCTTTTTTGAGTACACACCGCAGAGAATCCACAACACATAATATTTATCTTTTGAATCTGAAGGATTCTTTGCCCTTCTCTTATATATATAATATATTTTTCCATTTCAGAAATTAGTCTTTAATCTTACCTTTTGATTACCCTAAAATCTCTGTCATGTTATTTTATTTTTTATGGAAATTAAAGGATATCAATTTCGTTTCGAGTTAATTGTACCGACAATTTTGCTTATTTGTAATATTAGGTATCGCACATTTCTTATTGGATCGGCCTTGAACTAATTTAAATGTAATTTTATGACAACTGTTGAATGAATTTGTTCACAACGTATTAGTTAGTCCATTTACTGAGGAAGGTTACTTTTTTATCGACTGTTACAGCGAAGTTGCGGGAGTCCGCTAGTTATGTATATAATGCATAAGGTTTTAAAGCTATTCCGTAGGTATGAGAATAGGTCGTATTAAATTTCAACTTTGTATTCCGATATTGTCACGAAATTATCGCTATTAAGACTGTGGAGCGCAGCTGTTATACTATGTTGTATATCTACTCGCTACGTATATTATGTTGTATATCTACTCGCTATATTGTGAGATTGTTCGTCTTCCGACACTCAGCCAATAGCCATCACGTAACGTTATAAAATGTGAAAGTTTGTTTGTTTTGTTGGCGTGTCAGCTGTCGATAATAGCGCATGTACATTGTACAATAGTCTGGAAATAATAGCGCATGTACAATAGTCAGGAAAGCTTGGGATACTTTACCCAGTCGTTATAACAGATTTATACTTAAACAATTTTTTTTATTTAGCGCATAATATTGTCTCACTACTTGGCAAAGGCAAACTTCGCCAATCATCCCGATATTTTGCCTTCTCCCAACAGCTTTTCTCGAAGGCATCGAGATCATCCCGCCAACAATTATGACGTCTTCATATTTAGAAGTTATTATATTGTCTTATTAAATATATTTTCGTTGTCATATAACCGTAACACAAGTCCTTGTGGAACTTAATATGGACTTAGACTAATGTGGTGTGATTATTCCACGATTATTAAGGACTATTGTGTTGTGTTATAATGCCAAGTTTTACGCAAAAGTTGTAAACAGGCAACAGCACGAACGACAAGTTATAAATAAATCATATAGATCTAGACACGTGGCAGCTTATCAAAGCCAAGTTCAAGCAAAGGAACTGTTTAGTCAGCGCCGAGTGTTATATTACACGAACCACTTAATGTCACTTTTGACCCCACTTAATTTCACTGATATAAACATTAAATTTAAACAATGCATTAGATATATCGTTATTGACTCAAAACAAGATACATGAGTAGGTACTTTCAAATACCATTAAGTATTCTACACAATCACAAGGAAAAACTTGTGATTATGTTACGTTTGATAAACTCGCTTTTCATTGTCTCAGTAAGTAGCCGTGTCAAGGTGAACTTACTCGAGAGGTTGCGAAGGTCAGCTGGCATCTTAAGTCTTTTTATTTATTACGCCTGGATAATCAGGTGGAAACTCTTATTGATTACAGTCCTTCGACCTGGACGTTGAGGACGCAATTTATTGTTAAGATAATTAAAAGTCATTGTGTTTTACCATTTTTATGTACAGTCACGAGCAATAGTACCTATATATACACTTTAGTATAATAGTACCATTGAAATAAGTTACACCGATGTACCTGCGCAGAATACATTATTTTGAAAGGCGCGAAAATATTTCAGCCAATCTCCAGGCAATATTTTAGCACGGGAAATTCTTCATTCGCCATTCGCATTCGACATTCGTCAGTTGCTTAGCCGAACGTCAGCTGTCATAGGCTGTCATTCACACAAACGTCAAAAGTCATGCAGCACAGATATCGTGAACGAGATAGCATAAGCTCTCGTCTTGTTATATTTTAAGCCTTATGAGTTGAAGAATAAGGTTTTTATTGAATTGGTGTTATAAATCGGATTTGAACGGCCTATGTTGCGCTCTTCTGCGCCAACGACGAAAGCCGATGTAACTTATTTTCGTGGTCGAATTATACCTTCTCATAATTTGTATTTTTGAAAGTCCATATTATTGCTTTGACTTGTCAAAGGAAGATATTGTAACAGGGCCGAAGTGTATAATTACTATTATTCGTGACTGTACACTAGCTAACATAGTGTTTTTTTTCAGGCATTATTGGAAGTGTATAAAGCTTATTCTAGCCAGCATACCGATCTAAATACGGGATACCTTTCTTTTCCCTGGGGAATGCGATTAGGCCCACCGGTCGGCGACTTTCTTGAGGGGAATAAGGCACTCAGGAGCCTACAGGTGAATCCTATAACAGGGGCCACGGAAACACGTAGGCGTACTTCTCTGACACATAGGTATACCTTTTTTATGTCTAGGTAATTACGTGGGTGGGTCCGCTGGTGAGTGTCAGATTCCGATACTAGTAGGATCGACGTCCGAGCGGCTTGCGTATTATTTAGCCACCACTTCTCAAAGACAGGCCACAGATTGCTCCCAAGTTTGAAAACGTGAATAAGGTGGCATAGCACGGACAACTTTGTGAACCACTGTCCTGTCACGAACTCTAGGTAAATACCTACATCTGTAAGCAAGCGATATAAGTATCATTATAGAGGAACGCAGATGATCTCATCTCATGACCTGTTCGGCATTACTGATCATCTATATTATATGTCAGGCATCGGCTTTCACAACTGTCGTCCCTTCAGAGTACAAAATACTACAGGCCATAGATTTAGAATGTACCTACTAATAATTTAGAATGTAATTTAGAATGTATAATCACGAGTGAAACAATTCTAAATCTATGCTACAGGCAGATATACAACGGGTATACATTATATACCCACATCCAACGTAAAGGTAATATGTGTATACCTAAGAGCACCAAGAGAAAGGATTTTGTAAGAGGTAGTGCCACGCTCAATTGCAGCAGAAATGGGCTTGCACAACCGGAGAGGGCTATCGCTTACACCAGTGCAGCGGTCGGCAACCTTTTGACAGGCAGGCAAAATAAATTATAGGTGGACGTACGTGTGATATTCACCCTAGAAGCCCAATTTACCTTCTTTTTTTTAGTCTGGCCTCTCCTCCCCAGTAACTCATTTATAAGGGGGGCCATTCGCGGGCCGCAAGTGCGAAGTCGGCGGGCCGCAAGCGGTCCGCGGGCCAGGGGTTGCCGACCGATGGCTTACACTATACCGGCGTATTGACAGCTGTGCTGTCGCGTTTCGTGTCGTGTGTAATTGTCCGGCGGCCCATGGAGGACGGAGGAAGAGAACGCAACTGCATAACCTCTATGAATAGTCTATGTGGATAGTTATAAGTGTAATAAAATTTATAATAAAGAAAATGTTGGATGTCTATGGGCGTCGGTAGTAATGAAAATGGCTCCGACTCGTTTGCCCTCTTATACTATAAAAACTTAACACTTACAGCTGGTGCGTAATATATGAATGTGTGATAAGATATAATATATTGGTGTCAATAGTTTTGATGAGCACTTGAAGATATAGCGACCGCAACAACACAATGTCTTTCAAGTGTATGTACCTTGCAGTCAAGTGTAATTTCGTCTTATATTTAATTTTAAAATTACATACAATTGCTAGAGCTAGTGCCACGCTGCATACGTGAAGCCGAAATAGGCTGACACGGGGAGATTTTTTTTTTTTTTCTTAAGCCTTTTGTTGATAGCGAAATGAGTAGCGCTATTGGGTTACGCCTTCTCATTAAGCCTTTATCACACGGGGAGGTGCCTCTCGCTCACCCGACACTGGCGTAACGTGACAGCGTTGCTGCCGCGTGTCACGCCGTGTGTAAGTAGGAGGAACACGCAGAGGAGAGGAGGTAGGAGGGCAACACATCTGGATAACCTTTATGCGGATGTCAATAGCGTCGGTAGGTATGAAAATTGCTCCGACAGCTCGATTGCCCTCTTATACTGACACGGTCGTCCTGTCATTGAACCCTCTCTCCAGTCTATCATATATTGCTCACCAGCCGCTACAAAACAATTATCATTTACAAATATATATGAACTAGCTGCGCCCCGCGGTTTCACCCGCGTAACTTTCGATCCCGTGGGAATATCGGGATGACAAATAGATGTTGGCCGATTCTCAGACCTACTCAATATGCTCACAAAATGTCATGAGAATCGGTCAAGCCGTTTCGGAGGAGTATGGCAACGAAAACTGTGACACGAGAATTTTATACATACAAATCTACAAGTCATATTTATTGCTGCGCTTGCGGTTTCACCCGCGTAATCTAGCTCAAGGGAAAATTTTTTTAGTCCTACGTTACTTGAGATTTAAATCTCCGATTTGTCGTAGCGTGGTATAACGTTGCTTTTAGCCATTCCTGGTGAATGTGCTATCGAACACGGTGAGAATATTGGGAATAGGACCAATATTTTTTTTCTAAGATAAGTCGAACTAAACCAACACAACATTGTAATATTACTTTGAGTTGTTTCATATGAGAGATCTACTCCGCCTAATAGAACGTAGCCTATAACATTTACATATTTACACTGGGGAATTTTTCAATTTGGACCAGTAGTCTCAGGGATTAGCGCGTTCAACCAAACAGCTTTATAATCTTCTTCCTCAGCTTTATAATCTATATGGGTAATATAATTCTCGTGTCAGAATGTTAGTTACAATACTTCTGCGAAACGGCTAAACCGATGCTCATGAAACTTTGTGTGCCTATTAGGCAGGTAGGTCGGAGAATATAATACCAACATTTATTTTTCATCTCGTTATTCCCACGGGACAGAAACTTACGCGGGTGATACCGCGGAGAGTAGCTAGCAGTATAGATATTACTACATATATTATAGATTAGCATGGAATAACATAAATATAACTTCTCATCCCATAAGCATGAGCATTTCAATTTAGATTTTTCTAGGTAAAACCACGGGACATAGCTAGTGTTAAATTATCGTGTTCGACAATAACATTCTTAATATTACAAAGTGTATTTTCTTCTAGTTAAAATTGTATCGACATTTGCGATCACAACAGATAACTGCACGCAACCGACAACTTTCATTGCATACAGTTACAGTAAGAGTACGTCCGAGGAGGTACCTCTTGTACACAACATGATTCCGGACCATGACAGCTATGTTCGTCAGGATGCTCTGCGAATTTGGCGAGCAACTCCCGTGCCTACGGTTGCAGAAAATTACTACTAATTGTTGCTACATTAAAATGTAATTCAAAATTGACATTGATTAAATTACACTTGAAGATTTACATATTTTTTTGTCAAGAATTTAAGCGTTAAAACGTATCAACATATTTTATCGCGTTGACAACTTCACACTTGGCAAAAGAAAATGCATCGCATGTCAAATGTTTTGCCAGCGCTTTCTGCTTGAAAGTAAGATGCGTAATTTAATTGAAAGTAGCTTAGACTTAAACATTTAAGATTTATAAGTTTGTAACAATCTAACGTTACTTCTAATAAGTGCCACCTCTATGAACGATTGTAAAATTATAACTTTAAAACTTGCTAAATGATGTTTAGTTATTTTTTGGAATATTATTTTTTTTTCAACAAAGTGCGGGGCAACTGTAGGGGACACACGTAAATAAATGCCGCGTCAAGGACGCTTGGCTTATGATGTGACCAATGACCATCGTCTAACGATTCTCCATTTGGCAAACAATTATTTAAGCAGCACTACCAATAAACCAAGTATTACCTATATGTTATCAGTGAATTCAAGTAACAAATACGAACTTCATTTAATGACGGAATGTTAATGAAAAAAATGAAAAAGTCTAATGTTTTGCAAACTATGACGTCAGCTGCACTATCGTCGTGTCGGTGATTGTGATAACTGATAAGTTACATCAATAGAAAAATCGTGCTTTTTCATCTAATTCATAAAAATAAAACCGGCCAAGTGCGAGTCAGACTCGCACACCGAGGGTTCCGTAGGAACGGGAGGTATGAGCAAAAGTAATAGACGTTGAGAAAATTACACTTCCTTGCGACAAACTTATATATGCGGGTGCTTGCATACATTTAGTATGAAACGAACTACATGCATAAGTTGGTAATGATTTTTCCAGTGATATAAATTTTATTTACCAATTTTTAGATTTATTCCTACATGCATACCGTAAGGTCTTACTTCTTGCCAAATTTCAGAATTCTAGCTCAACGGGAAGTACCCTATAGGTTTTCGAAAAAGTGCGTTTTCATACAAAATTTGTGCATAAATGGCTATAACTTTTTATTGCGTTAACTTAGAAGTGTGATTTTTTTCAAGGCATGAAGACGTAACTGACCTCCGTATTTGACAAAGATTTCAGCTTAATCCCTTCAAGCGTTTTAGAGAAAAAGGTCTTGACAGACGTACAGACGGACAACAAAGCGATCCTATAAGGGTTCCGTTTTTTCTCTTTGAGATACGGAACCCTAAAAATAATACAAAATACTTGTATTGCATATAATACAAAATTTACAATATCAAACTTTCCTAAAAATATAACTTCTTTTTATTTTAAGCGTCTACACGTAAGTAATGACTAATGTGTTATTAAAAATGATAAACGCTACACGTTCTTCTCTTTATGTTATTTAAAAAATGATTAGGTAACCGGAACAGTAACCGTATATGGCTAATATTGGTTTGTGACACGTGCGAATGGTGGCTTATGAGTAGTAACAATATGACCAACTTTCTCCGGCATGCGTATTTGTTGTATGCGCTGTACTCGCTATAGGTACATCCACACGGTGCTGCGATGTCAACATGAGATACATATTCTCTCGCAAAATCTTTGTTAACCCTACTGGGAAAGTGAGATAAGTAGTTTTATCATAACATACTTAACTATTAAGGCTTGTACTTAGGAAGTTTTAGATCAAGCACATACGAATTGAAGTCGGGTTGTTTGTTAATTTTTATTTTTAGCTAGGTTTTGATGTTGCTAAATCTGTAGTTGTATCGTTAATTGTATATTATATTTTGTATGCGGTATGTTATTTTAATTTTTTCATGGCGTTTTTATTCATTCATGTCCATGGCCACTGGCTTGTTGACTTGTTGGCCACCTACGAAAAAACCCTTCTAAATAAAATTTTAATAAAAAATAGTATACTGTAATACCTCGACATACACTACCCCGGCATCACATATTTAACTCATGAAACGACATATTAGTTAGAGTTTTTTTAAGCTTCCTTCGTCTAAATTACTATTAATGTCCTCTATAAACAAAGTTTTCCAAAAAACATTCGAATTGAAAAGTTAATATTATCTATATATATAAAACTCAAAGGTAACATAGCCATCTATCCACGCACAGCCCAAACCACAGGTCGGATCGGGCTGAAATTTTGCATGCAGGTAGATATTATGACGTAGGCATCCGCTAAGAAAGGATTTTTTAAAATTCATCCTCTAAGGGGGTGAAATAGGGTGTTGAAATTTATAACGTTTTTTTAGAAATTAAGTGCGGTTGAAACCGCGGGGCACAGCTAGTTCTGTATATAAACTTACCTCGAATTACGCGAATTCGACTTACGCGGATATAGCCCGGAGTTTTACAGTACTAATTTTAGTTCAGTAATTGACATTTTTTGTCGATAAAAAATATTTCAATGTTTATTTGAAGTTATTTTATTTTGCTTAATTTTTCATTTTCTTTTCTTTCAAATGGAACCATAACCTACTTTTTATGTGCATCTATCGTTCCATAATCACTGGGACAAAAATCAGCTAACGTTTTGAATGTAATATAATCTATGTACATTCAGTAAAGTCTGACATACAAATATGTATAATATAAAATAAAGCCAGTAAACAATAAGGGGTCTCACGGGTTAATGACCCTAGCCAGCCGGTCACACGGCCAGATGAGAGTATGTACAAAGTGATAAAATACTTAAAAAAAAATCCGTGGCTAAAATATAGCCCCGATTGATCTGATTTTTGTTGTACAGCCTTGGAAATTATACACTAAATATGTGGTTTCATTTAATGTCTCTCGGTTTTATCAACCTTGTATTGAGGGCTCCGTAGCAACGAGAGGTACAAACATGGAGAATTTTAATACAATGCAATGCATTAATACATTTTATGTAGTATAAGGGGGCAAACGAGCAGTTGGAGACATTTTCATGACTACCGACGCCCATAGACATCCGCATAGAGGTTATACAGATGCGTTGCCCTTGATCCTCCTTCCTTCTACATTGGCCACCGGCTACTTACACACCGCACGAAACGCGACAGCACGGCTGTCACTTTAGGCCGGTGTCGTGCAAGCGAGAGGTACCTCCTCGGTCGTGACCAATTCAGCTATGTGCATGTATGCAGCGTGGCACTACCTCTTACTAAACTTACTCTTATTTCCTAAACTACTACAGGTTTTTCTTATTCTTTTATCTTAAATTCGCCAATCAAAGAACAGCATAATATCAAGTAGAAAGCTATTTCATTAATTGAGATAGAGTGAACATTATACATGTATTGAAGTTGACAAACTTCCATTTCCATAAAGTAAATATAAGCTTGTAGTGTTTAATTGGTTTTCGGTGATATAACATTATCACGTTTCGGTTTTTTTATCTGCATTGTAAGTATTACCTAAATTGTTGCTTAAATTCTTGATTCTAGGTCAATGGTATCTCTTTAGGTTTTCTTAAAATACGGATAGGCATATAGACGGATAACAAAGTGTCATATGAAGCCGTTTTTTTTTAAATTACTTAGATTTTTTTATAGTAGGTACAGGGGGGCTAGCCACCTTTCTCCTCCCACCTCCATGGGCCAAAAAAAATACATTTTGTAGTTAGTGAATAAGTTTAATCGTATGCGCCTTAACCTCCTACTGTGATAACACACTTGTGAAGCGAGATACTGTGGATAAGAAGATTATGCGCACCTACTTACATCTTTTATCTATAGTAATGCATACACGTCAAGTCATTCTGCACAGTCCTTGATTCACTACTTACTTTTTTAAGATAGTTTTGTCAGCACTTGCACAATATAATAGTCCAAAATCCCATGACCCTCAAACCTTACTTATTTTCTGATGGACCAAACATGTACATTAGAGTTGTAGGTGTTCGAGTGTATTGTATTGAAGTTGTAGTGTGAGTGTATTGAAGGTGAACGTAGGTACGTGTATAGATGCGAGCTTGGGTCGATGTGCGACGGCCAAATTACAGGTGAGGGGCGCCAGGTATGCAAAAATTTTATAAACTTTACCTACATTCTGTTATTTGTAACTAACATTCTTCCTAACATTCTTAACGTACATATTCTGCCCATCAGATAATAAGCGAGGGATGGATATGGGATATATATAAAAAACAGAACTCTTACAGATTCTTCATGTATGTATGTCCGTCCGTCCGTCCGTCCGACCATCCACATGAACGTACATATTCTGCCCATCAGATAATAAGCGAGGGATGGATATGGGATATATATAAAAAACAGAACTCTTACAGATTCTTCATGTATGTATGTCCGTCCGTCCGTCCGTCCGACCATCCACATGTCACAGTCTTTTTTTCCGAAATTAATTGGTCTATGTAGTATGTAGTTGAGTAATCTTTGTAGGTTGTTGATGTTTTTTGCACACCATAGCCTAATATTTTTTTTCATTCAACCTGTATTTAAGGTGTGTCTATGGAAAGGTCTTTAAAATGAGGTACTAAAACCATTTTTCGTGAAAAAAAAATATTTGAAAGATAGACGCTTTCAAAGTGGAAAAATGAGTGCCTGATAATTTTTTCCTCTAACTTTTAAACTAAGAGAGTGAGAAATCTAAAAAATATATATAATATATGCTGTAGATCTCAATAGAAACTTTCAAGGAACGATTGAATCGTTTCTTTTTTATATGGTGATATAAAAATATCACTATATGACTACATATTATAATGACGAGTCTGAGGATAAATAGCTATCGACAGTACAGTACACAGGACGCGACTACTAGTCTAAACTCTATTGTAACAATAAAAATAATCGTAATACTTATCTATTTGGTGAATTTTTCTGATTTGCCTGGCAATCGATTCGCGCAAAACGTTACATAATAGTTGTAAAACGAATCAATTTACATTTGCACATATAATACAGATTGTAAATGTTGGTAGATTGGCCTTTGACGAATATAATAAAAAGAAAAAAAATAGGAATACGATAATTGTTTGTTCAAAATGTGTTTTACTCGTTATTCTTGATCTGCGATCTGTTGTTTCCATCAACGTGATATGTCGTGTGATGTCCCTCAGGCATCGGTCTATGGCCCACTTCTGTGGAACATCGGATTTGACTGAGTTGACCCTGGCTTGGATGTAACTGGTTATGTATATGATATTAATGACAGTCTTTGAGTCCAGCTTTACTTGAGTCAGCTGTCAGCGAAGCAGAGCTGTGTTCACAGTAAGAATGCCTGAAATGGAGGGCAATGACCCATTTCTGCGTGACCATCTCGCGTAAACGGGAGGCTAGCAGAGGAAGTGAGTGATCCATCTCTGGGATGAACACGCCTTTAGTTCACTGCCACGGGACTACGGGCATGTCGCGCTAAAGGGTTATAAAAATAGAAGTGCTTGCTATTGTGAGCTCCTACTGGCGGAAGCGCGGTAGAATCTGGCTCCCCATACTTCCTTTAATGAGTGGCTCGTCGTAAGACTTCGGATTTTTTAGTCCGTGTAATTCTCACACTACCTATCCGCGCTATTGAAGCCGACTGGTGCACATTGGGGATTTTTCCGAAATAAAGAATAAAGAAAAAAGTAGTGGTACAGACTCGGCGCGACAAGCATGATGACGTTAAGATGAAGAATATATTAATGGCTAGCTGACCCGTCTTGTCATCACTGGAGAATATGTTGTCATGGTAATGTGTAATCTTATGTGGTCGAATTTTCAACCTGATACTTAACCCTATTTTTTACGCAGGGGAATACAATTACGTATGATACCTAGGAGCCCGGGTGGCCCCTAGACCTATTTCGGGAGTTCAATATAGACTAAGTTCCTGTGGGTGCCTTCAGCTATAAACGGAGGGTCTTGGATCGACAGGAAACAGGATTCCTCCAGCGAAAGGCTTGCCGCAGTAAATAGGCCAGACTTCTCCTCTTTGGGGACTGTCAGGCTGTCTCTGAACAGTCCCTACTACAACGTCGGAACCGTGCAATGAGAACCTGACCCGGTTCTCGTCCTGACCCCTGGCCCCCGTACTCCTGTCGGCAAACCGTTAGAACAGGACATAGTAGGGGATAACTATTCTTTAGTTTACAGACGATTGAGAAATTGAAAATATTTATTTAACCGATAAACATACAGATATTAATATATAGTTAGTTATACAGCTATTTATCCAAGGAATGAAAAACCGACCCTTCGTTATTTATTTTAAAGTATTCTTTCAACTTTGAATTTTATTTGATTTCTCAACGATATTACGAACATCGAATGTTTGCCAGGTAGGAATAGTTTATATGGCAAAACGAAATTGATGTTGTACTAAATTCCTAGTATTTTTCGTGAATACGAACCTCTGAAACTTTCCCAGAACAATTCATTCAATGCTGTTGTCAGTGCCGTTCTCGAGTTTTAGCGAGTCTAACGAACATCAATTCATTTTTATAAATATATATATATATATATATAACAAAAATATTTACATAACATGACACTCAAATATGCATGTTTGTGGTTCGTCCAAACAAATTACCAAATTTAGCAGTTTCGTAATTGGCTTATAAATTTTATATTGGGATTCCACACACATTGAATATCAAAGGACTTCTTTTACTAAGATGTCGCTGTCCGTCCGTCACACAAGAGTTATTTTTGAAACTCCATCTCACATAAATAGAACGAGAAATGTGCGCGGTACACTGCAAGACATCGAAATAAATAAAAAAAAAACAGTAGCAGTAGTAGAGATAAAAATAATAAATAAAAATAAAAGAAGAGAATATGTTGTTGTTATTTTTTAGTGTAAGCAGAATAAAGAGCAGTCGGAGCTTATGATTGACGACTATTGACACCTCTAGACAATCGCATAATTGTTATGATGCCCTCGTTCCCCTTTCTTCCTCCCACACACTAAGGCAACGCGACATCAATGCGTTACTACGGTATCACGCAAGCGAGAGTTACCTCTCCGGTCATGCCGAATTCGGCTGCAATGAAACAAGATTCCCTTACTACCAAAACATTCTAATTTAATTAAAGACATTTTAATAAATAAATAAATAAGTAAAAAATAAATAATACATGCTTTTAGCACAAATGTTTAACTTTATTATCAATACTTATGTATTTAAGTAATTAAAAAAACTGGCCAAGTGCGAGTCGGACTCGCACACGAAGGGTTCCGTACCATTATTGTATGGGCACCCCACCCAAGAGTTTTTTTTTTTATTTTTAATACTAAAGCGGCAAAGCAAATACATAAGTTGTGAAAATTTCAGCCTTCTAGCTACCACGGTTTATGAGATACAGCCTGGTGACAGACGGACGGACATCAGAGCCTTAGTAATAGGGTCCCGTTTTTAACCTTTGGCTATGGAACCCTAAAAATCATCATTCCAGACAAATTTGTAAGCCAACAAACTTTTAGCTGTTATGAAATTAGCAAGATCTAGTCGCAGGCTCCAGGTCTATAGTTGGTGTTTTATTAGTGAGAGTGGCTGCAGCGTTGCATTCACTTTCAGATAATTTCAATGTAATTACCAAACACCACGAACCGTAACATTACTTATTATAATTTGCTCATGGCCGTTAACCAATGCATGCTCTTTTGTATCAAGTATATATTTTTTTTTATAGCAGGTACTTATGAGCGTAAACGAGCATTTGGCATTTTCATAGCTACCCAACCATAGGTAACCTATGGATGTCTATGGACAGATGCACCGCGCTGCAATTCTTCCTCCACCTCCACCGCACGAAACGCGACAGCACAGCTGTCATTGTACGCCGGTATAGTGTAACCTCTCAGGTCGTGCCGGCCCAATTCGGCTACAAGCCGCGTAACACTACCGCTTACAGAAAATATTCGATTCTCACAATTGTCCAAGTGAATCCTCTGTACTGGGTCGGGTGCGCGTCGAGAAGGTTATTTTCCTTCCCCCTCCCCTCCTCTGCCCGCATTTTCCCGCTGTCGGTTGACCTCCACCCAAACTCGAAAGGACGCCTTAGATTATCTATCTCTCTCTTTCTCTCTCTATCTCATATATAGATAGATAGATAGAGTATAGGTATAGATATAATTTTATGTGTAGGTATATTGGGTAAGTCTGAGAATCGGCAACATCTATTTTTTATTTCAGCGCAGCTAGTAATATATAAAAGGCAAAGGTAATGGACTTATATGTTAACGCACAGCCGAAACTACTCTACAAAGAAAGGAACCACTATAGTATGCTGTATGCACCAAATACCCATGAACTTGATAGTGGTTCATGGGTTCTTTTCATGATGTAAGTACTACATGATGTATGTAAGCACTAAGAAAGGATTTTTAGAAATTCAAGACCTAAGCAGGTGAAATGACGTGGTTGAAACCGCAGGGCTCAGTTAGCTAATTATAAATGGCATGAAATTATTTAATATTAGATAACACATCTAGATATATATTTAAAATTACTATGCTAAAGCTTAAATCCAAAGGTCTTTATAGTCTTTCCGTAATTTGTACCACAAAAATTTACCGGCAGTTGGATAGTGTTATAAGCAATTGCATCTTTCCTTATTCCAATATCAATAAAATACCGTTGTCCGAATACAGCATTTTTTTAAATATTATGACCGTATTTTGCAACGCTCTTCATCGCGATTCTCCTTTGATATTAAATTACGCAATTTATGATCTCTTAAATATTTAAAATATTACAACGTTACAAGGATATCAAGTGCTTGCGACTGTAAAGTGGTACTTGTGTATGTTGTCTTGTGTATTACGCAATCGTAATATTTTAAGTTGTTCTTAAAACTTGTATAATTTGTTGAATATTAAAGTACCGTTCAAGTTAATTACTATAAATTATTCTTATGCAGTTTTAGTGTATTTTTTTTTTTTATAATATAGGTGGGCAAACGAGCAGCCGGAGCCATTTTCATGACTACCGACGCCCACAAACATCCGCATAGAGGCTATACAGATGCGCAGCCCTCCTTTCTCCTCCCACCTCCATGGGCCACCGGCTACTTACACACCGCACGAAACGCGACAGCACAGCTGTCACTTTACGCCAGTCTCGTGTAAGCGAGAGGTACCTCCCCGGTCGTGCCGGCCCAATTCGACTGCATGCAAGCATGCAGTGTGGCACTACCTCTTACTAAAAAGGTGTATTCAATGTATGTTTTTTTATAATGTTTTTTTAATAATGAATTGAAGCAAAAACTTTATGTTTAGGTATTTAATGCGATTACTGAGCAATGTGTAATGTAAATGTTTACACTTTAGATTTTGGACATGTTTTTCGGAACCAAAGAGCTTTCCTTAACAGGGTTACAATTTGGCTATTTGTCGTTTACAGTCTGGAATAACTCAAAATTAATTTTTATCCAAAATTAAATTATATACATGTGTATGTATATATATTATGTATACAAAATGGCAAAACTGGCTGACTTGCGTATCAACGCACAGCAGT